>JAYKKM010000009.1:0-480000 GCA_035772405.1 Chrysogorgia sp. JL179-B06
AATAGTTAAAATTAAAAGTTTTGATTTTGTTATTAAACAGTCAAATTAGGACGTCTCATCTCTGAAATCTACTGGCAAATGTATTAAAAATTAACGCTCCTTGGATGCTTAAAACTCTTACGTCCTGATTCCTGTTTTCATACGCGTAAGTATTCAACAAGGAACCATTTCCACGAGTGGCCTTTGCGCGAGTGAGATAAAAACGTGTAAATTAGTTGTGGATACATTTCTGGTTGAGTAGAATGTAAGGAACAAAAAACCCATCAGCAGAGCGTTCTTCTTATTTGTATCATCCAAACTTGACCATTCATTATTGTTTCTTTCCACAACATAGTTTATATGCTTTGTCTTGAATTTTTGGTAACTTTTCAACATGATGGCGGGAAATTCTGAGCAAAATAGGACAACAATAGGTCATATGTGGTTTTATCATCGAGTTATAAATGGACATGAGCTACCAACGGTAAAATATCTCTGCGAATTCTCTTGAGTAATTTTCCAATCTAGATGAGGGGCTTTTTTTAAAAACTGAATTTAAACTGTTCATTCAAGTTCATGTGTGTGGTCAAGGACGCCTCCAAGATATTTGTAGGATTTTGTTTAATGGACAATAGTATTATTTATTTCGGTTTGTATCCTACTGCTTTTAGAGAGACGTAGTGGTGTGCCGTACAAAACAAACTCTGTTTTCCCTTTATTTTGGTTCAAATATAGGTTGTTTCGTATTTAGCCATTGGAATACGCTGTTACATTGCCTAGTGAGCCACTTCGTTGGATTTGGATAGGGTCCTGTATTTGCGTAGTAATACAGCAGTATCGTCGGCATCTAATATCGATTCAGCCTCATCAATAGCCTTCTTGCATGTCGTTTATTAGGACATTAAAGAGTAAGAGGACCTTATATCGATTCATTGGCGGAAACACCATTGGTTATGGGTAAACGGGTTGGGACTGTACCCCATCAATTACCAACTATTTGGATTCGATTGAATAGATAATTCTTTAACCATTCATTCTCGGTTAGAATGGATCCCTTAATACGGTAGTTTCTCTAATAAGCAAGCGTGATGGACCGTATCGAATGCCTTTCGGAAATCCATAAAAACCACACCGGTAAGGAGACCACTATCCATATTACATCTTATGTCGTTTCCACCAAACGTGTAACTGCCAGGACTGTGGATGGTTTGTGTCTAAATCCAAATTGAGTTGGGCTAAGCATGTTGTTGTTCTCAAAGATATTCACTTAATTGTTTTATAGACAACTTTTTCAATTTATTTTAGAAAAAACCGTTTTGGTGCACAGAAATAGGACGATAGTTATCTAGGTTTTAGATTTTTCATTAGATTTGTAGACATGGCAGGACTTTTGCTTGTTTTTTTCAAGATGTTGGTAAAAATTCCTGATTTTAGGCTTTGATTAAATCAGAAATGATAAAGGAACAGCAAGGTCCTCAGCACCGTCTTGTTATCAGTCTTGGAGGTATCTATGTCGTCCGATGCCAGGACTTTTGGACGCCTTAAGTGCTTTGAGTAATATTAAAAACCTGTATTGGTGTTACTTCTGTTAAAATAGAAGCGGTAATTCATTTGGGTTGATGTAATTACACAAGAGATGTAATTACCAAGAGATGTAATATGGAAATGATTTCCAGGCGGGATAGGACAAGTTGGTTGATTGAGTTTTGCAAGCGTCAAAGCAAACAGAGCTAAAGAAGTTACAAAAGGCATTCGGATATAACTGGTCCTTATCAGATGTCATTAAATAATTGATAAGAACTGACTTAGCTGTCGATTTTTTGTCGTTGTACAGTGGGATAACTTTGTTTGATCCAGGACCAGAAGTCTTTAGGCTTATTAATGCTTTCATGAAATAGATTTCTGTGGAAATTTGATTTTGCTTTATCCGAATGGCAGATGTAGTTAAATTTCGCATACGCGTTTATATTCAAATCCCAGTCCTTTTTCTGTTGTTGATCGTTTTACCTTCTTCAGGATGGTAGTCACGGCTATTAATTTTAGTTCTAATATCCAGATGTCAGCCAGGGGCAGGCTCTTCCAGACACTCTTTTTACCATTTTTGGGGCATGTTTGTTAACTATTTTAATAACATATTGTTTTGAATAGGTTCCATGCTGAGTTAAAGTCATCAATTAGGATTTGGTCCCATGGGAGTTCCTGAAGATCAGATTTAAAAGATTCTTTTGATATAGATCTTTATAGTTCCGGGCAAATATTTTGCTGGGACTGTATTTCTTACCAATTCAATCTTTCGAATAACCCCAATCAGTATGATGGTCGTAAAAGCCAGACAATCAGTAGAGGAAAGCATTGGAAATATTGGCGTCTTGAGTCACATAAGTCTAGGTCAATTAGATGTTATCTGTTTTGGTATGTTGATCTTACGAAGCTCTTCCAATTTGCTCCGGTTTGTGGTTGAGAGCGACGATCGAAGTACGGTGCCGTTCAACTGCTTCTCCATCGCGTTTTGCGAGTTCATCGGCTTGCTTAAGTCGGACGTGTAAAGTTTTTATTTTTGATTCTATCTCTGAGAGTTTCCTTTTTTCTTAGACATTTTACGCATCGTGAGGTTTCCTCAGCAAAGAACGATCACGCAAAGGTTTTCCATGCAGAAAAACAGTATTAGAACGTACTCAGTTTCACGGTTGTGTAGAATCCCGTCAGAGGGTGCCAGTAAGTAATGTGGGGAACATGGCACAGAGAACCCACACTTTCATACAGTTGTACGTTGATGGTACTATTTCATCCTTTCGCTGAGCACAAGATTACAACAACACAAAAATAAAATCGTAACACCCTATATCACTTGTCATTGATTAACCTAAAGTATGTAGTTTTCCCACAAAACCAACGACATTTCAGCAGTGACGAATTCGACAATGTTATGTTGTAAGCAGACTTCATAAGGACATCACTCCTGCTATGAGGGTTTACCTGGAAAAGAACGAGTACATTCCACAGTAGAGGACAAACTGGTAACAGTAGTTGAAACAATATTAACTTTTTCTAATTTAATATTCATTCACTGCGGGCACTATATGGGACCGCGGTAGTTCAAATATTTTTTCTAATTTAAAATTCATCCACTGGAGAGATCTGCGGACATGCAGTAGCAGGTCGAATTCGTTGCCCTTCAAAAGTGGCTGGGTATCTCTATGAAACGCTCCATCGATTGACGACTGTTCGCCAGAAAACCGAACGGGCCAGTTGTTGTTTATTCTTGTTCCTTCAGCAAAGATAAACACCGTTGAATATTCGGTGTGTTCTGGGTGTTGCAAGCGGTTTCAACCGAAGTTCTCGTAAGGAATCGTATCATCCAAATCACTTTCTGATATCAGTATCATATCAACTTTCTCATAAACTAGCGGGAGTGACTTGTACCGTGATAAACTAAGACTGTTCGCTTTCTGAAATTCACAAATTCTTCATCAGAAGACATCGATAAAAATAATCGTGTCTATGTATCCAGGTTTCGTTTTTGTGGCAATGTCATTCTTGTGTTTGTTGCTGGCGTTTTGCTGGCTTTTTGAGCAAATGATCGTCACATCCGTTCTCGCCTCGTTAATTGCGTTTTTACTCTGTAATGGTGGCTGTTGAATGAACGAAAAGGATCACAAAAATAAACATGGAATGAAGTTTAGAATCTGACTTTTTTTCAACCTGATTTTGTGAGATTATTCTTATCAGGATGCTATAATTTTCATTTTCCAAAGAAAAATAAACAACTCGATTTCTTCATCGTTGAGTGCCAACTTTTTTAACAAGACTTGGTTTAGAAACATTTCAGCACAGTGAGTTCGTCTTGTTTCCTTGGGCTGACCATACTCTGCATGTTGTTCTGCATGGCTGCTTTCTGTATTTCAACTGTCTTTCCTTTTTGGTAGAGAGAGTACTCACAAATTGCAACCAAGCTGCAAGAGATTGATGAAGACCCCACTTATTGCATGGGCCATCCACCTTGCAGAAAATTGGCCAGCATAGCTGTGAAATTCGCTCTTAGTTTGCCCCTTCTTGTCATCATACTGCAACCCGTGCAATCATTGCATTTTATGCTTCTTCATGGAACAGAATGGCCATAAGTCAATTGATGTTCAACTTGGACAAAATTTAAGCTGGCGAGCAGATAGAAGAAAAATAGGGACAGGGACGTGCGGACCAATTGTCGATGCTGTTCTTCTGTGGTAGGCAGAATATTACCACTGCGGAGGGCCTATCAAGATGATTCCAAGCATATTTAGAAATGGCAGCTCAAATCCAGGGATATTTATCAGATGAATTCTGAAGTATGGTGTGCGACGATGTGCTAAACAGTTTCGATCGACGAACTGCCCTCAAGAATATATGACCCCAGCAAATGGCAACATATAAATTACAAGGACTATCCAGAACCAACTTATCCAGATTATGCTGGGTTGAAATGTTTAACGCAGAAGAATTGTGTCAGAGGAATAAAAGATGCCAAAGTTCTTCTCAATCTTAGCTGGGCGACGGCGCAGATCAGCATTGACTCTTAACATAGAGCAACATGTCTCTGGGTTTTTTTTTACGGTTTGTGGGACAGTAACTCAAACCATTCGGGTAAGAGGTTTTCTAGGCTTTGTTCCTTTGCAAACTTGGGTTATCTGGGGAAGCAATTGTGGAAAAAGCTGGGTGTTTATGGCAGTTATTGGTGCCTTATCAGTGCTGTTGTCGGAGCAGCACTTGTTTCTTGGGTATACATTTTCATATAGTCGTTAGATGATACTTACCATTGGAGAATACAACCTCCGTCAAATACCTGGTGGACGGTAAGCAATTAACCAGCACGATGTCTTGGTATGAATCACGTGGATGGACTATATCCTCCAATCGATTATATCAACGAATTGGACTGCTTAATAACGTATCCGAACACTTTTGTTACCACTTCATACACGACTCGTACGTTGTATAATTTTTATTAAGCTTTAATATCACTGTCGCCCCTTTTACTTGATTTACGCAGGACATTATATGGGGCGACAGGAATAATGTTCACTTACTACTCAATGGATGAACTTCAACTGTTGCAGAAAGACAAGGCGGCCCAAGATTATTCTTTTTAAAAAATTCTACCAAGCTATTCCTCTTCAACCACAGGCACTAGAAACCACTTGGATGGTCAACTCTCTTGAAGCGTCGGACTTTGTTCATACGTTCCGCTTACCCATTTTTGTTTTTATAATATATGTAAATGGTCTTATTGAATTATGATTGTTAATACTTTATAGAAATTTTAATTATCCATTCTTTATGACACACGCTGGCAAAAATAATTTCCATCTACCTAGAGTTAAACGAAAAATTATGGCTCATAGCATACGTGTAATTACATATCAAGGGACTTTCCGAATGAGAACAATTTAGACTGAATCCTTTAAGGAACCACGAATTCGCTTTCACTTTTTAAACAGTAAGTTTATTTTAAAGCATATTTCCTATTGTCTTTTTAGTTAGTTATTTAATATCTTGTCTGCTTATTCTTGACTTATTAATTCTTTTAGATTATTTGTATAATATAGAATATTATATATACATATATATTATTGTATTTATTGTATGTTATAAACATTATTTGTTAGGGGCCTCACTGAAAAAAAGAAAAACACCCTCGGTGATTGTTTCGTGAGTACCCTGTAATTAAAGATTATTATCATCATCATGTATGAAGGTGCAGGGGAATATGGCAGGTAGGAGTATCTGCGAAGGTCACCAAACAATGAGAGCATCTACACATTACATTGCAGCTCACATATTTTGCTATTTATGTGTGGCATCATCCTGCCAAACGCAGTGTGGGTCCTGCTATGATGGATAACTCGTTCCGTTTTGGTCACCTCGGAATTATTTTAACAATTTCCCCAAAAACTATGTTGGATCTCTTTAAAGAAAAATGATCAAAGATTTGAGGACCATCTTTGACGTGTGGGCGGGTACAAGGTGGCTGTTGCTCAGGATCGATTGGCTTAGGGTTATCTAGACGGTTATACACTGTTGAGTAGTGGCTTTGGTAGAAGAGACCAGGTCAGACAACGTTGGTGAGTTCTGTGCTTGGCAATAAAACGCAATCCCGTATAAAGGCTAGTGTGAAATTAACCAATGCTATTGGGGGGGTCACGTTTCCATTTTGTTGGTGGGCTTGTGCCCCCCCCCCATTTTATCATCATCTCCCACTGCCTTGAAAGTTTAACTAGACCCCTCCAGCAGCAACTCCAGTCAGCATCCTTCGATGCCGTGTGCCATAGGAGGAAATAGGTATTCTCTGCTTGTGTATGTATATGCTTTCGAGAACAGAATGCGCTCCTGATATCTGACAGGCCGAAAGCACAATGTCTTTGGCTTCAACGAGGTTCTGTAATTTTTTAAACGGAACCAACTATATTACCAGTCTGTTTTTGCGTGTGTGGAGTTCCAGATTGGTTACTAGTTCCTGCAAAGCTGAAAAACAAGCCGGCCCGTCACAGTACATCGAGAAAATGTCCCCCACCGAATCGACGTCCATCCGACTACTTACAAAAGGGCAATATCTATGTTCGCTTTCGTTATTGATCACCTTCCTGAGTCAGATTACAGTCTTGTCTTGTTGTGTCGAAACCAATCTCAGATTATGCCATGTATTTGGAATAGCCAACAGTGGTGGTGGGTTATAATCCTCGGAATGGACTCAAAAGGATTTTGATGGATGGATGATGAATATTTATTCAGGTTACCTACTCGCCAAAGGCGATTTTTCAGTAGGGTAGTTGCCTGTGCAATATTACCATAATTAACAATATTTTATCATAAATAAATAAATAACAAAGTAATAAAATGACACTCTACAACTATATTACAATATACAAAATAGTTATACAACTGTTTTAAAAAGGCATAATCAAGGCCCCATAATAAATTACACATATATATTACAACATTAACTAAAAATGTGACTTAAAAAATAAGCTAAAAGAGTCGCTGTTTCTGTTAGTATCGATATCCAATCTATTCCACATCACTGGCGGCATGATAAACAAACCTGCTGTTTACCCAATTAGTCCGAATTCGAGGAAGGTGTGAGGAGGTCTTTGTCCCGAGTATCATAAAAGAAATGAAACATAGTGTTTAGATGTTAGATTAAAAATCATAATCAATTAATTCTATCTAAGTCCCTTGTAACACCATGTAGCTCAGCGATGAAAAAAAAGCGTTCTATCCAAGTTAATGGTTTCCATTTCTTAAGACGTGTAAGTGCCTCGGTCGGCTCTGAAACTTCTTGGAGGTAAATCCAACATAATATTAGCTGCCTTATGTTTTGCAAAATTTGCAAATGTTCTTCACGTTAAGGTAAGAATTGTTCTTGTCAGGCCCAAATTAAAATGTCACCATAGGTCTAAACAGTCGGTAAAATTAAGGGAATTATATTAAGACCATTCCCTTGTACGAGAGGTTATCAGATGGATTTTAATCCTATAAATAATACCAATCCTCTTGATTATTTTTTTTTTATGATGTTTATCCACATGTTCGTTCCCAGGTTCATATTGCTGATGTAGGCATGAGGACCCAGAGGATTATATTTAAAAGATGCCAACTTTTTTCTCAAAAAACATCATTTTTTGTTTACTCCAATTTTAAATTTCTCGGGCTCCTTAAAAAGTACCAAGTGAAGATCTGCTCCTGAACCCCATTACTTCGCAACAGAGTTGTGCGATCGGGGAAAAGATTCCGTGATTATTGAAGATCCACTAATTAACGGCCCATTCGAGATCTTCTGCCATATGTTGATATCCAATTTCTTTTCCAAACATCCTTACAGCCCGTCAAAAGATTTTTGGAACTATCCCAGTGGACAACATGCACTATGCAGGACCATTCCTATTTCAACCCTTTGGCGATTGCCTACAACATTCTTGAGATAGCACCATGACAGAGTAGCCACTTATGGGGACTTGGGTTCCTTAATGTGCATCAGGAAAATTTAAATTAAAACGTTTCGAGTGTGTTATAATAATCGTTTTCGCGACAAAGCAAACCATGTAGAATGATGTTAGCAGAGATAATTTTTAAATCAGTGAATTAAATAGATATAATGTAGTTTAGTTTTAAATAGAGTAAGGTAAAATGTAACGTAACAAATATTTTATTAGGGACGCCTTTAGGCAAATTACGACCATAAACCTGGACGACAGCATCCTTCAAATGAACAAAAAAAAATTGATGCAAAACAAAGAAAAACGAATTATTTAGTTGTGCCAAGGCAAATCTATACACATCCTTTCCGTTCTGTTTCCAACGATTGTTCTGGGCATTTTATCACATGCTTACAGGATGGCTTGGACTCACAAAGACGGCGAGACGAGATGTTACTTACAGATTGACTTCAAAACAGATACTTCAATTGTTTTGGCAGTACTGAAGCGTTTTAAGGTTTTATGGTTATTTTTAGGTCGTGTTGCGGGGGGAGTTTAAATGGGGGTCGGGGTGGTTTATTTGAGCGGGTTTGGTTGGTTGAATGTAGCCGTGCTTCGTTCGTGTATGCGAATGCATGAACCTTTGGTGGAAAAAACAAGCTTTGGATATCAAAATACCTTCTTCGTGTGATATGCTTGAAAAATATTGACGTTTTTGTGGTAGGGGTCAATTTAGATTTCGTTTTTTAACTGCCGTCCCACCCCTAGTTTGCTAAATGGTACTATTTATTAACGTTTATGAACAAGAGCAATCCCACTCGTGGTATGCAAATAACTTCGGTTATATATTTCATGTACAGATCGATGGTTTTTTTTTTTTACCAGGAGGTCAAAGGTATTGTTAAGAGTTCGATTTTGATGAAAAATAAGTCAAATATGTCAAAGTATGTTTTTTTTTTTTTTCTAAAAACAGACTAACTTCCTGTTTCTGGCCAAAGCTTGTCCTTCCTGGCTTTAGATAAGTGACCTTTTATTAGCTGTATATATTGTTTCTGGTTTGCTTTTATTTTGTTTAATAGAAACAATTGGACAAGAATTTTATGGGTATTTTTCAATAGATTTTGATAGCTTTTAAAGCATTTATTCTAGAATTGTTAAGGGTAGGCTAGAGCCCCCCAGCTACCCTGGTTGCCACAGCCCAGATCATTTGTTTCGCATGTTACTTTTAGTTGGAAATACCTTTTCATTTCAGACGGGTCCGTTTCCAACTTTGCGCACCAAAAAACCAAGGACACTCAACTTTTTTCTTGTCGCTTTATGAAATCCAATTATGTCATTTTTACCACCCTCTGGATTCCGTGCGTCATCAAGTTTACTTGCGAATTTCTCTAGGTATTTCTAACTGTACGTTGATGATACTGATGCCAAACCAAGTTAGTACTGCAGAAAGGTTGAAATCTAATCCTCTTAAATAGGTTATGGCTTTTGGGAAATTCTCTAGGTATTCTACTCGGTACTGTTAAAATCTTCCCGCCCAAAACGCAGGATTTGCCATTTCAGAGACCCGTAGATTTCCAAAACACGGGCTTCTTGTGTAAATTAAATTTTAGCGATAAAGCATGTGCGCCGGAGGTGTCGGTTTTTTGCGTGCACACATTTCTAGGTAGTAGTTGAAAGTATCTCCATTCGATACGCAAACTAATTGTTAAATTTTTTTAGCGACGGTTGGTATCAAGTGTAGTAAGCCGATGTGAGTTAATCGTGCGACGTTTTGTTTGGTGAAAGCCAAGTTTTTAAAGCCATAAAAAACAAAACTGTTTGAATAACATAATTTACATTCTTGCGCTACCTGATGTGCCTATTAATTGCGTCTCTAAGTTTAATTTTCTTTCATTGCCGTGAAAACCATGTGGATGGCATTTTCGGGGCAAAAAAGTAATCGTTAAAACTGCCAAAGTGTATGGTGTAGTCCCATCCCGCCAAAAATCGACACTTTCCATTTTAACATACAAATCTCTTTTCCCATTTTACATACTAACTTTTTCCCATCTTTACATACATCGAATATGCATGCTATCAAACTTTCCGCATTTTTACATACAACTTTCCGCATTTTTATATACAACTTTTTTTATCCAACCGCAATCCGAGCAAAATGTCTGTATCGGCGGGCTCTTGGGTTATATATATGTTGCTTTGTAGACGATACACACAAGTTATAACAGATTCAAATCGAAATATAAAGAAATACAGATTTGTTATAAACAGAGTTCAAATCCAAGGACTAAGGCAAGTAGCCAACAAGGTATTTAATTTTTATAATTATAGCTAATATTATCCACAATCTATTCAGGAAAGTTATTTTGCATACTGTCGATATGGCTCAGTTGTATATTGAAACTCATTGTGCTATATTCCTATTTTTTTACCTCGGCAACCCCCTTGCCGAGGGATATCTTTTTTCTTGGACCCCTTCCCATGGAATTTCCACAAGATTTAACACCCGCTCGCTCGTGGAATTTCCAACAAAATTTCATTCTAATTCTTAAAACTGAACCTGCCCATAAAAAAATGGCCCCTTTTAATATGGATGATAAAAAGAATGACCCCCCCCCCCCCCCATGCAATTCCAAGGTCTATCGATAGGGGGTACAGACGAAAATTGCAATAGCCCATTGGTAATTTGATATGATACATTTTTACTCTATTCTTGAATAGTATATACAATCAGCCATATCACAGTGTGCAAAAATAAACTTTCCTGAATAGATTGTGGATAATATTAGCTATAATTATAAAAATTAAAATACCTTGTTGGCTACTTGCCTAGTCTTGGATTTGAATCTGTTATAAAATTGTATTTTTTTTCGATTTGAATCTGTTATAACTTGTGTGTATCTTCCTCGATCATTTATCCGTCAAATATACCATGAGCCCGCGATACAGACATTTGCTGGATTGCGGTTGGATAAAAAAAGTTGTATATAAAATGCGGAAAGTTGTATGTAAAATGCGGAAAGTTGAAGCTGGCATATTCGATGTATGTTAAAATGGGAAAAGTTGTATGTAAAATGGAAAAAGTTGTATGTAAAATGGGAAAAGTTGTATGTAAAATGGGAAAAGTTGTATGTAAAATGGAAAGTTCGATTTTTGGCGGGGATGGGACACCATAAAAGTGGTGAAATGACTCTTGCATTGTTTCTTACGATTTTTGTTAATTTGGAGCAACCTCTGCTCTCGTAATTTCTGCCTGTTGGGGAACGATCGCGATAGTTTATAGATAAGATGAGCACTTTATTTAAATAGGGTACGTAATTACAGTGAGATACTGTACTCTCCCTTATGGCCCTATATATTAATAGTACATTAAACAATACATACATTAAAGATACAATGTACAAAGGTATGACATATTAATAATTCTAAATAATAAGTAGATATGAAATTAAAAGTTTAAAATATTATAGTAAAAAGAAAATTAAGTGTTAAAATACACTCTTTGAAAGTGTCATTTGTAAAAGTTTCCATAATGGGTGCTAAATACATTCTCTTTGATTTACTAAAACGAATAGAATTTGTCAACTTGGTCCATAAACTGAATGAGTTATAAAAGAATGTTTCTTTTTAAATTATTAGTTCTTGGAACGGTGTTGACTGATAGGGAGTGTCTGAACGAGTGTTATATTTTTTCGAAAAATTAAAATAATCTAGTTTATCCCCTCGCCGGGCGAGGGTGCTAATATCGACCGGCGTTTTAGTCCCTTATCACGCGAGATCCAAGCCGTTCCTAGATCTAGGATCAGTTTTATATAATTATATATATTGAAGATCAACGGCCCATGCGCGGCATCGGAAAATTTGGCCCTGGTAACTAACTAGATAATATGGTAAATATCTGCAATTTGAATTATAAATATTTAAATTGACCGTAAAAGAAAAGTAGGGTTATACGCTGAATGAAGATTTTGAGTTCAAAAAGATCGTGAAAAGGCTGTGAAAATGCAATATATCGTTCGTAGGAAGATGTCAAGTTCGTAAATCAAGTTTTATACGTGGCGTCAAAATCTAAAGGTGAAACCCGTTTTCGGTTTTTTAAATCTGTTTAATTAGTTACAAAGATAGTTTTGCAAACATGTCCGAGTATGTTATTCAGGCTTTTATTTGATGTATAGCATGATTTTCTAGAGTTAGTAGTTCAAAAGATATCGTCGTCTGAATTATCTAAAATATTTAGTCGGAGTTTGTCAATCCAATCCAAGCGTCGTCGCTTTTTTCAAACTGTTAGCTATCAGTTACAAAAATATTTTTGTAGGTATGTCAGAGGCTGTTAATCAAGCTTTCATTAGATATGTAGAATGAGTTCTTAGAGTTAGTACTTCAAAAGATATTGTGGTCGGAACATTTCACTTTTGGCATGTCGTCATGGCAACCGAAATTTAAAATTATTATAACATCAACCCAAGTCAGTTTTAGGGTTAGGATTTGGATTAGGGTTAGCGATTATTTGAATTTCGGTTTGTTGATATATCGCGAAAGCGCCAATCAGACATAACGAAATCACTCTTTGCAGGGCTTTCGCTCGAAATTGAATAGTCCTTACATAAGATATACTAATAAATTATGTGCTTTATTATAATATTGCAGAATAACAAATGTTAATACAAATTTTGAATGGCAGATTTTATACTTTTATTTAAATTATCCATCACCATTGTTTCACTCGGTCACTTTGCAACCTCATCCACAATGGAATAATTGCAATACTTGATAATTAGCCTATATAGTGAGTACCAGTACTGGTGGTAAGGATGTAAAAAAGTACAGATTATAGCTGTATTTATACTGCAAGTCTATAGGACTAACCAGGACCAACCTGGCTGGATGCCACCTTGGGCCTGGCTTACATTTTACTCACTTTAATAGTCTAAACATGCACCACACTGGTTATAACAATCAGTGTTTATACGCTCATCTGATGGCATGTTGGTCTGGCCAATGGCTTAGTGTGTTTGTGTGAACACCTTTGTCGTGTATTAGGCCTAGACAATGCCAGTCCTAGGCTTGCAATTTATATATTTACACAGCTTTTGAAATCTTCTCGAAAGCTTCTCGAAATTGAATAGTCCTTACATACCGTAAGATATACCAATAAATTATGTGCTTTATTATAATATTGCAGAATAACAAATGTTAATACAAATTTTGAATGGCAGATTTTATACTTTTATTTAAATTAGCCATCACCATTGTTTCGCTCGGTCACTTTGCAACCTCATCCACAATGGAATAATTACAATACTTGATAATTAGCCTATATAGGTAGTGAGTACCAGTACTGGTGGTAAGGATGTAAAAAAGTACAGATTATAGCTGTATTTATACTGCAAGTCTATAGGACTAACCAGGACCAACCTGGTTGGATGCCACCTTGGGCCTGGCTTACATTTTACTCACTTTAATAGTGTAAACATACACCATACTGGCTATAACAATCAGCATTTATACGCTCATCTGATATTATGGCATATGCCCTTCTGGTCAATGGCTTAGTGTGTCTGTTTAAATTCACCTTTGTCCGGGATAGTAGGCCTGGACAGTGCCAGTCCTAGGCTTTCAATGTATATTTTTACACAGCTTTTGAAGGATAAATACTGTATAATGTATAATTGGGTAGGTTAACACTCACTGTGTCAGGGTTTTTTTGTCATTTCAATTTTTGAAATTGTGTTACCGGGTACTTGAATACCATTGAAATACTGGTACATGAATGTGCATAATTATATAATATTAATAAAAGTTAAGAAACAGAAGTCTTCTAAAAGAATAAAAGGTTTATCAGACTTATCAATTTGGTCTAGGATTAAATTTAGGTATGCAATCTTTTGGTAGCTGCTACTAACAATTAGACAATAAGGAACATACAGATTACATTATTACAGAAGGGTACATGTATCTGCTTATACTGACAATTAGACAATAAGGAACATGCAGATTACATTATTACAGTAGGGTACATGTATCTGCTTATACTGACAATTAGGCAATAAGGAACATGCAGATTACATTATTACAGTAGGGTACATGTATGTACAAGGTTATGCAGTCTCGTGAATACAATTGTACTTTGAGTAAAATTATGAGTATGCCACTGTTACGGTACTGTAAACATGCATGTTGAAATTTATTATTAAAAGCATAACTGACATAATTAACTTTAATTATGTAATATATAATTAATAAAATTATTATTTAAATTAATAATTATTAAAATTAATTATTAATTTCAATAATCAATAGTTACACAATTGGTTTCCAACCCTGCCTGCGAGACAATTGTGTTGGCAGACTTTCCCACTTGGGTTCTGTTCAGTACACTACCCACAAATTGCACCCAAAAAATAAGCAGTTTGAAAATCTGTTCAGTTTGGCAATATTAAAGCCTCAAACAGTAAGCGGGCGAGGGGTTGTTGCGTACACGTATTTCTAGTTAATAAGATAATGATGGGCTGATTTGGTCCAATTTTTCTGAATAAAATCAATCGACTTGCAAGACAAAGTTTGTCAATAGTGGTACCAATGTAGTTTGATGAATAATTCTAAAGATCTTGATTCAAAGGCATCATCCAAAATGAGTCGAGAAACATCGTTTCTGTAATTTAAAAAGTTCATCAAGTAGACCAGCATTACAATTCCCCCAAACTGATAAACAGTTTCGACAGTTGATTCACTGATGGGGTCCACTGCATCCGCCTCGATTGTAGTTATGACGAAGTCTACATGTTTCTTGTGGCATAATTTGTTGGTCTTATTGTCGCCCCACGCTTCGCGACGCCTTGCCCCTTGTGACGCAGCGCTCCTGTCCTAGAAGTGTAGATAGCTACACAAATGTGGCTTCATTTGGAATCTCTGAGGTTCGAAGCTGCCGCTGTAACGCTTGGCCATGCGTATGAGCGCCATGTAATGTACCGATCAATTCGAAACTTCACCATACCCCCCCCGGGGCCGACCGGGAATTGGAACTTTTGAAAATTTGGTCGTTCAAATTCCCATCCCCCTTGGCGAAAAAGTGTTCAAATGCCCTACTGTAGCAAGAAATTAAACGGGCAAATGCCCGACCCCATGGCCAAATTATGAAACTGGAAGTACAAAAATTCCATTCCATTTTTGACAAACCAGTCCTTGACGAGACCAGAATCTTTCCCTTTAAAATAGAACAATAACAATCGTTCAACTGATTCCACCGACATTGTAAAGAAAATGGTGGCCGTGACAAAGCTTTAGTTAAACCGCGAGCCGGCGAAGGCTCTGGGAACGAGATTGACCGCGAGATGAAATTCCACCCGAATTCTAGAGTTCCGGTTCAAATTCCCCACCCAGCAAAAGGCCTTGAACGTCAAATTCCCTACTCCCTGGACAAGGCTTAGAGTCAAATTCCCAGGGTATGCCCGGGGGTGATGTTTCGAATTTATCGGTACATAAGCCAGCAAATCGCGCGATCGACTGGGAGAGGAAGTTGAAACAATCGCCACATATCTCGTAAAGCATTTCACCCATGTCAAAATATCTGACACCTCTTGTTTCTTTCCCACAGTGACTTTAGTTACAGGCACAATCGAGCACCCTTTGATGGTAAATGAAGGCGATTCGGTCGTTGGGGCCTCTAAATTTTCGGAGAAGATCGGCCATCTCGAGAAACTTGTTTTCTAGTATGGTCGAAATGACTTTCGGTGGGCGACCGGGCCCCAGAATAAAGGCAGTTAGCAGCTGGAGGAAAACGCTTGGCAATTGTGAGCATTTGTGAAGTTCAAGCGTCCCGTTTCAAGTGTTCCCTGCCTGATTCACCAGAGTTAGCCCCACCGCAGTTAACTCGCAATGCCAACAAATGAAGGAACAGTGTTAACATACCTTGCTGTGAGTGTGATGGCTGTGAATCGCTGGCCATACCTGAACAGGCCATGTCTGCTACTCCATACCTTTTCTCCACACTGCTTCCTGGAATGGTGTTGCCAAGTTGCTCGAGAGCCTGGATTCGTATGTGTTGGGGTTTGCGGGACTGTTGTCCATTCACTTGCACTACCATTCACTTGCACTACCATTTTGACCAGGCCAGTTCCGTTGACTAGAGGGCAAGTGACCAATCGATACTTGTTTGTTTGTGTGTCGTACCCCTGCTACTTTCTCCGTCATTCTACATTTCTATTTTCGCAATTTTCTTAACTTCTCGTCTGCTACTGATACTCCGCTGTCTTAGTGTCTTCGCTATGCCATCAGCAGGTGCAATGATCTGCCAAGCGTGGCGTACCTCTCATTTTACCACTCGCCCCAAGCCTTACACAGTTCATTAGTTGTTAACCGTGGTTATCTAATAACCTCATTTATTAAAAAAAGTCCATTATCACCAAGGTCGTCAACGCCATTTCAGGTGAGTGTGATATGCTGGGCAATAAACCTTCAAAATATTTTTTTAAATATTTATTGTGTTGGCTGGTGCTTGTTTCAGCGGTTTTTTACTTTCAAATTAACGGTTTTGGTAGATTGAAAGTTCTACTGCAGGCTAATGCGATCTACTGTAGAGGGTTTATGGTGGATGGAAATTTTCGAGCGAAAACTATATACATTTTTAAGACCTATCCGGGAGAAGTTGAGAAAAATTCTGCAACTATAAGCCCTCTGGTAGGAATCGAGCCTATGCCTGTGAGATGCCAGTGCACTGCTTTTACCACTGAGCTACAGAGTCAAGCCGCCAAGAGTGAGCTACAAGTTATTAGAGGGCCACATGTTCATCGGATCTCTGCTGCAATAAATAATCCGTTCACCTATTTCTTTATTCAGTGAACACATTTTGATGAAATACTATTGTATTACAAATTTCGTAATTTTACGGTTATGATATTTCACATGCCAAATATACTGTATAAATTTTGGCTTTCATACTTTTTGTGCAAATATTGGTTTATTTAATATTTTTTAGTTTGAAGAAATGTTATCTCAAATATATTTCAAATATATTTCATTTTATTTAGAACGGCGCATTGTGGCGTTGCCTAATTGTAATATAATCTAATTAGAGTCCAAGATCACAAAGGTGTAATTTATTCTTAGACATGCATGGGCACTGGCATTTTCAAGATGGCTTCTCGTTCAGTCTTTCACGTCCGTCAAAGCACTTTAAATTGTGTAAAGTTTGTGTTCATACAGTTACAACATCTGGTAAAAAAAACAGTGAGGAACGTGAACTTTAAGGTTTTCTTATCAAACGAAGAGAACCACTGAAATTGGATTGCACGATGAAATTGTGTCATTGCCAACACATCAAGGCCAAGTTCAGAACATGAAGCACAACTAGAAACAGATCAGATCCTTCTGATTTGAGACAAGATGAATCTAGTTCATCCTGTTATCAAAAAAGAAGAGAGAATACGAAAGTTGGCAAAAAAAGGAAGCTGGTCCTGGTTGTGGGGATGAGTTAATAAATATGTATATATGTATGTATGTCCATCTACAGTATATATGTTAGAGTATATCCAAGCCGGATGTGGCATAATATTTAAGTTGATAATCCAATTTTGGGCAAGACTTAAATCGAGCCTAATATTACAATTTGAAACTGTGATATTGGATAGATATGAATCTAATGGTATTTTGGTATACTGCCATTATTTTATACACATACATGTGTATATTAATTATATTGTTTTAATCAATATATTTAGGCCATCAACATCAAAAACAAATCCTGTTTTGTGACTGTGAGAAGGATGCAGTCACACTAGTGAAATTAATGTTATGGCCAGGCAGTATTGCTTGTGCTACCATTGCTTTGCATTTTAAATTGATGGAACTTGCCGAAACCCTTCTTCTGGAATGTCATGTCTCACTACGAAAGATCTGCGATGCATTGGGAATCATAACTAAATCTTCAATTTTACGAAAATGGGTATGTTGCACATGTTTTCTATTTACCATTGAGTAATTTTATAAAATACAAAACAATGGACACAGAAAAAGGTTAACATTTTGATTCAAGGTTTCAACTAGCTTGCAGTCATCATTGCTGCAAGTTAGTCAAAACTTCTTAGTGTCCATTGTTTGGTTTGGTGTGTTTTCTATTCTAATGCTCATATCACATGATTAGTGTCATGCTATTTGGGAGGTACAGGTAGAAAACACTTTGTGTTTCCAAAGCAATGTTTCCGAATTCGTAATTAAGGCATAAGGTGTATGCAATATAGAAATAATTTGTAGATTGTGCTATCGTTAATATGCACTACCGTAGGTTTTCACATATACTGCCATTACTGAATCAGTATTTTTCTTTTCTACTGCAGGTAAAGAATATTCATTCAACATTGAACAGTGATTCGTTTGATGAGTTTCAGCAATTTAACCTTTAAATATGCTTCTCAACCATTGTCCTTAGCAATAGGGTAGGGTTGTATGTATTTACATATAAGAAAAAGATGTTTGAAAATAATCCACAGCAACCATGCATACTATTATTCCGGTATACGTCATATTCTTATCAGCGATATCCTTGATCGTCATGGTTAGTATTTTTAATATTGAACTCTCATTGAATTCATTCACTTTACAAAAAGGTCATATTAGTTATGACCTAAAGTTACTAAATATTTAAGTGAATAAACTAGAATAAACAAGTACATTGTCAACATTGTTTTTTTTAGAAAATCAATACGTTTCTCAAGAAATTCCTAAGAGTTTATATATTAAAAGAAACGAGTTACTCCAGCCTCGATCTCAAGAGCCTGTCTACAATTTTGATAATGGAGTAGCCTCAAATACAGAAACTCCCATAAAAATCCTTGTTCTTCAAGGCAGGTAAAAACAGATGACTTAAATTCTAAGGGAATAGTGATTTTTGAACCCTCTTGTATTGAAATATTTGTTTCCAGTCTCAGTGTTCCCAATTCCCCATTTAAACACACTACATTTAAGGCAGTGATACTGGTTTCACTAATTCACTGGCAAGAACTTTGTATTCAAAATCTCAAGATTTGTTTAGCCAGTATCCCCTGATCTTATCTTCTGGGATAAACCCTTCAATTTATGAAGAAGTGCCAGGATAGTAAAAAGCCGGTATGGCTCGCTAGTGTCAGTATAGACTGGCAAAACCGTTATGGGTCAAGCAACATTGGTAGTTGGTGTAAAGTGATCCTTTAAATCTGTGACCAATATATGAAACTCACTTAATTGTTAGTGAGTGAAGGTCTGAGGACTTCCATATCTTGTTCTGTAACAAGCGATTTTATCTTGATTAATAATTTTGTGCAAAACCCTTGAATATTCTTCCTTTTCTTCTATTATTTTGAATTCGATTTTTTCAGTATTCTTCATGATTTCTTTGATTTGTTTTAATCCTTCATAACCAGTATGCTTCTTGAATGCTATGCCATCAGGTAAACTGGTCACCTCAAAACCACCTCTAGCATAGGATACACGGATGAAGGGCAAACCACAAGCCTCACCTGATTAAAAAATACATGCATTAGTAAAAAAAAGTGTAGTACTGTGTAGGCAATATTTTGAATACAGTGAAAGGAAACAACTGGACTCATGTAAGTCTATGTCAGACTTGTGTTTTCACGAAGCTTTGACATTACAAAAACTTGTAGTGCTTGGTGGAGGCGACAAAATCATGGCATGAGATCTTCCACATTAAACTTTTTGTTAACCCTTTGATGCCTTGGTTAAATATGACAAAAAAAGAATACTTTTTAACTGGTTTAACTTGCATTTCAAGAATTGGAAGACTACTTTTAGTGTTATACTTACTGTATTTTCTATTATACAGTGCTGCAACATCAGCAACTTGGTATTTCTTTCTTTCAAACTGCTATTAATTTCTTGGACTTTTTTGGTGAGTATTTTATTACAATAAAAAAACAATCCTGGAAATGGAACAGTCACGTTGAGTCAGTCATTAAAAAAGCCAGTAAGAGGATGTATTTTCTCCGACAGCTGAAACGTGCAAATGTCCCTTAGTGAAGACTTTTTTTTTTTGTACATGTATCAGACCTATTGTTGAATACGCCTCCCCAGTTTACCATTATGCTATTCCAGCTTACCTAAGTGACGATATCGAACGTGTTCAAAAACGGGCGCTGAACATTATTCCACTATGGTATGTCATATAGCGAGGCATTATCCACATCTGGGCTAAGTTCACTGAAGAAGAGGTGCCAAGAAACATGCGATAAATTGTTTAACAATATCCTTAATAATTCTGAACACAAACTTTATAAGTTGTTACCTAGTTTTAATAATAACACCAGATATCCACTCAGGAAACTAAGAGCCTTTAATCTCCCGAAACTCAAGACAAATAGGTGTAGGAACTCGTACATTTTTGCTAGCGCAGTCGTAAAAAATTATTGTGTATACATATTAGGGTAGAATTTTGTCTATAACTTTGTAATTTTGTACATTTAGAACTATTGTAATTGTAATATTATCTATCCAATGACAATGTAATTCAGCCTTGAGGCTGCAATATTGAAATTTTAATAAACTATTATTATTATTATTATTATTATTATTATTATTATTATTATCACTGGAAACCAGGGGAGTCTCCACTATTTCAGGTAGTGGAATGGTATCCTGACTTTCGATGTTGGCAGGCTGGTTTGGATCTGGATCAGTACGAATTCTCAGATGGTCTTGATGTCGCCGGATAACTTTACCATTGTTCAGCAGAACTTGGGCTACAATCCAGGTCTTAGGATGTCTGAAGTCCTTTGCATACACAGGATAATCCATTTGTATCCATCCATCTCTCTCGTGGTAATCATGGGCTTCTTTTTGCAATGTTTGCTTGGCCATTACTCGGTCGCTGATCTTAGGAAGCACTAGATCCAGTTGGGTATGCAATTTCCGGTTCATCAGCAACTGAGCCGGTGGAACTCCAGTGGTGTAGTGTGGAGTGAGTGATGCGATACTTGAGAAGGAAGCTTGAGAGCTTGGTTTTTTAGACTTCCTTCCTCCATTTTCTCAATTCCTTCCTTGAATATATGCACTGCACGCTCTGCTTGGCCATTTGAAGCGGGATGGTACGGTGACACTTTAATATGTTTAATACCATTCTGATTCATAAATACCTCAAATTCCCTGCTTGAAAAATTAGTTCCGTTGTCACAAACCACAGTTCTAGGCAGCCTGTGTGTAGCAAAGATATCTCTTAGCCTCTCTATTGTGGCTGTAGAGGTTGTTGATTTCATCAAATGCACTTCCAACCACTTTGAATGGGCATCCACTAGCACGAAAAACATTTCTCCTTTCTACGGTCCCGCGTAGTCCATGTGTAGGCATGTCCAGGCCATTCCCAGGGATGAAGGGGTGCCTCTGCTGGTGCTTTCTGCTTCTACTTTTCACAATTCTTGACCTGCTGTTCAATCTCGCTATCTAGTTGCGGCCACCATATATAACTACGTGCTAAAGCCTTGGTACGGGAGTTTATTTGAAAGTAAAAATGAAGTAAGTACTATATTCTCATTGGTCGCTTCGCCACACAATGCCTTGTGCTGTGAGTAATTAAGAATGGGGTAAATAATTTTAGCCCAAGGCAGTATGTGGCAAAGCGAACCTGTTGCAGCCGAGGGGAGGAGGGTGGGAAAATAAAACAAAACCCCACGCCCAATCTTGTCTGTCTTCGTGGCAAAAATGATGAAAAATTGTACCTTCCCTGGTTTGTTAAATAGTAATCTTTGTTCCCATGGGAGCTGATGCCCTGAATAGTACTTTGTGCTTCATTAATCACGTTATTCGGCATTGCTTAGGCTAAAACGCCCCGTGAGAATAGTACTATATTCTCACTGGTCGCTTTGCCACACAATGCCTTGAGCTGTGAGTAATTAAGAATGAGGTAAATAATTTTAGCCTGGCGTACCTGGACTCTCTAAAAACTTCCCATGCAGAAACCCCTCTAGTTCTTTATACTTTTTTATTAATTGAACCACTCTATATATTACATAAATTGTTCACTCTCCAATACTCAGAAACCCTGTCAAGGAAAAGCGAGGGAGAACGCATGTAGATTGTTCCGCGACTGAAATTCAAGTCCCAGAGACTCGGCTAGTGGACACGGTTGGGAGGCGGAAGAGGCGCTATTATCGACCAGGAGATCTGTAGAGTGTGTGTGTGTGTCATGACTTTATTGATCTGTGTATAATACTCTGCCGTGGAAAGGTTCCTCCAGCCAATGTGTTTAGCCACATCTTCCGTTGAGACGCCCAGAAGTGCTAGCGTGATGGAGCAGCCAGCGCGGAAGCTATGCGTGGTTTCTCCTTCGTCCAGATGTAGCATTGCAAGGTATTTGTTGAGACGATTGGCGACAGCCGAACCCATAAAAGGTTGATCGACAATCCGACCTTTGGAGTCCGTAACACGAAACCTGTACGCAGGTCGACGCCCATGCGATCGGCCAAAAGAATGTAAAGTTTTAAGGTTGCCACAGGGCAAATGCGGGGATTAGGATGGTGTTTCACTGCGAAGATATGAGAATGTTGACCACGTAGGGTTTTCCCGAATGTGTGGCGAAAAAGAAAACCTTCGTCATGCGGGAGGGAAAGGACGTCCTTGGTTTTCAGTCTCCCTAAATCCGAGGCGCGGTCACCAGAATAAAAGTCAATGGTGAAGAAAGCTAGGTCACGTGCGTGGATGTATCGATCTCAGGGGCTGGTGTTCGGTGCGAGTAACAATGATCTGATTAATGTACACAGTGCGGAGAACTTGTCCAGAAATAGTGGTGTCGCTTGTTTTGGGGCAACTCGCGCTTGAGCTTGTTCCTCTCGTATAGATTGTAAGTACTGTTTCACCATCGGATGCTTAGCTGGGTTGCCATATTCCGAGCCGGGTGAATCTTGCAGGTCGTTTCTAAGTGAGGCAAAGATTGCTCGTAATTTTGCGATGTAGTTATCGACCGTAGCTGCGGCTAATCGCTTGGGACACAGGCATGTGGTACAAGCACACTGGGAGGCAAAGAATGAACAGATGTCGGAGTGCACCTTTGTTTTGCCCGCCATGTCCTTCCATATCAAAAAGTGGACTAAATCCTTGGGCGCAGCGGAAAGAAGAGATTTTGTCTGAGGTAGGGAGGCGAGGAAAACTTCTAGTTCTTGCTGTAGTCGTGATTTTTGGTACTCGTACGGTTTCTTACGTCGTGTATCTCGTAAATGTTGGAATCTGGCGTCGATGTTTTCCAAAGGTAGGTTGACACGCACTGCTGGTAAAGATTTGAGAAGCTCTTTCCGAAAGCCACACCACTGACAGAACTGAAAACCGGCGTCGTTAGGACGGACAGCGTTCGGCAGGTTTCCAGAGGCGGGGAACATGTTCGTAAACCTGTGGTAGGAGTGTAGAGAAATGTTATTGTAGTACACGAAATGCCCAAAGGTCCCATTGCAGAGGGCGTGTCCGAAAGCGCTCGATATGCTGGGTGGGAAACAGCAATATATCTCGTTCCCTCTTTTCTCCTAAACGTAAGGCAGCCAAGGACCGGCTTTTTAGTAAAGGCCACCAATAACGTCGAGTGTGAAAGATCTGGGGTGACAATGGTGAACTGACAACTCTGACTGGCTAAAAACTTTAGGACGGGCCCAATGAGGACAAATGGAGGAAACACGTAGGCATTTTCCCCGCACAAATTTTGCGAGAAAACATTGGTACCCGCAGCTTCAGGTGTGGGGTATGGCGAGAAGAATTTGAGGGGTGCTCCTGAATCATCAGGTAATACATTGGCTGTACTTGCCATAAGGTCAACGGCATGTGGGCCGAATGCCCGTTGAAGACGACTACACCAGGTATCGCGAGAAAGGGTGCAATCTAAATCGGACAACACACGCGATGGGGTGTCTGCAGGATTCTCTGTTGAAGGAATGTAACACAAGGAAAGTAGGAAGTTGTATCGTACTGTGAGACTGAAATATCCCTTTAGAATATGGGATAAGTCCGGACTACGTGATCCACCGCGCTGCCAAGCGTAAACAAGTGTCTGGTTATCCACAAGGACAATCAATTCTGGAATTCCCTAAGTCAACTGGTGTGGCGGAGAGAGTATTAAGGAGAGCCTGAGCCTCGCGGATCACGATGGACCCTTACCGTTGTCTGAGCGCCATTTGATAATTGGATTATTCCTCCCCAGCCCGTATTAGAAGCGTCAGACCAAGTACGAAGCTGGAAATGAAACTCTGAGCGCCATGGTAGGAAGCTGTCCCATGAATCCAGGAAACGCCACTCCTGAATTTCAAGAAGTAAACGTCCCGATAAAGAAATGGGGCGTTTTATGTGATGTGCTTTTGAAATAGTGGAGAAGACATCCGACGTAAACAACCTTGCGCCTGGGACGGCTAATGCTAAGGAAAGTGTTTTCCCCGAAAATTTTTGCAAAGCGTTCAACGAGACCGTTTTCTTTGCCAATATGGACTCCCTAAGATTGATAAATTTATCTTTTTTTTTCTTGGGGCAGGAGAAACGCCTGTTTTATGGAGTCTATAAGCATACCCAAGTAAGGAAACCATTTGTCGAAGTATGAGGATCGATTTCTGAAGTCCTATGAAATAGCCAAGACGTATGAGCACAAGCACAGAATGTAAGCTGCTGATGTAGCCAAGTGAAATATCGGATGGGTAAGGTGAAAATTTGGCACGCGGTTGATGGCGCTATGTGCAGTTGTCCCGCGTGACGATCGTCAATATATTGTGAACATGGCACTCCGAGAGAACGCGCGTAGCTGGTAGCTGACAGACCTAGTGTGTGGTAAATGTAAGCGCTGGCCTTCCAATCCGAACGGTATGGTACGGAAACAGAAAATACCAATTAGCCCACTGGAAACCAAAGTATGTTTGGCTGCGCTCTGTGAGGAAGACATGGTCGTATCCACTTTTGTCATCCATAACAGTCTGGAAGTGATTTACACCAACGTTAGCGCGGAATGTCTGTAAGTTTGTCAAGCGAGAAGGGTTGGTCTTTGATCCACAAATTCAAGAAACGCTCGTCATGACAAAGGCGAGGCTTACTCGTTTTCCACCGTTAAGGGCATTACTAAATAAGGTGGCGGGACCTCGCCAACTTTCCCAATTACGGCAATAGAAACCATTGCGTACACGTTCTAAGATCGTTGTCGTTATGAAGGAGTCAAAGTTTTTGCACGAAGGGTTATTGGGAAAAATTGCATGAGGTGGTTGTGGGTGGTCATAATCGTTTTTCCCAAACTGTCCCTTAAATGGTTGAAAGGGGGAAAATATCGACACCATCTCGAATATACGTAAGGATTTCTTCGCGTTTTGCTGAACCCTTTAAAACTTCCGACCAAAAGGGTAGGTGGTGGGCGTAATTCTCCCGCTACGAATGTGTCTGGGTCCCGGAAGGTTAAGTGTGAGGGGGAAGCTAGAACGCTCCCCGACGCGATCCGACTGCAAAGTTGGTAAAGGGACCCGCTGGAGGAGAGCCCGCGAGAGACGAGCACCACTTTATTTTGGACGGATTCGCGATTTAGCTTGGTTCAACTGGATCTCAAAATTTTCTAAGGTGACCTAGACGAAGAGAGGGGAAGAAAAATGAGGAAGACCGCATCCCACTATGATAGATCTATATTATCCAATTTACATTGAGCAGGATTTACACGATGCGGAAGTAACCCTAATAAAACCCGGCTGTTCCGCTTCAAGGAGAACAAAACAAACAAAACAGAAACTTTCCATATTTCCTCAAGGTGCGAGTACATTTTTTTTTTGTCAATTAACCCTCCGTGAACACGCAATAATAAGTACAGACACACATACCCACACATCCACATAAACATATACATACATATACATACAAACATATACCTATGCATGTATACAGTACATACATATTACTATTTTAACAATCTATGACTCAGCACAATACTGTTCTCGTAAGTTCATATCAAACAACAATCAAAGTCTGGCAAGTTTTCCACCGTTATCTGAAGAACAACATATTAACGCCGCAATCTACGGCATGGGCAGGCTCTAGCGTAGTGTCCTGGTTCCTGGCAGGCAAAGCAAATAACTTGTGTACGTATACGTGAGTAAGGTTGAGGTCGTAATCGAGGCTCGTAATATCGACTCTGTTGGGCTGCTAAAGGTACGGGGGCTGGGCAGGCAATAGGGGTGATGAATATCCTGGGTTTTGAAGAGTTTTTTCAATAATTTTGGCGACGGCCATGTCATCCTGATCACTGATCAATTTCATCAGAACCGTTTGAAACTGGGCATTGTGGAGAAGCGGTCTACAATATTTGTAAACCACATTATATCTATTGGCGAGCTTATGATGGTTTTCTCGAGCAACATCGACCAGGTTTTCGACCGCGGACAGTGCAGCATATGGGTCAAATACTCCTTTTGGTTTTCGAAGCTCAGCCTGAATTAAATGTAAGGCGGGTAACAACAGTTCTGGTATTTGCACTTTTTTCTAGGCGTTCAATTTTTCAGGAGAGATTCCATAGTCATACCTGAGAGAATTAAATAGACGCCACACGTTAATTTGCGTCAGTTAACCCAATATATATGGTATATCAGTAAACTACGCTTTACCAAGAGCGTTCTCAAGCAAGTCTTGCCTCATCTAAAGCATATACACATACTGTCATACCGATACACAGACAATTATACACAATATACACCTGCACATAAATATATATATATATATATATATATATATATATATATATATATATATATATATATATATATATATAGATGTTAACCTTCGCTTTACTAAAAGTGTTCTCATGCAAATAGTGCCTCATCAAAGGCAACATGTGTTAAACCTCGCTTGACGAAAGGCGTTCTCATGCAAATCTTGCCTCATGTAAGACTAAACTTATATTAAATTCATCTTATTATTCCTCTTAAATTCATCTTTAATTCATATATTAAAATCATCTAATATTAAAACTTCGCTTCACCAAAAGCGTTCTTATGCAAATCGTGTCTCATCAAAGGCATATATTAAACTTCGGTTCACCCAAAAACGTTCTCAAGCAAATCGTGCCTCGTCAAGGGCATATAGTAAACTTCGCTTCACCAAAAGCGTGCTCATGCAAATCTTGCCTCATCTAAGACGTATATTATATTTGGCTTCGCTTCACCCAAAGGCGTGCTCATGCCAATCTTGCCTCATCTAAGGCATATATATTTATTTCGCTTCACCAAAAGCGTTCTCGTGCAAATCGTTCCTCATCAAAGGCATATAGTAAACTTCGCTTCACCAAAAGCGTTCTCATGCAAATCGTGCCTCATCAAATGCATATATATTAAACTTGGCTTCACCAAAAGCGTTCTCATGCAAATCGTGTCATGCAAATCTTTCCATCTAATGGCGAAGGTATACTATAACTATGTTGTGTTTTTTTGTTGTTTTTTTGTTTTTTTACCCCCAAGGGATGCAATGTGAAATATTGATGGGGCTCCGGGGTAATCGCATGCAGGATTTCTGCTGCGGGACGAATTGGGGCTATACTATAGAAAATAGAAACCATCTCAATTCTGACCGCATTGAATATAACAATAGTAACGTCTAACGAGGTGGTTTTTGAATTGATGGGAAACAAGATGCATAAACTACCCAGACAAAGGTCTAACAATGTATGGAATTCTGCAGATGACACGAACCACGACTAATCAACGAGAACTCCGTCGCAGACAGTGTATAAGGCGTAACTAAGTTTGCCCCTCTCGATAACCAGTACGGATAAGCCGGCCATAAACAGAGCCAAGTACATAGCCAATGCATGTGTTATATACGCCGCAGCTTCCCATCGCAAATAAGCCAGAAAAGTATCGAAGACTAAGTGCTCACAGACATGTAACTGAGTAAATCGGATGAGGTTAATTTTGGCAAAAATAAAAACGATTGCTTCACCGCACAAAATGTCACCACTGTGAATAAAAATAGTCAATATTCAACTCGCTTATTTTGTCGTTTTCGGATAATATTAACGGTATAACTATAGAGCGTTACCCCCAGGAGCTACCGTGGTTGAAAAATGCTACTAAATCAGTAAAACGACTTAGTTATATATTTCCCCCGTTGGAACGGCAAGGCATAGCCCTAGGGAAGGCGAACGTGTAGAACCCGCGTTAACTGTATTCTATGTAAATGCAACAAGTACGAAGGAAAAATTAACAAACCTGTGGCTGTAATGGTGCTGCATTTTCAGGCTGTAATGGTGCTGCATTTTCAGGCTGTTCTGGAACGTTGTTCAAGCGGCTGTTGTTCTTCGAGCTGACGGATATCAGCAATGTCGGCTGGTTGTGGTTACGATTGGTTCGGCCATGATATGAAGGGTATAAAACGTTCGCTCGGCTGCGACACGAGGCAGTTTTAAAACAAAAACTCCACGCCCAATCTTGTCTGTCTTCGTGGCAAAAATGATGAAAAATTGTACCTTCCCTAGTTTGTTTAAATAGTAATCTTTGTTCCCATGGGAGCTGATGCCCTGAATAGTACTTTGTGCTTCATTAATCACGTTATTCGGCATTTCTTAGGCTAAACGCCCCGTGAGAATAATACTAGAAATACGAATTCGCAATAATCCTCCACTGGCCTACGGGAATTTCCCCATCCATGGTGCCCAGACCTCGCACGCCGTGGCCGTGTATTTGTGTTTTGCCAAAAATTCACAATTTGCAAAAGCCCGTTTTCGTTCGAAGAAATGTTTTGAAACGTTATCTCGGCCAATATTTAACCAATTTAAACTCTGAAAACAGATTTGGAATTAGCGAGTCAACCTACATAATATACGTGTTTACTATATCATGAGAACGTGAGTACCCTTCGTAAAAACGGTTTATGTACTTAGAAATTAGTCGGGCTATATTATAAGCTGGTCACTACATCGTATATTTGAACGTTACCTCGATCTTTTGGAAAAAAAAAGCCTTTGAATCGTTTCAATCAGTTTGCATTCGCAATCATGTGACGGTTTCAATTCAATATTAATTCAAATGCTGAGTATCTAGTTACCAGGACCAAATTTTCCGATGTCGCGCGGACGGCCGTTGATGCATGTAAATATATAAATTAACTCGATTCTACTTTGCCCACCCTGCCAAGCATCCTGTGATAAGGGACTAAACGCCGGTCGATATTAGCACCCTCGCCTTCGGCCGGCGCTTCGCGCCGAGCGAGGGGATTACATTAAAATTAAGTACTATATATGATGTACTGTATACTATAATATACATGATTTATACTATATATATGATGTACCGTAATTCCAAGACAAACATTTAACTTGAAATAAGGTTCAATCTGGCTTCATATCCTGCACAAAACTTCAGTTTAGTACATATGGGTATTTGATTCAATTTGAGTTTTAACTCATATCGGCGATGATCGGCGACATAAGAACTAAATGCATTAATTTTGTCCTCTTTATTAAACAACTGATCGCATGGGTCCTCGTAAAATTAATATTTAATTTTACTTGTGTTTTCGAATTTTAAAAAATTCTGAAAACACGCATGAAATTAAATCTTAATTTTACGTCTGCCCATAGTAGGTTAAAACTCAAATTGAATCAGATTTAATTTCATGCGTGTTTTCAGAATTTTTTTTAATTCGAAAACACAAGTAAAATTAAATATGAATTTTTACGAGCACCCATGCGATCAGTTGTTTATAATAAAGAGGACAAAATTAATGCATTTAGTTTCTTATATGTCGCCGATCATCGCCGATATGAGAACTAGGCTTATGTTACCACATTCCAAATTATTTCGTCCAGTCTAGTCAGCTAATCGAGTATTAATTATTTACACGAGGGAACTAGTGAATGTTACGTACAGCCACTATTTTCCAGAACAATTCTCCTGGAGATGTCGTCGACGTTTTTTTCTCGCCCAGTGCCATTGATAAAGATGCAAATATAAATCGATTTACCATTTCTAAATATAAAGTTAGATTATGTTGGAGTTAAATGCTACTTAAACATGTTTTAGTGTCTGATCATTCAACATTTCTATTTCAGAACAATAATATACCCATAATATAAGGAAATCTGGAGGTGCAAACAGAAGTCATTGCGAGGCTATGCTTAGCGGGAGCCGAAAAGTTTCTATTATATTATTCAATAAACTCAGCGGTATTAAGGCATATGGCTCTTGACTTCGAAAATGAAATTTCCTATATGTTCCAGAGATTTTGTCCAAAACTAAGTCAAACTTGCCAAACATATTTATCATACGGTAGGAACTAATTTATGGTTTTGTTGACAACAAGATCACGTGACTCATTGGCGGCCATATTGGATGAAAATAAAACGTTCTTGAAGCACGCGAATATATATAATTTAAACAATTAAACAGCGTAATTTGATGCTAATATTGATCTAGTTTATCAAGCTAAGTTGCCAGAATGTATAGCTTTACCGTAAATGAAAATATTTAGCGAATGATTTTTCCTCTAATTACAATTTCTCTAATATTTTTGTTTTATGCGAAGTAATTCCTACCATTCAACTTAACATGATAAACGTAATTAAATTTTGCATCAAATTGCGCTGTTTAATTGTTAAAATTGTATATATTTGCGTGCCTCAAGCACGTTTTAAGTTTTCATCCAATATGGCCGCCAATGAGTCACGTGACCTTGTCATGGAAACGAAACCGTAAATTAGTTCCTACTATATGATAAATATGTTTTATAAGTTTTATTTAGTTTGGACAAAATCTCTAGAAAATAGGAAATTTCAGTATCGAAGTCAAAAGTCAGTGCCTTAATACCACTGAGAACAAACCCGGCCTGCATATGAGTACTATACTGTTTTACTAACGATACATGGACGATCGTCAAGTTCAAATTCTTATATTGATCGTTTGTTTAGATATTAGTCAAAAGGGGAGCGATTAGGGTTTGAATACGCTTCAATAGCTCAGTCCATGCACTTTCGAAGTTGCATTTAATATGTACAAACAATAGTCACCCATACTGTAATATAATTGCTTTTATTATTTATTTAAAATTACTAGACAATAACAACACTAGTGGACAGTAATGAGCCGATGGGAAATCGTTTGTTCATAAAATTCGACCAATAGCCAAACTAAGGTCCGTTTCAAACGTAGAACTTTTCATGTGCCGCACCTAATGTAAAGTTCGGCATATGAGAAGTTCGACGTTTGAAACTGCATGGCCTAAGAATTTGCATGTATAAATAATAGGTGTAATAATATTGTTTGTGTTGAATCACATTCGTCCATTGCCATATTGATGCTTTGTGTCTCTTTCTTCTTTACGTTCCTTGTTGTTGCTAGAAGTTGGGTTTTTTTATTTCAAAGGCTTCTTTCATTTCTTTGGCAACATTTTCATTTTGAAGTATTCTTCCCAATTCGGCTTTAATCTTAAATGAAATTGTGATAAATTTATGGATTATAATCTTTCATTATACTGTAAGTTTTCTTCCCAATTCGGCTTCAATAAAAAAATTGGGGATAAATGTATGGATAATAACCTTTCATTATACTATAGTAATGATCTGCGTAATAACCGTACCATTTTACACGCTGAAGAACTAATTGTAACCTCACTGTAACACCAACATTTACCTCAATCATAACTCTGTTAGGCATGAGGTATACTTGATATAGCATATATCTTCGTATGGCCCTTTAATGCTTACAGTTATACCAGGGAGGATGTTTCCGTGATTATGCAAATTAGTAAATTTTTATGCAGATATTTTATTCTAGACTCGCTAAACTTCAAGAATAAAAATGAAGCATAAAAAACACACAATCACCTCATTGCCTTTTCCTCGTGCAAGAGGTGGATTATTCTTGATAATCATCCACACTCTCAAATTTTCAGTCAGGATGTCCCTTCTTCTTTTGTAATAAGTAGCATTCATCAATTGCCGAAGACGTACTAAATCTTGTTGCTTTGACTTGCAATGAGTCAACATTTGTGCGTGTTGTTCATCGATGGTGTCTGCCGTTTCTCCCTTTTTGGGACAAGCTCTGTCGACTCCTGATGTTTTCTTTTTCGCCCAGGCTTCTGTTTTGCGCAGACCATTCCAGCTGCCTCCATGCTTTTTTTTCTGTAAACAAATAATGTGAAACCACGTACAGTCGTTGTAGATGTTGTTTTCTCCTGATTATCATTTTCTTTCAATAACGGTTTATTTGATTAGTTTTAATTTTAGTTTTAATCGATTTATCACTCTTTTAGGTGAACGCCGAATACCCCAACAGGAATACGGAATACCCCAAAATACCATGCGCGGAACCTACAATACCAAAAGCGAAAACCACTAAAGAAATATTGTTTCGGTATAATAAAAAAATTGTTTCACTATAATATATAATTTAATTATAGAATTTAATTATATTTATTTATAATTATATCACCCTCGGGTTAATATCTCATCGAATTCTCCTCGCTCCGGGTCTATAAATCTGAAATAAAGATGATTTCGACTGTGTTCTTTAGTGTCGCGTTGTCATGTTGGGTTGTACCGTAATTTATTTTATTGTGTTGTTACTTTTTCTTAATATGTTATTGTTCTCAACTGAAAACTAATAAAAAACTAATAACAATATCACAAGTTACGTGCTACACTACATATACCTACATCTCGTGTCCATCTCCGGATCGTGTCAGAGTGATCTACACATGACATTTCGTAGAAAAAGGAAGACATTACATGAACATTCTTTTTGGCCTGCAATAAACATAAGGGATGCACATCAGGACATGCAAATATGCATCACTATTTGGCGATAAAATGCATGTCACCATCAACATCTGATCAGCCCATTTCGTACCTTTTCATTTTGGACTAAATACTGTAGAAACCCGTTTACAACCTGAAAATGAAAGGACATATAGTACGTCGCAGGTTTCAAAGTCCACATGCATGGTCTCATACTTTAATTAACACGCCTATACGCATATCGCTGCTTAGTCAGTAGTTATAGCTATAAAAAATAACCTCATCGTCTAGCCAGTTTCCAATTTCAAACGTCTTCAGACTCTTTTTCGGGATCATGTGCGTTTCGGCGTTGTCTAAAGTTTTCTAGCCAATCAAAACAGAAACTGAAGTCAATTACCATGCAGTGACATAAAACAATGGCAAGTATATTCAACATGGCAGACGCAAACAAAAACAATTGTCTTCAATTCACACCTCGGAATCAATTGAATTGACTTTGGTTTTCCATGGAAATATCATGTGCAACATAGGCGAAGTCTCGTTAATTATAGATCGCTCCTTTGCCTTTTCGAAACACAGAATATAAGCACCTTTCTATAAACATAATATAAATATTTAAAAAATATCAATGAACCGTTTTTACCATAATTTAGAAATTTAAAAGCAAGCTTGTGTTGTTACACAGTACATGTATGTAAGTCTTCAAAAAGCGAATCTACCTTAACTGATTCTATGGAGTTGAGTTGACTTTTGTGTCATCAAATGTAATTATTGCATTACTAGGCGTCCTAGTCTACTCAAGTGCTGCATTAGTGTTAGTCAATTCAAACATAAGCTAAGTGTTACTACAGGGATAATCTCTCATCTTACCAGCTGCCATAGTCAAATGTTTCTCTTTTTTAATTAGTTATTTATTTACTGAGTGTTATTAGTCCAGTGTTTTAGTTTCTTTATTAATGTTTTTACCTGTAATCTAGTAAGTATTTTACTATTTCTCAACTTGTTTGGGGGAAAATGTCAATTGGGGCGAAAGCCCTGTTTTTCTCTCCCAGCCACCTGTAACTTTTATCTTTTTTTTTCTTCTTCTCGTTACTTTGTTATTTATGTGTAATTTTAATTTTGTGGCGAATGCAATAAATAAAAATAAATAAATAAAATTAAGTCAGCTTGAAAAGTATATAATGGTAATTGAACTGAGTGGAGTGCAATTTGGTCTGAAATCAAACGCGTGATTACAAAATCGCACGACCGCGTAGCGGGAGTGTGATTTGTAATCGCAAGTTTGATTTCAGACCAAAATTGCACGACACGAAGTTCAATTATCACTTTATTATATCCATTTTGAAATCATACACTATGCGACAGCTTTTTTGTTTAATATGAATATTTAATAAGTAACAGCGGAACCGGAAACGGTATTTAATTTAAACAAAGATCAGTCAACTACAAAGTTCAGTTCGATCGCATCGTTGTTCAACGTTCAAATAATTATATAAACAAAAACAGAAATTAGTCAACTACAAAGTTCAATCCGTCGTCCGATTCAATAATATAAGCCCTTCGTTTCTTCCATGGTTGAGGAGACTTGGCATCTTTTGAGAAGTAATTGATGGTGCAACCCGTGTAATTTTGCATTGGGACAGTAGAGCTGCTGGGGAAAGCAAAATTTGGTTGAAATAATGGAAATCCAACAGGCTGAAAACCAGGATTGAAACTCGTGAGCTGATGGCTTTGTTGTTGGAAGTGAGAAGAACTTGAAGTGAGAAGAACTTGAAGTTGAAGAGGTGTTGATAGACGCCAGTGGTGCTCGTTGCACGATCGATTGATTGGAGATTTGTGTATTATTTTCAAGGATGGAGACTTCTTTGTATCCACTGATGATGTGAGACAAATCTTTTCTTTGGTTCTCGTCTATTTCGTCGTAGTCGTCCAACGAAGATTCGCGTGCGTGGCCTGTTATTTCACAGATAACATGTCGTGGTTGGCCAGATTTCTTCAGTTTTGACACGAGAGTTTTGCTGATGCTGTGGTTTGTCAACTTTTTATTTGTTATCAAGCAAGAGGCCATGGATTTCACGATAGTGCCAATGGTATTTTGTCCCATTCGAACTTTGGCGTACCACACATCAGTTGATTTCGGACGATTTATTATGGTGAGATAGAGTGGTCCGTTGTCCTTCATCCCCTCGGGCCGCTTAGACAACCACAGCTTGAAGAGCCGTACAGGATCTCTTTCTCCGCCATCAGTGCTGTACATAACCTGCGGTGTCCTTCTTTGTCTAATTCTTAAACCACCACTTCGTGTTTTAGTGGGACCTTCGCGAAATTCCACGACTTCACTGCCTTCTTCTTGTTGTCTTATAGCAATGTCCTCGACGTAAGAATCGTAGTGCTCCTGGCGGCCTCGTAATCCAAGTTGCTCTGTTAAAGTTTATGTTTGTCAGGACTCTTGCATTGAAATCACCGAACTGACCTTTTTCCCACAGAGCCGACTCTTCGTTTGGTGCCAGTGGCTGTGCCTTGTTAGGTCGTTTTCCCTTCCCTTGTTGACGCAGGAAAATTGCCTTCGCGTTGAGGATTTCTTGTGAATTATGAAATTCCCTCGCTCGTACAATGCTTACGGGATAATCCTTTTCCTTCAAATGACGCTCAATGGAACTTTGCATTATTCTGAGAGAATCTGGCTCGTAATCTTCACCGTCCTTTTTTTTCACCTCTGCGTAGAACTTACCAAGGATTTTGACAAGTTATTCCGGCGCCATTGTTTCAATGTTTATATTTTCAAGACGACGGGATGTGTACCAGCTTTTGAGGACGTTCATCCATTGTTTTGTCGAGCGCGAGGTGTTTTTATTGACAGCAAAAAACTTCAGTTCTTCTATGTCTTTGTTGGCAATTACTAGAAATCTGGAAACATCTATTTCTGCATGGTTTTGGCCTTCATTTGTTGGTGTTTGTTCCGGTCAGTATAATCTGCAGACTGCAGACCAAGTATAAAATGCAGACTGCGATAAAAACTCAGCTTGAGTTTCACAACACGGAGGTTCAGCAAATTCGACAAGGATTCCAATCACTTACATTTTGTTGATTATGAAAATGACCGCTGTCCAGTGGTACCGTAACCACGGGGAAGGCTAAAAGGGATGACACAAAAGGACCTTTCTGTTTTTTTATTTTTCGTTAGGTTATGGATAGCTACGGTTAGGGCTAGGTTTAAGGTTAGGATCAAGGTTATGGTTGGGGTTAGGATTAAGATTGAGATTAGGGTTAGGATTAGTAGTTCTAAAAATGTAAAGCTCCTTTTGAGTCATCCCTTTTAGGGGACACAGGGTTTGGTTATCATTAGTTTATGGTTGTCCTTATACAGACTATTGACTTATTCTACTTCGGAGTCAACATATCCAGATATAATCTTGCTTAAACTAACAAGACTGGTTTAAAATGGTTGTCATGGTAACCAAATTGCCATATATAGCAACACAATTTGAAAAAAATACAAAAATATTGTGTATGTATAAACTATAAGGTTTGTAACAACTAAAATGTCTATATCAACTAAAATATTATTTCTTTGTACCGATTGACCATAGAAACTAATGGTGAGTATGGTTACCATGGCAAGCACCACTTTGCCGATATAAATATCACTAATGGTTTCAGCATGTCATTACTTATTTGTGCCAAGTTTTATTGTGTTTCAAATGGTAATTGCTAAAAATAAGTATTTTGATACTAGTGATTGACCACATAATTTGATGGTGAGTATGGTTACAGGATGGTTACGTAGGATGCAGCTAGCCGGACATTGCCACAGACACCTGGAACTGCCTTCCCATCACACAATGTTATGGGAACCGACTCATGGGAGAAGAGGAAGAGGGCAGCCAAAGCTGAACTATGTGGATGTACTGAAGAAAGATGCCGGGGTGGAGACGACCGGTGAGCTCGGAAGCTTGATGAAGGATCGGAAAGTGTGGGGACGCCATGCTCATGCCCGGCTGAGGCCGCCTTAGTAGTAGAGTATGGTTACCACACAATTATAAATACACCAATGGATTTGGTATATGTTTTTACCCATGTATGCCAAGTTTTATTGTGTTTTGATTAGTGATTGCTAAAATAACCTAAAATAAGTATATATTTTGTGTTAAAATGTTTGTATTTGGTGCCATATTGCTGCTATATGGTTTTATGTACGAAATTATTCTCTATAACTTTGGCTATAGTGGATCAATTTTGAAAATTTAAACACCAAAATGATCTTCTCATTGAGCTCTATCTAAATAGCACCTTTCTAACCCCCAAGCAACTTAGATCCTAACCCCCCGCCAAATGAGTTTTCTAACCCTAAGCCCCGCCTTATTAAAGTGTACCTCGATTCTCTTGATGATCAAGTTAATGTGACTGCTGACCAACAAGATTTCATGCTCATCCTCGATCATTAGTGATTGGAAGTCTTCGTAGGAAAGGCTCTGCTGTATTCCTTGTCGAATTTTCTGAACTTCCGTGTTGTGAAACTCACGGTGAGTCTTTATATCGCAGTCTGCATTTTACACCAAGTTTGCAGTTTTAGTCTGCATTTTATACCTATTCTGCATTTTATACTTGGTCTGCAGTCTGCAGATTATACTGACCGGTGTTTGTTCATTTGTTTTGGTTTTGCTGGACTCTGGTAGGGGAGGACGTGAAACTTCAGCAATATTTGAGAAAAAAACAGTTATATTTTGGTTAAAGGTGACACCAAAAGATGACAAACTCTCTAACTTCTAGTTCTTCACTTTCAAGCAGGTCATTGTCATCATCAAGAAACTGTAAGTAGTTGAATTTGTCCATTTTTATGAAGAAAAGTGGAATTTTTAAAAAAATCACAAAAAAGTCTTTTTACTGTAATTTGATTGGTTAGTTTAATTCAGTGATTAAAGCTGATTGGTTGTTTTGGTTCAGTGTTTCGATCTGATTGGCTGAAAAAAGATGCGATTTAAAGCCCAAAATAGTGCGATTCGTGATTAAATCGCACTGCTAAGAGCCAATCAAATTGCAAGTATCACCAGTGATTTCAAAATGGATATAATAAAGAGATAAACCGCAGGTTATCGCGCAGAAAATACGATGCCACCCCGTGAAGATCACAAACAGCAAGTTATTCCTCTCCCCAGTGATAGCCTACTACTCATGATAGAAACACAACCTGCTTTGTACAACGTTGTCTATAGCACAGGTTCTTTAGAAAACAGTTTCTAACTCATTGAATAAACCACGGTATAAACACACTCGTTCACTTTGCAATCTCAACTATCTAGTTTTATTTACAAAATTATACATAACAAGCAATTGAAACCAGATAAACCGGTTTGATCACAAAACAAGTGTTACGATGTAATTATTAATTATAATTATTAATTATAATTGTTTGCCTCGCATTGACGATATTCTTGACTCTTTAGGCAATTCTCAATATTTTACAACGCTCGATCTTAGGAGCGGATATTGGCAAATCTCTGTAGACGAACTTGATCGCCATAAAACTGCTTTTGCCACGCAAAATGGATTATACGAATTTAATCGCATGCCCTTTGGCCTTACAACTGCGCCAGCCACATTCCAACGCACTATGGATATCGTGTTATCTGGGTTAACCTATGCTATTTGTTTGTGCTACTTCGACGATGTCATTCTTGCACTTTATCTGTCAATCCCTCACTCGATCTTGTTAATGCACAACAAAGTGATCCTCATATTTCAACAATAATTGACATGAAAAAGCGTGGGCTAACAAAACCCCCAACTGCGACTATTAAGGATCCAATTCTTAAAATGTGGTATCGTCATTACGATCGCCTTTTTCTTCGTGACGGTTTACTAGTTAGGTCTGTAGGCAGTCGATCACCGTATCCTAATTACGTAATTGTCGTACCAATTGCTCTACGTGAAACAATTTTGAACGCTGTTCACGATAATCCTTTTGCCGGCCATTTAGGAATATCTCGCACTGAGGAAAGGGTGAGAAAGCGTTTTTATTGGCCGGGTATCCGCATTGATGTTGAAACACATGTAAAGAAATGCGCAGTATGTGCACATCATACCTCACCAGTTAACTTAAATCGAGCGCCAATGGGTAATATTGCAGTAGTGTGAACCATTTACCTTTTGGGCAATGGATTTTATGGGGCCATTGCCTGAAACCAGTCAAGGCAATAAGCACATACTTGTCGTTGTAGATCATTTCACAAAATGGTGTGAGGCATTCGCCACTCCCGACCAAAAAGCGAGTACAGTAGCGCCACTTTTAATAAGCAGAATATTTTCACGATTCGGTCCACCTGCCGTACTGCATTCGGACCAAGGGCGCAATTTTGAGAGCGTTTTTGATGCATGAAATATGTGACTCTATGGGAATTACTAAGACTAGAACAACAGCATACCACCCACAATGCGATGGGCAAACGGAACGCCAAAATAGAACACTCCAAAGCATGCTGTCTTCTTTTGTTTCAAGTCGGAAGGATGATTGGGATTTATGGTTGGACAGCGTCACTTTCGCTTACAAACACAAGCAGGCACGACGTACTAGGTGTCTCTCCATATGAAGTAGTTTTTGGCCGCGCTCCTAGACTGCCTTTAGAGTTAGAACTAGGAATGCCTCTTTCAAATCCAGTTACACGCAGCGAGTACATGCACTCACTCAGGTCGGTCTTTCGCGACGTTCGACAAATCGCAAAGCAGCAGCTTTCCAAAGTATCCGAGAAACGAGCCGGACACAAACACGGGACAAATGCTTGGCGGCCATTTCATGAAGGACAAACGGTTATGTTAAGACGACCTAAAGGCTGGAAATTAGGCAGTAAGTGGGTCGGGCCTTTTAGAATACTAAAACGGTTAGGGGTTAACTACAAAGTGATATCCAAGGGCGGCGAGGTGAAAGTTGTTCATCATGATCAACTTAAGTTAAGCTATATCCCTTTTCAACTGGGCGAACTTGTTTGCCCAGCTAGAGAAGTAGGTGAGTTTCAGGTGGTTGACGTTGCACCTCAACAAGTGGAAAATCCAAGAGCAAGGCCTGCCAGACTTAGACAAAATGTAAGACCCCCAGATCGTTATGGCTACTAGATTAAATTGTTAACAATGTAAATATGATTATAGACTGTCCTCGGGACGAGAACATTTAAGGAGGAGGATGGTGTTATGATGTAATTATTAATTAGAATTATTTGCGCGTAGGCATGATAACGCATATTGTGGTAAGCGCTCCCTTTCCGTTCCACCCTTCCTTTACGTATGATAGGTAATTTATGTATAGTCATAGTGAAACGCCCTAATTAGATAGAGAGTATAAATGTAAGTCTAGTGTGATAATAAAGGAGATTCGAACTAGAAGTGTACAGCGTTGTTTGGAGTCTCGGGACGCTACACAAGTAAAAACTCTTTAAGTGTCAAGGTCAAATGTCACATGTACGATCATGACTTTAAGGTTAAATATCAAGTGTACTATAACGATTTCTACACTCGCCAAAGTTTATTCACCCTAGTGATAAACTTTTAACAAAAAACAAACTGTCTAGAACTTAAGTGTTTGTTCTCTTCGATTAATCTCCCCAATAACCGCAGCGTCTCGTAGAGGTTTTGAACAATTGAAGTTGATTGATTATCAATCAGTGGCTTTGGTTGTTGTAATTACTCGTCATCACTAGCATTCACTTCAATAGGAATAAGATGTTGCACTACCCTTCGAAGATAAACTGGTCGTTTATCACTACTGGACACCTTCACTACAGCTGCACGAACCTTCCCATCTGCACCTGGAGTAAGTTCTTCTACCTGGGCAAGTTTCCACTTACATCATGCGGTCGAATCCTTTTTCAATAAAACAATATCTCCAACCAATATTTCACGAACGTTGTTACTCTTGGTTAACTTCGATTGTTCTCGTAATCCGGTCAAATATTCCTTTTTTCACTGTTCGGTAAGTTGTTGCAACAGGTGTCGATGATGGTGGGCTCTTCTTGTCAAAGACTTGTAGGTACTAATGATTTCGTGATGAGCACTGTTCGGCGTTGAGCTAATACGTCGACCATAGATAAGGTTTGAAGGCGTCAAAGGAAAGGAAATTGAATCTGTATCATCGTAAACGTAAGTACGTAATAGGTCTGGAATTAATCACTGTCTCTAATCTTCGTCCCAGTATCTTCTTGAGGTCTTTTAATACTTCGAACAAGCCTCTCCCAAAAAGCACCCCACGAAGGAGCCTTTTCAATAATGAAATTCCAGGTGATTCGATTGTCGACAAGGTAGCGTCTCACCTCGACCAATACCAAGATCGCACTCATCGTCTATAAGGCTCTAAATGGCATGGCACCAGACTACATCTCACAACTGTTGGTGATAAAGCCCACTAGTCGCTACCAACTTAGATCAGATGACCACCATCTCCTTTGCATCCCGAAGACGAAATGCAAGACCCTGGGCGACAGAGCTTTCGCGCATGCTGCTCCCACGCTATGGAACTCTCTCCCCGAGTCGATCAGAGAAAGCTGTGGAGTTCTTTCTTTTAAGAGAAATTTGAAGACTTACCTTTTTAGGAAGGCCTATGAATGTTGACACTGCTGCATTATAGCATTTTTATTGACTTTAGTTACGAACTGCATATTGTCATTTCGCCTTTTTAGTTTTTTAGCTTTTTATACGTCCCTTATTTACCATACATATTTGATTGCATTTTAGGCTATATCTAGTTTACTTTATTCAATATGTAAAGCGCTTTAGAATATTTTTGATAGTTTAAGCGCTATATAAATTGTATTATTATTATTACCAATACCACATGATATTATCTGTATTAATATAGAGGACATACCAGAAGATACGCACGTTCACGTAGCCAACAAAATAAACGATCATGTTTAATTACTTTAATAACTCTTCCCGTGTCTTTTGCTGCTCAAATTTGATGCAACTATTTAATCATACAATAATGGTAATCTTTAGTGACAACTTTCAATCTGTTTGGAAATGTGTGCGACTTTATGGTTAGTTGAGAACATAGCTGAGAAGCAATCTGTTTAATACAACAAATGCGTGACACTTTCATGACGTAATCGATTACGCGGTTCTCTCGTAGAATAAAGTTTAATAAAATAAATTCAGTATATCATCCAGAGCACGTGTTTGAATATTGCAATATATTAACTCTATACTGTTATCAGGCATCACCAATATTATAAACTATTCCTTAATTCTTCTGATAGAGTTCTGGGCAGTATTTCTATGTTATTTTTAACTGGCTGAAGAAAATAGATCTACTTTTAACTCTTGACTCATGCAAAGCAAAGACCCAGTGAATTAACATGTTTATCCTAAAAAAGATATGAATAATACCCTGCTTATCAGAAATTGTTTTTGGAAAACTCGTTCCTGAAATCGCTGGAAATGCACTTCTGGAGCATTAGAAATTCAAAATTGTCTGGAGGGGCATGCCCCCAAACCCCCCTAGGTGCTATCCTCCAACTGGCCAGTTGAGCTTGCCTAACAATTCCTGTCACCGCACACCACTGAGAAATACCCTAGAGACATATCTTGGACAAATTGTTGTTTATAACAATTGCTAAGGGCAACAAAGCCTTTTATTTTGGGAATAACTATTGAAAATATTTGTTAAAGTTTCTTGCTAGTTTTGTGATAGTTTTTACATTAAATAATATAAAAAATTGGAGAAAATTATTTGGAAACGTCAACAACAACGTTGTTTCATATTGGATAATTGTTGTTTTGACAAGCTAAATAGCTTGTCAAAACAACAATTATCCAATACGAAACAACGTTGTTGTTGACGTTTTCAAATAATTTTCTCCAATTTTTTATATTATTTAATGTAAAAACTATCACAAAACTAGCAAGAAACTTTAAGAAATGTTCGAAAAAGGCCTTTATTTTCTCCCCAAACTTGCAAAAGGCATATCGTGATATATTTTAAACAAGTTTGTAAACTTTCTTTGAAGTTTTTGTATTGTTTATATATAGAAAATAATTGTTTTGTTACAATTATTTGTCGTTTTGAACAATTTCTGTTGAAAGGCGAGTGTTACTTTTTAAAATTTTGAAAATATAATTTTTAAGGATTCCTCAAAAAGTTGTCGTATTGTTTATTCGTTGTTGAAAAATAAACTAGCTTGTATAGTTTTTAAAAATATATAAAATTGTTTCCTTGTTATTTACATTTAAAAGTATTATCTTGTGCTATCTTTTAAAACTTGTAAGGATTCCTCAAAAGTTGTCGTATTGTTTGTTCATTGTTGAAAAATAAAACGAGCTTGTATAGTTTTTAAAAATATATAAAAAATTGTTTCGTCTTTATTTACATTGAAAAGTTATATTGTGCTTTTTTTTCAGTAAAGGTTTTATTTCTTTCCTTTACTTTGAGTGTAAAAATTTACAAAAAAATTGCTTGGATTGTTTATTCCTTGTAGAAAATTAAATATATTTCTTGTCAGTTAAGTTAGGTAGTTGCAGCTTGATGTTTGTAAAGTTGTAAAGGTTTTACTGTGCAAGCTGTGTTAAGTATTTGTTATAACGGCAAGACTCGTCCCAGGTTTAAATACCGTAATTAACCTTGCTCTGCCATCTGAGTTCCAGTGGCCCAATGGTTAGAGCATCTGTCTAGCATTCAGAAGGTTACGGGTTCGAGTCCTGTCTGGTACTCAGAGTTTTTTCTGAGTATTGACAACTTAACACAGCTGGCACAGTAAAACCTTTACAACTTTATATTTCTTGTTGTTAAATAAAACATCGTGTTCTTATTGCTAACTATCATTTCAACGAGCATTTGAACGAGTTTTAAAGTTTATCTGTTATTTGTGCGTTTGTGTGCTTTTACTGATATTAATCTTTTTAAATAGTTATAGAAAGAAAAATCTGTTGGAACTTACAATTTTTTTTGTTTCCAAGTCTTCGAAGTGGAAGTTACTTATTAAAGTTCATTGAGTTAAAATGCCTAACTCTTGGTACGACGAGGATGCATTAATGTACTGGAGAAATAGGCCCTGTCATTTAGTCTTAAAGGTGCCGTCCAGTCCGTTCTGCGCATGTGCAAGCTTTGTTTACAAAGTTTGTTTATAAGTACACTATAACTATTACTACATGAAGTAATAGACATTGATTAGGTTCACACGCTTGAGCTCCGACATTAATATGGATGAAAGTTTTATGTTGGACGATATCGAGCAAAACGAGATTGAACAAGCTGTGCAAATGCCGAATACTGACAATATATCGGTTGTGTTATTTTAGAGGGATTTGCCTGTGAGAAAGTGGAAGGAATGCATGTCCTTGTAAGAGCATCAATCAATACTGCTCGCCTGTTTGCCTGTTTGTCACGTTGATTCTATAAAATGTATGAACAAACGAAGTGTGTTGGAAGGCTTAAGCGAATCGGATTCTCCACAAGATGCACCGATAAGTTTATGAGCTTGATCACCTCAGTATAATATTTCTTTCGAAAAATTCTTGTTCTCGAAAATATTTTCACAGGAAATTAGTGACGACGACTATATATTTGAAGAGCGAGGAGAACAGGCAAGAACGTCAAAGCGAGGAAGGAGAGGTCGTAGGCGGCCGCGGTTTGGAAAGGCGAGGTCAAAGGAGGAGAAGAGGAAGAGGTGGATTAGTTGCCGAAGAGAATGCAGAACAAAGACTCGTTGCGCACAATAATCAGTTGCAGGTATTGTGATATTTATTGCAAAATATATATACTATGCAATATATCTACCTACAGATCAAGACATGCAGCATTTAATTAAAACTGTACAAATGGGAATACTGTTTCATTATCAATGGTTGACTAGTTGTATTAGTCAGTGGTTGACTAGTTGTATTATATTACTTTTGCATCTTTTTCTATTGTATATTCTGTATATTCCAAAAATATAAACAGTAGTTTTACTTGACAAATAACAATTGATTTCATTGGTAGAATTTGGTGGAAAATCTGAATTTGGATGTTCTCCAAAGGCTAGCTTTGGAGCTTTTACGAAAAACAACCAGCAATATTTGCCGACTTGGTGAATGGGGAAATGAACATGCATGTTCAGCTACAGCCAGGTCCAGAAGCACCACCTCCACAAGATGATACTCCCAACTGGTCCAATTGTGGGCTATGTAGGATCATGCCAACACAGGTGGAGAATAAATGTTGCTGTAGCAGAAATATGCCATGCATCTCAACAACACCTCTTTTTCAACAACTTGTCCTGGATGGTAATGTGCTTGATATAGCCATGAGGTACAGAGAAGATGTTCTTGTGCTGGATCATCCTCGGAACAATGAAACACATTTCTGGTAATTTCATGTTCAATTAACTTTTAGTCAAGTGATCATTAGCATTTATTGAGTCAAGCGATTGTATGAGCTCTCTGACGAGTCAAGAGATTGTCGATAACAGCCTGCTATCTCCTCGTCTTTCGCTTCAATTACATCAAAGACGAGCCAAATTTGGCCGTCGGATCGCCTTTCGCTTTGACTTTAAGTCCCATGGCCATAAACTGTTTATTAGGAAGACAAAACAAACCAACTATTGTAAACGAGCTAAAACTTAACAAACTCCAAAGATATAGCAGAGGGTTTTCATGACTATTTTTGAAATATTGGCCCAAATTTAGCTAGCCAAATTGATACCTCAATTTCAATTTTGAAACATATGTCAAGAATGCTAAATCAGAGTTCACTGCATTTCAGCCAGTCACTGTCAGTCACGTCTACCAGCTTCTGACTGGTCTTTCAAGCAATAAAGCCACAGGTGTTGACAAGATTTCTTGTAAAATTATTAAGATAGTTTCACCTGCTATTTCAGATTCGCTTACACATATTTTTAATCAGGCTATTACTCTATCCTCTTTTCCAAATGAATGGAAAACGGCTAGAGTGGTACCCCTTTACAAAAATGGCCAGAGAAATATGGCAGGAAATTACAGACCAATTTCTATCCTACCAGCCATTAGCAAAATTATGGAGAGAATACTATATGATCAACTGTATAGCTACTTATCCAAATTTAGACTCCTAAGTGATGGTCAATTTGGTTTTCGAAAGTTCCATTCCACAGCTACAGCATTACTAGACTGTACAAATGACTGGTATATGAATATAGACAAGAAAATGTTCAACTTAGTAGTCCTATTTGACTTAAAAAAAGCATTTGATACAGTTGATCATCTAATATTATTGAGAAAATTGGAGCTCTACGGCATAAAAGGTCAAGCTTTATCCTTTCTCAATTCATATCTCTCAAATCGAAGTCAGAAATGCCAAATGAATGAATCCATTTCGTCAGAGAGAATGATTAAATGTGGTGTACCACAAGGCTCTATCTTAGGGCCACTGTTCTTTCTATTATACATCAATGATTTGCCTCAATGTCTATCTAAAACTAAACCTCGGTTATTTGCTGATGACACATATAACAGCTTCTGGAGACTCGATTTCTCATCTTGAAACTGCTGTGAATTCTGATTTAGAAAACCTTAGAAAATGGTTAATTGCCAATAAACTTAGCCTTAATGTCGCAAAGACTGAATTCATATTAATGGGCTCAAAGCAAATGATTAAAAGTATTTCAAATTTGCAACCAAAAATCGAAATTGACCACAAACCAGTTAAACAAGTGTATGAGTGCAAAACTCTTGGAGTGACAGTAGACCAGCATTTGTCGTGGAAGGGTAATACTGAAAACATTTGCAAAAAAATAACATCGGGAATCTCTACTCTTAGACGCTTAAAGGAATTTGTAGACAAACAAACACTGCTTTCCGTTTTACAATGCTATTGTTCGGCCATATTTCGATTATTTCTGTGAAGTATGTGATGTGTTTGGTGAAACACAGTCGAAACAACTCCAAAAACGCCAAAATAGGGCTGCTCGAATTATCATGAATGTGACGAATGACACAGATCATTCTGTTGCGTTACAAGCATTGGGTTGGAAGGCACTTAAAACAGAAAGGAAGAAAGCTAAGGCCAAAATTATATACAAATTATTAAATAACATGGGTCCTCAGTCACTCGCTAATTTATTCACATATAAAAGTGAGATGACCAGCTATAATCTTCGAAACATTTCAAATAGTCTTTGTTTACCGAAGCCACGTACTAATAGTATGAAAAAAGTTTTATGTACGATGGGGCATTCCTTTGGAATTCTATTCCGAAGGAAATTAAAGAGAGCAAATCCATTTCTTCCTTTCGAATGAAAATCGCTGCTTACTTTAATTGTTAAAAGTAAATATATGCATCTGTAAATAGATTATTACCTTATATACACCTATAAATAGATTATAATATTTTTATACTATATTTTATATATTGTAAATAGCTTTAAAACACTTTTCTTATATACTGCTACTGTATTATTCTTCTATTATACACGCCCCTCGTGGAAATCAGCTACGGTTGACGAGGTCAGCGTGTTTAAATAAAGTTTTCTATCTATCTATCTATGGCGAGTCAAGCGATCGTTACTAGTTAAAGTCCCATGACGAGTCAATAGATCGTCATTTGTTTAAAGTACCACAGAAGCTAGCCATTTTTTATCACTGAGAAACAAGTCACGACCTTGTCTGAATATTATACAAGCAATGCAAGGCCACCTCCCTTACAGAAAAAGCCTATAGGCGCCTATAGGCAATGTTCCAATTGCCTGTAGAAGCCTATAGGCGTCTATAGGCTAATAGGTTTCATCATAGGTCACCTATAGAAAATGTTCGAATTGCCTATAGAAGCCTATAGGTTTTCTATAGGAGCCTATAGGCAAGCCTATAGACATGCCTATAGGCAAGCCTATAGACTTTTTTGTTAGGGCTAATACGCATTACCTTATATGGACATTGGAATAGCTTTTACGCGTAAACAAATCAATCATCGTCCCAAAGTCGAAGAATATCCGGATCCGAAAACTGCATAAAGACGAAGTCACAGAACAAGACTTGCTCTAAATCTGTCTCTTGGTGTTTCGAGACGGGTTTATTTGTTGTTGAAACCAAAACATAAACCTGCGTCTCGATACAAACACGTCTCAAATAAACCCATCTCGAAACACCAAGAGGCAGACTTGGAGCAAGTCTATCACAGAACGAGAAACTGCAGAGCAGTAAAACAGAGACTCGAAGTAGTTAAACAAAGACAAATATGCTGCGCTTACCTGATAGGCAGAAATGTCCTGAAATATGTCAGACTTCCCTACAGACAATAAATCCTTTCTCCTACATCATATTTAATACTTAAGTCCTCGTCAGTTGGATAACTGATATTTTCAGTTTCAACAGAACAAGATTCGCCTGATAAACCTAAACTTCTAACCGCGCTTTCACCTGTCGCCATCTTGTCGAATAATCCCAGGAAATGTAAACACAGATGCGAACACACTTTGGAATGTGTCGCACATGCGCAGAACGGACTGGACGGCACCTTTAAACAAGTTCATAGTGAATCAAAGCAGATGTTAGAAAATATTGATTAAACAAAATAAAAATTATTGAAGTTGAAAAGCAAAACTCGTCCCATCTTTTTTGTGCTGGTAACATATCTCCAATATTAATAACATTTTAAGAAACTTTTTCCTGTGCAGATTTATCGCCATTGTTGTGTGAAGCGGAAGCTTGGGGACTAGATATTGCAACAATGCACTAAAAATCGCCCTGTTGCGGCAAAATGTTGCACGAAAAGATCTTGAGCCGCAACAGATCCAGTATCAGAAGTAGAAGAGCTTTATTCATGTAAGATTTCTGATGTAACAAATGTCAAGGTTGATTATGTTAAGCAAGTTCATTGTGAATCAAAGCAGATGTTAGAAAATATTGATTAAACAAAATAAAAATTATTGAAGTTGAAAAGCAAAACTCGTCGCAAAGCGGGAGCTTGCGGACTAGATATTCCAACAATGCACTAAAAATCGTCCCGTGTTGCGGCAAAATGTTGCACAAAAAGATCTTGAGCCGGAACAGATCCAGTATCAAGTAGAAGAGCTTTTATTCATGTCAGATTCCTGATGTAACAACTGTCAAGGTTGATTATGTTAAACAAGTTCATTGTGAATCAAAGCAGATGTTAGAAAATATAGATTAAACAAAATAAAAATTATTGAAGTTGAAAAGCAAAACTCGTACCATCTTTTTTGTGCTGGTAACATATCTCCTCTTGTAAACTCTCAAATATCAAAAACATTTTAAGAAACTTTTGCCTGCACAGATTTATCGCCATTGTTATTTGTTTTGGTTGTGTAAAGTGGAAGCTTGGGGACTAGATATTGCAACAATGCACTAAAAATCGTCCCGTGTAACACCCCTGTTGTGGCAAAATGTTGCACGAAAAGATCTTGAGCTGCAACAGATCCAGTATCAGAGCTTTATTCATGTAAGATTTCTGATGTAACAACTGTCAAAGTTGATTATGTTAAGCAAGTTCATTATGAATCAAAGCAGATGTTTGAAAATATTGATTAATTGTTTCCTGACCGGCACAGTCAAAATGGGTCGTAGAAGACCCGCAAAGTCGTCAATCGAAAAACATGGCACACGGTAACGCAAGATTAAAAATTGAAATTGGACAAGCGCCAGCAACACGAGATCCACTCACACGCCAAGTTTGATTTGATTTCATAAACAACTCTGTGATTGGTTGCATTTTGAGTTTTCAAGATGCTACGCGGGCATGCAAGATGGCCTTTTCGAGAAAAATGTAAATTTTTCAACCTGATTTATGATAATTAATGCTAATGTATATTAACATAATGTGTTTTGTTCGGGAAATTTAAAAGCACAAGTAAAAGCCGGTTTATTGGGCTTTCAGAAAATGTATAGCTTTCGCAACAGTTATGGTTATTTCAAGAGATATCAATAGAACAACGGGTGGTTCAATTTTGGATGTTTTTCAGCCTGTCAGGAAAGAGTTAAACAAAATAAAAATTATTGAAGTTGAAAAGCAAAACTTGTCCCATCTTTTTTATGCTGGTAACATATCTCCTCTTCTAAACTCTCCAATATCAATAACATTTTAAGAAACTTTTGCATGTGCAGATTTATCGCCATTGTTACTTGTTTTGGTTCTGTAAAGCAGAAGCTTGGGGACTAGATATACAATACAATACAATACTTTATTCAACACAGAATTCAAACAGCTGTCGCTGATTTCCATTCAAGCTGTGCATAACATAACATAGTAAAGAAAAAAACAAAAACAAAAACAAAAAACCCCCCAAAAACCACTAATAAATATACAAATTATGTAAAATACAAAAACTATAAAAGCGATTACAAAGATGAATTACTATTAAAATTATTCCAATACAAATTGGTAAATTCTTTAACCGAATTTGCATTCTTTGTGCTATAATCTAAATTATTGAAAAGTTTTGCACCAGAAAATGCAAAAGATCTATAACCAGAATTGGAATGAATTCTTGAAAGATGAATGTCATCTTTTCTTCTTGTATTGTAGTTATGAAAATTTGAATTTTTCTCAAAAATGTTTTTTAAATACGCTGGACAAAATCCCTTATGACATTTAAAAACGACAAGGCATTTATGGAAATCCCATTTGTCATTTAGAGAGACCCATGCCAAATCTTTGAATAATTTTGTAGATCGCTCTTCTCTAATTTGCTTTCGAAGGATAATGCGGGCTCCTCTCTTTTGTAGTCTCAAAAGTCTCTTTAAACTTGTCTGGTCAGCATTTGTCCAAACGATGTCGCAGTATTCATAGAGTGGTTGAATTAAGGTGTTATGAATTTGTCGACATGTATCCGTGTTCAAGTACTAGAAGACTCAATCTACTGACAACTCTTGCGCATAAATGGTCAATATGTTCATGCCAACTTAGAGTTGAGTCAAATACCAATCCTAGATATTTCATAGAATTGGTGAAGTCAATATCTTTATCTTCCAGCAGCAATGAAAAAGGCGTAGATTTTGAGTTAAATAAACGCTTGCTTGATCCAAATAACATAGATGTTAATGAAACAAAGACGAAGACTAAGTGGTTTGCAGTAAACCATGTGTAAATATTATTCAAATCAGATTGCATGACTGATTGAATAATGCTTTTATCCTTGTGTGCATAAAAAAGAGCTGTATCATCGGCATATAGAACAATTTTACATTGATCAATGATACTTGAAAGATCATCAATAAGTAATAAAAACAGCAAAGGACCCAGAACTGACCCCTGGGGTACACCCAGTGATATATTCATACTTTCAGATGTAATGCCTTGGATTGTTACTTTTTGCGATCTGAATTTAGGTGTTATTAAGCTCAAATGAGCGCTGCGTGTGTTTCTAGAATGTTGCTGACTATTTAATTTTAACAGTCTGTTTAAATACTCAGGAGTATCATTAACAGTTACGTTTGTATACTATTATACATTTTCTAATGTCCGACTCTACATAAAAAGGTATCCAACCAAGTCTGTTAAATAAATCCACAGAGGAATGACATGGTTGAGCATTAAGGATAATTCTAGAGCAGCGTTTCTGAAGTTTGAATACTTTTACGATATTGTTCTTACTACAGTTTGTCCAAGTTGGGCTACAGTAAAGAAATAAGGGTTTGATCATAGCATTGTAAAAGCGAATTCGTTCAGCTGTAGGCAAATACGACTTTATAGACTTCAATATTCCAATGCGTTTTGATAGTTTAGTTGCTAAAGCTTCAACATGGGTGTCAAAACTTAAGTCCTCGTCGATAATAAAAGCCCAGTAATTTTACTTGATGAACCTGTTCCAATGGGAGATCGTTCAATTCTATGTTGAGGACTTGATTTTCAGCTGAGCCGTTTGCCACTAACCAAAATAGATTTAGTCTTAGTAGAATTCAGAGGTAGTTTATTGGCAATGGCCCAATTTTGAACATTGGATACTTCTATCAGTGGAGGCTAGTAAGGTAGTATCGTCGGCAAATAAATCCACTTGAGTATTTATATGTAGAGGTAAATCATTAATAAAGATTAAAAACAGGAGGGGGCCAAGGATAGAACCCTGAGGTACTCCTTCCGTAATTAGTCTTGTTGAAGACGGCTGGCCTTTAAAAGTAACATACTGTTTGCGATCGGTTAGATAAGATTTGAACCATTGTAGCGAATTCGGATCAAGTCTATAAGCACATAGCTTTTCAAGAAGAATGCAGTGGTCCACCATATCGAACGCTTTCTTATAATCGACTAAGACCATACCATTGATGCAATTTTTATCCAAGTTGAACAGCAGTGAATCAACGATGTAAGCTACAGCTGTCTCTGCGCTAAATTTCTTTCTAAATCCCGATTGATTGGAATATATCAGGTTATTTATGGTAAGAAAATGGAACAGACAATCATGGACATGTCGTTCAATGATCTTTGAAAGTACGGGTAGCACAGAGATGGGTCGATAATTGTTAACATCAGACAAATCACCTGATTTGAACAAAGCGCTTACTCTAGCTGTTTTCCATCATGCTGGGAATTGATAGTTTGTGAAAGACATGTTGATCAATCTGGATATAGACGGCGCCAACTCAGTAAGACCTAATTTAAGCAGTTTTATGCTTATACCATCAGTCCCAGTTGCTTTATTAGGTGATAACGTCGTCAAGTAAGTTTTAACAATTTTAGATGTGATTGGAGTGAGACTGAACTTCTTTGAGTTTGATGAATCAAAGTTATTGACAGAGGAAAGTGAGGACATGATCTTGCTGGCGATTGTTGTAAAATGAATATTGAAATTTTCAGCTATTTCGCAACTTTTATTTATCACTTTATTGTATTCATCAAGGAGAAATTCTGGCAGGCGTGTTGGTTTACCACCACCAAGGGATTTAATTAACTTCCAAATGGACTTTGCGTTACCTTTGTTATTTTGAATCGATGATTTAAAGTAGCTTCTTTTAGCTTTTTCAATCATGTTGGATGCCAAATTTCTTGCACCGCGGTATTGTTTCCAAGCATTAGTTGGGTTTGTTTTTGTTTTTCGAGCTTTTGAAAGTAGATTGTCTCTTAGTTTTAACTGTTCAAGAATGTCATTATTTATCCAGTGTGGTTGTATCATTCTGGCAACGCGTTTTTGTTTAGTTGGAGCATGTAAGTAAACGGCTTGAAAAAAAATGCTTTCCCATGTGGCAACAGCATCATTAACATCATCAAATATGAAGGCAGTGTCCCAAGGAGAGTTTACTAACGTAGAGTTGAATGCAGCCTCGTTAATCTTCTTTATATCTCTAAGTTATTGAATCATGCAAATTACCTGATTTTGACTGTTTGAAATATTTACGAGCAGCAAATATTGGTAGATGATCAGAGAGTGCATAGATTTTCACTAATACAGAAGTGATATGCTGACTCTTGTTGGTATACATATGGTCCAAACACGTATTACTGACGGGTCTAGTTATTCATTAAGCTTTTGGACAAATAATGTTTCTTGAATTCGGCTGAGATAAAATTAATGTTAAAATCTCCGGTTAAAATAATTTCTTTGTTGATCAAATATGCTGTTTCAATACACTCATCAAACACTTTGTCATCGTACTTGGTATAAGACGGTGGGCGGTAACAACCAGATAACAGCAGTGAACGTTTGGATTTGTAAGGACAGATTTCTAACCATAAAATCTCCACAGAATCTCGTTCGAGGTCAAATCTACGTTTGAAGGTTAATGTATTATTGCAATACACAGCTATTCCTCCTCCTGCTTTGTTTAGACGATCTTTCCGCAGTAATGTGAAGCCTGGTATATCGTAAAGAGAATCACAGTTATGTCTCCGTAAGAAACAAAATATCGAGGTTACTTGCATTATTAGTAATATTTTGATTTGTTCAAATTTACTGCTAGTTAAATGGTTAACATTCCATTGACCGAACCGAAGTCCTTTACTGGGTAATGGTATCTTTAAATAGGTATAGTTAGTAGAGCTCTGTTGATTACTGGTTGAAATCACTGGATCATCAGCGGTAGTATCGGAGCTAATGGACTCGAAGCTAACGTTGTCGACAGCAGAACACAAGCTGTAATTTGATGATACAGCACATTCATCGCAAATCCAATCGAGAAATTCTACATCAATTGACTGATCAATGTTAACGCAAGCAGTGTGATAATACGAGTCACAGTACGAACAGAAAACCGATTCCACATCCCATGCTATAATTGACTGACAAGAGAGGCATGGCGGTTCTGGCCAGATGTGCAGAGGGTTGAAGTAGAAGAACTTGATAAACAAGTCGAATTACCAGCATTGATTGGTCCCGGATTTAATAGAACAGCAACATCACCAGACCTTTGCAAGATAATAGCAGCTAAAGAGTACTTTAATATACAAACCAGCTTTCCTCCAACAACAAACATTTCTTCTAGTCGATTTCGACTGAGGATGTTTTAAATACCATGCAATTTCGCGACTCACGAAAAAGTTTACCATGTTATTATGACTTAATAGGATATGACAGTCATTTCTACTTCGAGTACGTAATTCAATTTGTTGAAGTGTGAGGATAAATAAGAGCGATCGCAAGATGTGACCATATAACGCCATCTTGCGAATCCAACAGGGAAAACCCCCGACACGGCGCAAGAGAAGAAGTCAAATAAAAACCAAACCAAATTACGAAATTGTTCAAAAATTAGACGAAACGCGTAGAACGATGATCAGGTTACAATCAGAACGATGATCAGGTTACAATCCAAGAAATCAAATAAAAAAACAAACCAAATGACAAAAACTTTCCCATCAGACTAGCGGGAAATTCAAAAGATATAGAATAAGGACCAACAAAATAGTACCAGTGAAAGGAGGTTGTCTTGGCAAGAAAATTCAAATTTGGCTGTTGCTAGGAGACACCAAGCGAGATAAACAAGTTCAATGGTCGAACATGAACAGTTGAATAATTCAAAATTTACTGAACATTAAAAGATGAAACTTGCAGAACAGGGTAAGAATACCAAAATCAAACGGATTTTAAAGTTTTGACTTGCCAACTGCTCACAAAACGAAGAACGATGCTTATATAAAATCACGAACAACGGATACGCCACAGGTCAAACGGTTAAAATAAATAAATCCAAAATAAAGTCACGGGAAATAATAAATCGATCCAAAAATTGATTGTAAGATGTTCACAGGATATTTAGCAAACCAATAATCCAAAAAACACAATGAAGACTTGTAATTAAAAAAACCAAATCAGTAAGAATAGACCAAGCGCTAGAGTAACGTAACGTTGGTAATGAGGAGGGGGTAATTAATCTTTGTTTAATCAATCTAACTTTTTGAGCTACGCATGCCTGTTTCGTGATAGTCGACAGATGTTTTAATCGACGCTTTTTTTTAACCGAATTTTGCGAGGTAGGCGAGAATCGATCAGGTTCGCATTCGCCGGGAAATGAGCAAAATGGTACCAGACATTTCATCTTTCATTTTCCATCTATTTTGTTAACATAAACCCTTTTTAAAAATACAGCAGACCTTGTAGATTTCCTTGTAGATTAGTACGACTGCTTTGAGAAAATTCGAAGACCTTGTTTTCACTAAAATATTTGTGATCCTTTTATATAATATGAACTGAAAAATCTATCTTACATTTAAGGAATTCATTGAAACTTTGAAGATGGTCAAAAGGACAAAATTTTAGTTGAATTGCTGTCCAATGGCAAAGGGAGTTTGGATTATGCCAAAAACAGTTCTTTTTGGTGAAAATATACCAACTATACCTATGGCTAAACCCTCATGGTGTACTTGTCGTGTTTGCCAACCAACAGCAAGTGAAGAGGAGAACAAGTGCTGCAACAAGATTAGGTGTGTTACCTCACCTGTAACTTTTCAGAACACCTGTACTGAAAGAGATGTTCTCACTATATGGCCATAAGATGTAGATGCACAACATCAGGGCAGAAGAGGTCAGACTATTCAACCAACAGCTTCAGAAAAGCTGCATACTGTAAGTATATTTTATGGCGCTATAAAAAGTTGGGAAGGGGGAACAGAAAGGTCTGCCCCTCCTGTCGTGTTAGCAATAAGACATATACCCAGCAGAAGATGAACAATACATGGGTTTCAGAAGGGCTTGATTTTCTTGTTATATTTTATACTGAGTTATATGTATTATATGTATTCTAACAATAAAGCCGAATAGAAAAATATCCACTTAAATATTTACCACCCATGTTTAAAATTATAAATGGTGCAAAAAAGCCTATAGTCATTCAAAGTCGTACAACATACAACTGCTTGAAAGTGCTCACACTGTACAATACAGTATATGTACTCCAGGGTCTTTCGGTGAGAATTAAACTGACAAAACCGGGTATCTAGTGCAGTGCATAGAGACATCCAAATATCATTGTTATAAAAAATATTCAGATTCCCAGGGTTGTGCACTAAGTTTCTGTGGCTTCAGTTTGCTGTAGTTTCTGATCCAGAGGGTTAAATTGCTGTGGTTTCACGTTGGCGGTGGCTTGCTTCCCCAGAAACATTTGATGATACTGCTAAAAATCTCAAAAGTGAGGCTTGGGCGCAATATTTTTGGGTGATCTGATGGAATAAGAACCTTTTGAAGTATACTATCTTTGTCATCTATCTGCTTCTGTAACATTCTGGTAGTGAGAGTGGGCCAATAGTCATACGCCTTTTCTTCTTTGGTGACCCAAACCCTCCAGTTTTTGGACCTTATCCTGTAAAACCTTGTTGTGCTTCAATTGCCCATTTTTACTAAGACCTGGCTTTCAATGAACATGTGAGTTGTGGTCAATAACTACTCAAAGGTATTTTCGGTAAATACGTACCTAAAATGAACAGGTTTTGTGATTGGCTATATGGAACAAAAGTGATAGGGTTTTGGTTGATTCTATTGTTTTATTGTTTTAATCAACCAATCACAAAACTTGATAGTATAGGTAGGTGGCGACCCGGTATTTTCTAAAAATGCCTCATTCCTAATTTAAATAGAAAAATGTTTTGATTTAATTAACACAATTGTTTGTGTAATGGCTAAATGTGGTTTTTACAGATCTTTTAGCAGGACAAAATAAGAAATAACAAGCTAGGCATTATATACACACTGAAATCATTATATACTCACTGAAATCCAACTCTTTTGGGTTCAGATTTCAACAACATAGAATTGAAATTCTCCAAATTGCTGGTGTGCCTGTTCAAGGTATTAATGAAAATAAAACTGAAATAAGAGCCCATTTGTGCTCCCCAGCCACATGGTGCAAAACCCCAAACCAACTTATCCTACGGTGATATGAAAATGAACATGATTACAAAACATCACATGATCACAAACATATCCAACTGAACTACCTTGAGTTTCTCAGCATCACCCTTGCAATTTTCTGCAATATACCAAAAATGGTTGCATATTGGTTCTGACCACTCACTGATGACCTGACAATCCTTTAACTTTGCAGCCTAAAATCAATTATTAAAAGAATGCACTGTACACATTCCAAACTGGGAATCACATATTCAGTTGAATTTTAACTTAATTAAGAGTACAGTATTTTAATAATACAAAATAAATATTTCAAGCAACTATACCTATGTAAGCCTCTTTTTCAATTTCACAGACTGTGCCATATGTCCAATACATGAAACAAATGTAAGAACTCATCTGGGTACTTGGCTTGAAAAATATAATAAAAACCCAACAAAATTTTAAAATGTATTGTGTGCATGATATTTACAAACCACACAGGAGGGCTTTTCCTCTATGTGGTTTTTACTCTATTAATTTTGTTATTACATAACTGAGACTGAAAATGGCTAAAACGCACAAATAGACAATTGCACAAATTTTCTAAGTATCAGTAAATTTCAAAATACCTTTCATGCTTTGCACAAATGCCATAATAGCTGTTGATGCATCTGTCACAATTTCAGAAACCATATACATCGATGACCAATTCCAAAAACTGCTCCATCAAAACATAAAAACACAGTATTTTGCACTGTGGCCTGGCGAATCATTCCTACCATCCCCACACAAAATAATACTTTCAACACTTTTTACATTTCAGTTTTCATGTCTTCCCATAGATATGTAAATTCCAGGAATAATATAGTTCCTTTGCAACCTGTGGAATATCGACCTTGAGATGAATTTCAGTCCTAGAAACCTACTGAATAACATCAGCTTGTTAATATTGTTACCAGTAACAATTACTCCAGCAGCCAGGTGCGAAAGGGTTGTTATCCTCTATTCGTACCAACAGGAGTTAGAGTGGAGAAGATGCTAACGAGAAATAAAATAATAAAACATATATACTATGTCTGTAGTTATGATTGATAAATATCCCAGGGAATCCACAACTCGCATACCTGCAACTGGTGAAGTACATGTAGTGTGGCGTTTTTGTTCTTTACTAATATGAAGTAAATACGCAGCAAACTCACTATGCATTTTTTGCCAGCCATTTGCAACCTGATTCGCGTTATCTCAGCCATAACCTGGCCTTCCACTCTTCAGAGGCGAGCCACTTGTGGATGCTTCCATGTACTGAAGAAATACAAAATCAACTTATCAATTATGTGACAAATATCACAATTTATCAATTTGTATATTTACTTCCCAGAAAAGTTGAAAATGAATAATTTATAAGAAAGATTCAACAGATGTCGACGGATTCGGATCACGATTTGAATTATGCGTCCCACAAAATGGCCGGCGAGAAAAACAAGCTCGCGATGCATTACCCCGACACTCACTCTTTAAAATATATATCTATATATCTTTACATACATTTACATATATATCTTTATATCTTTACCTTCATTTCCTCTGATAAAATTGTTTAAATCATGCATACAGTATGTTAAAAATGCATTCATTTCCCAAGAGTTTTCAAATTTTACTAAGTTAAGTATTTTTTACATTTTTAACAAATAAGCGTTCCTCACTTCTGCAAGTGCTGTAACTCTTCCTATGTCTTCAATTACATTCTTCTATGACTTACAATGTGGGCAGATGCAAAAGTGCATTCCACCAATTTCTCTCCGACATCATGGAAGATGTTGTAGAGAAGCTGCACATACATGGCGAGGAAACCAAGTCAGTTTTTCTTGTACATGGGTTAAGTTTGGCGATATATTGGCCAATTCTGGTGGGCGCTACATTGGACTATTTGATGAACTCGTGTCATTCTTCTCAACAATGAATATGTATTCAGCTTCAAAAAATTAAATTTACACACTCATGTCAACTGATTACAATTAAACGGGACTGTATACAATCTTGTGAAACAGTAAAATAACAGTTTCAGAGCCAAAAATGTTTGCATAAATATTTTGGAACAATAAAAGTTTTTACTTTTATGCATGTATAGAAAAATATTCTGAGAATCAAAACCTGTTACAAGGTAACGAGTTATACTGGTAGCTATGCCAACAGTGATGTTCAAAAATGGCCACTATTTGCTGCTCAATCTAACTTTAATTGATGGTCCAAATACCAGCTAAACATTGTTTGTCAAGCTACAGTACAGTAACACACTGCAACATACATTAAGTATACAGATGACTTCCTTTCTACCAAATTTTACACATTTTAAAGTTCTATTCAGTAATTCGTGAAAAGAATTGTGGTGAAATGTACAACCACCCTGCTTTTTTGTATTTATTTATGCAAAAAATAATTGGGCTCACCACACTTTTCCCAAATGAAATTACATTTAACATTAAATTACAGCCAATTTCCAATGTCAGTGTTGAAATAGCAACCACTTCAACTCTATTTTATTCCAGTTTTTCAAGCCAACAATATTTTCCTGTGCGTGACATCTGCTTTTATTCTTTCAAAATATTTATGCAGATATTTTTGATCACAAACTTTAATGTAAACTGTGTGAAGCGACCTGAACATTCGACAGTTCTATTGATTTACGAAGTGGTATGTTTTAACAATTATTTAACCATTATTCATAACTTCTAACCAATTTCGACAACCCTAAAGAATGTGTTGAATTTTACAGAAAACTGTCACTATACTTGTAAATTAGTGTAGCAGGCTAACTGTAAATCTTCTCTAAAATGTTATGCTTCATACCAATTATACTTAATCTGTTATTAAACATCATATGGCACAAGCTACTTCAGGTGAAATTGTGTGCTCTGGACAGTTGTTTCCTAGGAAATATGGCCGGGGGGCATTTTTTGGGGGCCAAATTTCATGGAACACCGTCCGTTATTTTACTCAAAACGTATGTAAAGCACGTTGTTTAAAAGCCATGCCATATAATAAACCTCGACCGCTTGGTCATTACTGGAAAAATATCAGGCCTCGGTCTTATGTACGAATCCCTCACTATGGGCTCAGTCCGTACTGTCAAAACCTCAGTCTGATATTTTCCTGTAATGACCGCGCTCTCGGTTAATAAGAAGCTAACATCCAACTTTACACTCCTTTTATCATTCAAAATTCAGTAACAGGAAATTCCAATTTCAACATGGCACAAACTTCATTCACTTTACTTAGATTTATGCAACCATACACCGCAATGCCTATTATTGATGACATGCAAAACAATGCCAAAGGTTTTACATCAAGACTACTTTGGTTCTTCCCAAAAGTGCGATTCAAGATACCACGTTATCAGATGAAGAATCAACATTTAAAGAACAACTAGGTCAGTATGTTCATATTCCACACCAGTGCATGCACAAAAAAACAAAGTAACCAAATACTATCCTTAACAAATTTTAATACATATATACATATAATTACTCCAATACAGGTAATACTACGTTTTAATGTTAAAAAAACCTACGTTTTCATGTACATGTATACTAGACGACTTCACATCGATCCCAAACATATTTTTTACCCAATCAAAATAAACCTTATGTCTGTAGCCCTTCATCACCTACTATTTTAACTAAATCCAGTAGTTCCTTCAACCTCCTTAAAGTGTCTATGAAATGAAAAAATCCACGCTCTTTCCGTGCTACTTTGTCCGTTAAAGCAAAAAAAAATGCAGCGAATTTTTCACTTCATAGACACTTTAATGTTCTTTTCTAAATATGTAATACATCTCCCAATTATGCACAAATGTTCCCAATTTGATACAATTATAATTATATTGACATCTTCACGTACTCATAATTACAAAACTGAACATGACATGGTAACTGCAATATATCACTAATTATACAATGACAAATTAATTTATTTCAAACCCATCATTTACAGTCAGAGCCGGATTAGGGTATGTTGGGCCTGGAGCTGGTGGAGATATTAGGGCCTATATAGATCGTTTTCGATCGGTATAAAATATATATAAAGCTGTCTTTTTTTCATGTTTCACAGATCAGTGTTTTAAAGCTGAAAATTGCAATCGATACAAGACGTTTATAAAAGAACGCTTACTTGCTAAGGCTGTGAGAAAAGGGCCTATTTTTCTCCACGGCCTGGAGCTGTCGTCCCATCCATCCCCACCTTAGGGACAGACCATTAGAAAAGTGATGGGGGTGGGGTATTGTTTTCATTTTTGCATTTTTTTCAGGTTGTCAGCTGTGTATGTAATTTTTTATGGATATGTTGCATTGCATGTAATTTTTTTTAGCTTTTGCAAGCATAAAAATTGTTCTTGAGAAAACCTTTCTTTTATGCTTTCACACTACAAAAATGAAAATATTTTAGCAAAAATTGCTAAACCAAAAAGATGCACGATAGATGTATAAATATCAACAAGGACATCATAACAGACTATAATTGACTAAATAACATTTATAACTAAATAGCATTTTTGGTAATACAGTAGAGTAAGTCTGCAAGGTTGTTGAGAAAATAATTATCATGCAAAAGCTGTTTATGGTAAATTGAGGTGTAACCCGATCGCGCGTTTTAACCGATTCCCACCAAACTTGCACAGGATGTCAGCGAACACCTGGGCTACAAAAGTGTGTCGGCGTTTTGAGTTACGGGCCTTCATTCATCAATTGCTTCTTCCACAACATAGGTCGAGGAATAAAATATCCTAGCTGCTAAACCCCTCCAGTAATAAAAAAAACCCGACACACTTTTTTAGAACAAACATCGAGAAGTGTAAATATGGTAAATTGAGAGCTTTTTGGTAAAACCAAAGACCAGGTTAAACCGCAGCGCGAAGGTCATATGATTTTAAATTGATGAATATATCTGGAAAAATATTGTATTTTTTATTTTTTTCACAATTTGAGAGTGTTCTTCGCATACTTAACGATATTTGGTGCAAATTTGAGACAAATCGGAGACAAATTGCGCGGCGGGAACAAATTTCGTGAATGGGCTTGCTAGGGTGTTCTGTAACCTTAAGTATTTCAATTATAACTTTCCATACAAAGTCATTAAAAATGGAGTTCAGAAACCTTATTACCTGGATATGCCTTGTCTTTCAAGAGATCTAGTTTTTGAAGAGCTATGTCTCTATATCTCAAGATATCTGGAACGATTATATGGGGCTTCTGTGTCTCTTTCTCGATGTAACGGAATACAGAGCAAACATCAACCATGAAGGCTGTCAACCACACTTGTAGACTGGATGATTGCCAAACTTTTACGAAGCCTTGAGCTTTTGATTTCTCACTTCTTTCGTACTCGCCACTTGGTGCTTCAACAATTTTTCTCCAGTGCATCCTACAGCTTTCAAGGTACTGCTTCACACAACTGGATCAGGTGTTGGGCAAATCTGACTTCATGGTGTGCTGGAAAGGCTTTGGCTTTCTGGTTAATGACTCTTAACTCTTTCGTTCGCAGGCCAGATGCTCGATAGTATGTTGCAACACTGACGACATTTGTATTCCAAACTTTGAGCTCTGGGACTGACTGCATTAGATCTTCCATGGCTAAATCAGACCTATGGCAGGCACACCAAGCGTTTAATGTTGGGTGACCTACATACTCTTCCATCCTTGACCATAGGCCTGAAACACGTCCAGTGTTTGCTGATTCTCCATCTGAACTAACACCAACAAATTTGGCTTGTACTTCATTTTTCTTAAGACCAACACCGTTAAGTGAAGCTTGTGCAGCACAGAACAGTCCTTCTGCACCACGCTTTTCACTTTCTCTTGCACTAACAAATCGAGTATGCATTTCTAGTGGAGATTCAGGCTTGTTAAACCGGACAAAAACAAACTTTTTGTCATGTTGTTTAGTGTCCACCGAGCCATCGATTTGCATTGCAAAACGCAGACAGGTCTGCAGATCATCTTTTAACTTTTCTCTTTCAAGACTGCCTTGAATCTTTAATAATTCCGCGTAGTGGACTGGATCGCGGTAGTGCAGATCTACAGCAGTTGGTTTGAACTGAGAAAACTCCCCGTTGCTTTCATCATTAGCATATATCTTCGCTTGCTGTTCAGCATGCATATGGGCAAGTGTCCTTGAGGGCCACGACCAAGCAGCAGGAGTTAGCAACTTACTATCATTATATACATCTACGGCCATATGGACCAAGGTATTTATGACGGCAGGGTCATTTGAGTTCATCGTTCTTAACCAAGGATGATTTGGGTCTTTAGTGCTCCATTGCTGCTTCAACTTTGCTCTTTCCATAGCTGCTTGATGAGGAGCCCCGTGGAGGTGATTGATTACATCTTAACTTCTTTTGGCCATCACAGCGAACACCTTGAGCCATATATACTTTGTGATTGGCAGCAAACTGCTTTGCTTCTTCTTCATATTCGGAACAAATAAGGCATTTGATAAAAGATCTTTTTCTGGCTTTTTTAGCTGTTACAGTCCGACTTCTTTCGGTAAACAAAGAAAGAACATCAGTCCCGACCTTCTTTACAATTGCCTTGGCATCAAGACGGAATCCTCTATAAAGGCTCGGTGAAACTTCTTCCGCGTCGGACTCGACAGACTGGTCAGAGTCTATCACATCACTTTCTTCACCGTCGATATGGCTATCTGGTTTTTCGCTACTGGAATGAGTTTCTTTATCAAAATCATCATTGAAAGGATACATATCTTCGTCATTCCCCCTATCATCATCATTTTGATCCGGTAAATCAATGTATTCGCGATCGTCTTTTTCTTGAGTTTTTTCATCGCCATAATTATCCTCGTTTTCTTCCCCGTCCTTGTTTCTCGCAATGGGAACAAAGAAAGAGTTTATCTTTTGACACTTCTTCGCATCAGATTGCAGCTTTTTATCATTCCCAAGTCTTCGTTTGTGCGCAAAAGGCATGCTTTATATTGTATGTAAATCAGCCTGCAATGACTTCAAGCGACGCCATTGTGGCATGGAGCACGCAGTTTTTGTGGTCTGCCATTTTATTTAAAAATAATTTCTCGTCACTTCATGTTAGGTCAACATAATAATTTAAGTAAGTCTAAGTTGTTAATTAAGGACTAAAACTTACTTCCCATTTGTTTATTTTTTATTCATTGCTTATTTGTTTGTATTAAATTTAAGAAAAAGGGACTTTTCCTGGGGGGGCAAAAATTGATTAGTGGGGGGGGGCACAAGGGGGGACTGGGGGGCATTTGCCCCCCAGCTTATATGTTAAAAAAGGCCCTGCTTGGGAGGCCTGTGGTTCGATTATCCGCTGTACGTTCTTTGTCTTGTTTCGCAGTCTCATTCTCGTTAGCAAAGCGTTTATTCCTTCGATTTCCAAGTCAGAGAGAGTTCTTTTCCAGCTTCCTTTCCGTAATAATTATGACTTGCTGGGTTTCGTAGAGCTCCTGCGTTTTCTTGGAAGTCTCGTTGACCGTCATTGGAATATTCTTCCATATTATTGCTGAAGACAATCTAAGGTCTTACTGTTACGGATAGCTTCGGATAGATAATTCGACGACACATTAATTCACAGCCACTAATGATGATATTAACTCTTGGTACGTACACTCTAGTATCGTTTCACATATACAATTCACTGTTCCTTTAATGTTATCCTTTAATGTGAAATAAACGTTTAAAGAGTGTATAACTGTTTAACGACTCCTGACCAAGGTAAGACCATGTGCCAAGTGTGGCGGGCCTTTTCCCGTGCGAATCGTTATATTCGAGAAATAATGTTATTATTCAGTTTCTCACATTGATAAGATTAACAAATTGATTTCAAAACCAATCAACAGCAAACAGCAAGTTCAACAAACGTTAATGAACTTGTCAATGTGAGGAAATAGATAGCAAAACCTTTTGAAAGACACTTCTATTGCTTGGGCTGTAAAATAAAATAGAATGGTAGTGGAAACTGTGTCTAGTTTTCTTCATCAAGATCGAATCCTGTGTAAGGCTCATCCTTATTGACTGGAAATTGCTTCCAAATTGCTTTATAATCACATGACAGCAACGGAATTCTCTTGCTTCCTAGTACACCATATACCAGCCTTGAAAATTCACAATAGGATACACTTTGTAAGAAACTATACAAAAAGAGTGAAAAAGTATTCAATAAACTGTATCAGCATACCAAGTACTTTGGGTTGCCCAACCCAAAGTACTGTGATATTTACTGCACTATACAAGCAAGCCTTCATGGTGAAATCATCCTGCCCTAAGTCAGTTTTACCATACTATTGTCTTGGTTTTTTTTGTTAGGCTCCTCAAACAATTCAAGACAGTCGATGAAATGCCACATAGTGAATCAATGCAGTGCTATTGCGAGGACAGCACTTTTGTTATATTTATTGGCAATTAAAATAATTGGGTTTATTTGAAACCAGATGACAAAATAAATTTAATTCTTTGGATACTCATAACTTTCTCAGAGCGATAGTTAAAATATTGTTAGTATATATCACAACCATTTGACATAAGTTATACTAACCATGAAATATAACTATTAATCTGCAATATTGGCAAACAAGTGAAGACAAGAAATACATGGTAAAATGATCCTGAAACAATTGTTTGCTGAGATCTCATGATCACTGCCATAATATCGTCCACAAATCATTCTTTCATATAAAACTTTTTTTTTAGTTTATTAAAAGCCAATATATAGATTGCAGAAAATTGCCTGATGAAGGCCAAGCAGTGTAGGGCTTGTATAATCAAGCATGGACAGTGACTTATTAAAAAGCTACCTCTCTTCAGTTCCAATTTGCTTATACTTTTGCCAACCTCAGACTCCATTTCTGCAAGCAAACGGGATTAAATCCAGGGTGTTCCGTTATGCATGTTAATTTCACATTTCGAGGAAGACGTTGTAAGCCCGGAGAAGCCTTCCAGCTCACTGCAGCAATAACATTCCGAGACATTTTGTAGTGATTCAATACTACAATTTCCACACCTAAAGTGTTAAAAACTTTAAAATATAAATGGCTCAAAAATATTGGTGAACAAATTGTAATTGAAGTATGCTTTTGAGAATGATTGGTAAGACCTTTCGATTCATTTAGTGCTACTGCTCTGTCTAAAAGGTCCTTTAGCATTCTTTCGTGCTCATTGAGCTCTGAATCTCTTCTTCGTATCTAGCAATCAATTCTGCAGGCGCGGATTTAGAAGTTAGTCGCATAAATTAGACACTTCATGAACAACCCTATTGGTTATGCTTTTCTTAAGAATAATTCAGAACAAAAACCTATCCAATAGGATTGTTATTCACAGGTATTTTGAATTGCAAATTCTAAATCTAATTTATGTGACTAACTTCTAAATCCGCGCCTGGCTTTATTGCTCGAACTCGAAGGTATTGGCGATTCGTCAACCGCCGGAGAAATGTCGTCCTCAGAATCTGGTTCGGTTTCTTCCAGTATTCGGAGTAATAATTTGCTTCTGAATCGTCTGAGTCTAAAGTAGACTCAGAATATGACGAAACTGAAGACATACTTGAACTTCCAGAGAGGGTTTGATGAATATGAAAATCGTAAATCAAGTTAAATTTCAGTTTTCGGAAATCAGCTAGCGCTGCTGAAAGGGCGTTCTGTAATATAAGTTCTAATCCTGCTCTCCTATTATGCAATCTTTAACCAAATGAGCATAACGTTCAACAGGGCACATAAAATCAAGGATTTTTTAAAGTAAAAATGGGGTTATGAACTACAACCGCTCTCTACATTAGGCAACCCCTATCATTTATATTAACCCTTTCCTGCCTAGGCCAGCCTTAATTGGCTCTTTCTATATTCTGTGTTAGGAGATAAAAAATACACAGATTGAAAAGGGTTAAACTGATTGGTTAATACCTCATTTTGAGTTTTGACTAAGACCTGGCAGGGTATCTTCAGAAATTGAACAGTTCAAGGCTGGGCTTATTGGTGTTGGTGGTTTGTGGAACAAAGTGCAGTTGTATCCAAAGGAATTTCAATCCTCTTTACTGTTGTTCCAGTGGCGATATCAATGGTATCTACTAAAATCTAATGTGTGATATATTGTAATATAAAAGGGGAGTTTCCGGACGGTTGTAATACAATAGAGGGACGACCAGGGGGGCATTGTGAGAGTGTGCGTCATAGAGTGAAGAGGTCGCACATGGGTTCTGTAATACATGTAAAATAAAGAGTTTGAAAACGAAACTTGTGTTATAAATAACTGGTGTCTCGACACGCTACAAATTGGTGGCTGCGGTAAAAAAAACGATGGCGACTGGCACCATTCTACCAACAAAGTTCGAGGGAGACGACATTGTCGCCTGGTTAAGGGAGTTTGATGTGTGTGAGCTTGGCTAATGGCTGGAAAGACAAGATAAATAAATTACCCGCCTTCCTTCACAGCAGACGACAGGAATACGTATGCCGCAGCAACGACAAGGCTGAAACAAGCGCTATGTCCACTGGTCAAGAGGGAAAACTATTATGCCCAGTTTGATGCACGAATGCTTCGGCTTGGCGAAGACCCATCCGTATACAAGTGGGAAACTAGAGCAACTTCTCTGCAAAGCTGACCCAACACTGGTTGACGAAGCTAAAACTGCCCTTTAGTCTCGCCAATTTATGCGCGGCCTACCAAACACCATTAAAGTAAAGCTGTTGGATCACAACCCTACACCAACTTTACCAGAGATGTTAAATTTTGTCTGCCACAATACACTCCTTTCCACCAGTGCAAGCACAACCGCACCAACAACGAATGCCAATATCGACCAACTAGTACTCGACAGCAGGCGCTTGAAGATCAAGTGTCTAATTCAGAAAAGTTCTATACCGCTGCAGTTGGCCAAAACAACCGACAACGACGACCGTCAATGAAGTGTTTTCAATGTGGAAATACAGGTCACTTAGCTCGTGATTGCTGCAGTCGCCAACTCATAGTCCCATCTCGATGATCCCGAAGCAAGTAAGGAGTGTGACTATCATAGTAATAATGACAATAGCATTTATAATGATAATTTTCCTGAACATTCGTTCATAGTGTGTAGCATTGAATGCTCTCCTAGATACAGACTGCATGAAATCGTTTATTAATGATAAAATTCATAATATTGATTTTGAACACTATTAGATAAGTCACAATCGCAACATTTTACAACCCCCAATATTTGTATTTAACAATTCTAGATTTTATTAAATTTTGGAAGACAAATCTTAACATACTTTTTGAATAATTCACATTGAGAAGAATTTCCTACTTTTTTTGCTTTTACCAAAATATAATTAATTAATTATTTCCTTTTTCTAGGAATTTTAAACATTTACAGTATATCACAAAAATGCAGATGGCCAATGTTACACTATTTTGTCATTACAACTTGTCCAGAATCTTTTGCAGACTTTTTATATTGACATTGTTTCTATTTTGTTAACAGATTGACCTGTTAAGACAGGGTTTGATGTTGGGCCATATCTATTCAACATCTCTCTTGCTACATCAATACCTTCTGTATCAAAATCTGTTCTAATTCGGCGAGGGTAGTGGAATGCTGAGTGGCTGCTAGAAAAAGTACAAGGACTGTTGATACCTTTAGGAAAACAACAACTCTAGAATACCCATCTATGGGCCTTCAAGTACATGTAATAATAATAATATACAATATTTTTAGTATACAGGTTAAGGTGGTATTGGACAAAATAAAATCCTTTAATGTTTGTGTTTTCAAACATATTTTGGATAGGAATTATAGGATATCATATGCTGATGATACTAATTGGAGTCTGTTACCATGGTAACTTATAAACGACCCCCAACAGAGCAATGAAAGGCACTTGTTTGGGGAAGAATATCAAGAGAAGTAAAGACTAGAAAAATATAAAATTAGGTTTAATGTAAAGCCCATAGATATATCCAACATGTAAACCTCAAAAAATTATAAATTTATATATTTATTTAAAAAATTTAATTTGTTTGTAACAATGCCAAAATTCGGATAAACAGTCGAGAAAAAGGAATTTTCTAAAACATTTACCATGTATTAAATTTTTGAGGTTTATGTTTGCAATCTATTTACAAATCAAATCCTTATAATTTGATGTCTATACGACTAATATTGAATGTAGCATAGCGTCCCATGTCTAGTAAAATAACGGTTTGATAAATTCGAGTTTAAAGTTTTGAAATAACGTTCTAGTGTATTCTATTGTATTCCGTTCTATTGTTTTCCATTGTGTCGCCTCATCTGAAAACCACTCTGCAATATTTATCCCATTTTTACTGCACGAATAAAAAATTTATCAGGAAACGAAAAAGCAATGATTAATAGTGTATAATTTGGTAGTTTTAAAATAATTATTTTTTGGAAAATGTTTGTCCAAGACCACCTTAGCAAATGCTAGCTGCTATCACCATGGATAGTAAATAGACTGGATAGGAAACTAGCTGACGTCAGCGTGAAAACCTAGTTGCAAATCGTGACGTCACACCAAAACATGACAAATCTCTTTGCACGACGATAATATTTTAAAGTCGACGACTGACTTAAAGCAGTATTATATGTTTAAAAGAGTATTAACTATAGCATGGAAGTAGAGGATGTTTTCGAGGAGTGGGATGACAGTGAGAGCGCTATTGGCCAGGGGGAAGAGAAAAGCAAAGAATACGAGAAAGGACAAGACATCGAAGGAGAAACGGACGACTCGGCGGATGAAGATAACGAAAAAAATAATCATTTGTTACGTTGTAAAAAATGTAGAAAGATCTACCGATTAAAATCGTGGTTTTTAAAGCACCAAAGTAGCTGTGACGGTACCTCGAAAACAACCAAGAATCATCGGAAGTTGTCGCAGCACCAAATCAGAACAAGGGAAGTGTTGACCGGTCTCGCAGTTGACGAATATTTTGAAACAAACGGTTTACCAGCTATCTTAAAACTGCTCAAAGAGATTTGTGCCACCCCTGCTGATATAGTGTCTCTAAGAGGAGCACGGTTTGGAAATTTAAAACTTCAGGCCGACGAATTCTTAAAACGATTAACCGATGACCGGCACACAACATCCGCCGCCAAAATATTTTTTAGAGACATCGCACAAAAACTGTGGGAAATAATTTTCGGTTTAGACCATCGCGTGAGATCGTCAACGAGGCAGAGGTACGTTGCTCAACATTTCACTGACACTGAGTAGAAAACTTCTGAACCGTTAATTGTTTGTTGGACAGAACTTTTGAGAACATTTCGCATTAGTTCTAATGGGAAGCTACTCCTGCAAAAGATAATCTCAGCGGTTTATGAAGATATCAACGAGTTTAGATCCACTTCCGTTAGCAACACCTTGGAGATCGTCGACAAATATAAAGGAGAAACCGAAAACAAGACGGTCCTTTCATCTGCTGATAAATCCATTATAGCCTATGTTGCTGGATATGTTTGTAGGAAAACGAGAGACAAGCTCCAACGGTATTGCACAACTAATGAAAAGTCAACGACGAGTGAAGTTCGCGAAAACTGTGTAAGGTTAGGGAACATTATAAAAACAATCGGTACAAATTTACCAGGCGTCGAAAAGCATACTCCATCTTTGTCTTACCCTAATCTTGTTACACTGACCTTAAACAGAGGCGGTCTTACTACAGTGGACCATTAACTTTTGATTTTTTTTCTTCTTTTGAAATATCTATTCGTCCATTTCTTAATTTAGCTAACTTTGGGAGTAGTACAAGGAAATCTGATTGTGAATACCGTAATTAACCTTGCTCTGTCATCTGAGTTCCAGTGGCTCAATGGTTAGAGCGTCTGTCTAGCGTTCAGAAGGTTACGGGGGTTCGAGTCCTGTCTGGTGATCAGAGTTTTTCTGAGTATTGACAACTTAACACAGCTTGCACAGTAAAACCTTTACAACTTTACTCAAGCATTACTGGATATTTGGCCTTATTCTTCGTTACTTAGTTCTGAAGACAGTATGTTACTTCTTAGGCTATGCACTGATCTGTTTTATCGTGTAAGGAAATGGGCGTATCTTAAAGTGTACAAAGAACATAAGAAATTTAGGGAAACACTATCTTTAAATGTTAAGCAAAACTCGAGTCTTGTTGATCTACATGGAAAGGATAGCATCAGGAAGGCGTTAATGTGCAGCAGTAGCACCCGTGAAAAGTAGATCTAGTTGTCAGGTTTGTAAGTTGTAATAGTTAACGACCTTATTTATTTATCATAGACTAGCTTTTACCATGGATAATAAATAGACTATTTTACAGTCTATTTATAGTCTATTTACTATCTGTGCTTTTACATACGTTTATCATTCAAGCTTCATGCCATGTTGTTTATCACCAGGGGTATAGAAAAAAAGATTCATCTTGCCTATGCCTCTCACCTTTTCATATAAATCACTGTTGTGTGATTGTCATCATGGGTAGTAAAAAGGCACTGGCATAATTTTTAAATATGGAACATATTTATAACTGCTAAATGTTCCTACTGTATATAAAATGATGAATAACAACAACATAGTTCTTCTCTTGGCTAGTCATGAAGTTTGTTTGATCATGTGTATTTATACTGTGTATTTATACTGTATTTATACAGTAACAACTTGTTTGACATTGAAAATTTTGAATTTATTAAAAAACAATGGGAAAAGATGACTAATTGTTATTGTTGCTTTTCTTTATATGTAACCATTTTTCATAAACACATCCGGTATGCAAAGAACTGGCCAGACAACAACTGATTTCACATAATATAATATGTCCATCTTCTTTTATTAATAGACTATAAATACATATAATATTTGTTGATAATACAGATGATCAAAATATGGCGACCAAAGGCTGGTGTGGACCTGCTTTATATTGACATGAATATATATAATCAATTTACCTAATTAAAATAACTTATGTAAGTACATGTACTGTATATTATTCTTAAGGGTGTTCGGATGTATTCCTTTGCTAGACAACCGGTTGCTAAGGATATTTCATGAAGTGGACAATAAATTCAAGGTATAACCAAGATATTTTATATCTGGAATATGTAGGCAAACTTCTTTTGTCTGGTGACATAATTCGATGATGTCACATGACGTCATCGACAAACATAAAAACACTATAATTTTCGTCATTTTTGACATTGTAGTACATTTCTGAGTGTCGTGTAAACCTATTACTTTCTACAAAAAAGTACGTATGGATTTGTTGATAAATTAAATAAAAATGAAGTTACCAATATTTTATTGTGTTTACTATTCGATATCCCGGCTACTTTTTAAAAAATAACAGTCCAGATTCTAATCGCATGTGAAAAATTAATCTTACTTAAAATCCTTCAAAGATTATAGGAATTTTCATTTTTCGATGACGTCATCGTATGACATTACCAAACGAAAGAGTTTTGCCCACATATACTACATACACACTGTCTTGATGGATTCTTAAATCTGTTAAATTCTGTGACAAATTTGTTAAATCTAAGCTTCCTTAGCAACATATATAAAGTCTGCAAATCTAAATACGTCCGAACACCCTTAAAGTTTTGAACTTGAATTTTTTGAACAAATCCAACAAGCTTACCTGAATCATCAAATACAAGATCCTGTCTCAAAGAAACTTCATCATGAATGATACCCACCCATGCATCACATTCTTTTGGGTTGCTTCTTGAAAGAAAATCCTTTTTGGCTAAATCTAAAAAGACAGTATCAAAACCTATGCCAGCTTTAAAACAACTACTATAGTCCCTAAGTGTTCTGCTGTCTGGTAATGTAAGCCTTTGGGGATGTTGAATGGAGCTGAAAACACCATCTTATTATTAATGGGTGCCATCTTCTTCCTCGCTTGTCTGTACACTTTATGGCATTCTCTTGCTGTTGTATAAATAGTATCTTAAAATCTTCCGGATCTTCTGACGTATGGCTTGATTTCAAATTCTCAAAAAGACTTTCCAGCACATCATTGTCCTCTGACTGAAGTGCAATTGAATCCTTAGATAATAAATACAGAAATAATCCAAATTAAATGATAAGTTTTGAAAATGTTCTATTTCATTTTCATGGTTTTTCTTATTATGAATCAAATCCAGGGGCAGAATATAAACACTAATTTTCTGTATACTTGCACTACACTACTGTACAGCATACTGGTTTATAATTAAATAGGGCCTGGCATTTTACTTGTTTATCAGAATTTTTCTCTACCATTCACAGCTTCAGTTACTTATATCACATAGACTATTTACTATCCATGCATACTTTACAGTACCCATACTAAGTCTTATACTTAATTGTAGTTGGTGTTATTAATAATTACCTTTTTCAACTTCTTTCCAAGTTGGGAAATTCTCATGGATTTTCTCTTCCTGTCTTTTGTGCAGTTATTTATCCTTTCTTTCTGTTCCTCCTCACTAAGATGTTTCCAGGGGCAGTGGCTGTTTACGCTTGTTTTGGATGACCAGTTGCTTGGTGATTCAGATAACTTCTTACGTTTTTCCTTTGAATGTTGGGTTAAAAGACATACACAGCAAGATTTACAGCAATCACACAAAGAGTAGGTTGCAGTTGCTTTGACAAAGCCAGAACAATCAATTGGTCTAATTATGTTGCCTTTTGTTAGTTGTGCCTTGACTTTTCCTTGTCTGTCTTTAAAAACACCATTCCTATTACCAGACTTGGACAATTGGACAAGATTTTCATCACATATACCAGGGAAAACATTGCAGTTGTCAATAAAATCTAACAATTTGATGAATTCATTCGGGTGGTCTAATTGGTCAGGAATTCCAGCTACTTTATCTTTGACATTGTTGTTGTTTATTATGACATTCCAAGAAAGGTCTGCATTAATAATCAAAGTTTTCTCAGCAACTGGTGTCATTGATTCATTTGTAGAGAATGTGGACAGCATCAGGAAAGGATGACCATGATTGATTAAGTTCCATTGATCAGTTAAAACATTTTCATTTACAAATATATTGAAAATATGAGAAAAACTGTGGAGTGAAGGTTGATCTAAAATTAAGGGGGGGAGATTTCGAAGATGATAATGAAATTTATATGACAGGCTATGCTTGTTGACCACAGATTTGTTGTATTGTCGGTGCGAATGTTTCCTCAATCTTCCCAACTTAAACTTCCCCATTTCTTCTCATTTTCTACATACAGTAATATCTAGAAATAGACAAGTGTTCAATTAAAAAAAAGGTTTTTTCTCCACAGAGTATATGACAACCTGATGCGATACGTGATTCGGTCCCTAGTAACCATCTAACAAAATTTGTTAAAAAGGGCACAGAATTTGATGAAAAAAATACAGTTTTAAATACAAGCTTACTTCTTTTAATTGTGACAAAGCCACAATTCAACCAAATATCTTTCTACTGAAACATATCTTTAGGGAAATTACACAAATTTAACATACAAAAAACGCGTCGCAAATTTTACAAAATACGACAAGAAATTATGCAAAAAATACACTATTTTGCGACGCGACTTTCTTCAAAGTGAAACGATAATAATGTAAACAAACATGATCTAGACTTACCTTGGACAGTGTTACGTGGCTTAGGCGGGTTGATATGAGCCATAAGTTCGCATAAAATAACAAAAAAGATACACAAAGATATAGATTGGAATTTCGGTGAAGAAGTCAAATGAAATCCCAGTAAAAAGTATAGGAAAATCAACAATACTTACGCCATTCATGACATCACAATTTTCAACTAGGTTTTCACCATTTTGCAAACGAATCAAATCTGTGATTGGTTAATCACAGGACTCAAAACACCCCACGTGACTATTAATTTCCTATCCAGTCTATTTATGAAGCCTAATCCTGATCACCCAACAAATAAATTAAAATCTCTGTTTGAGGTATACCAATTATCTCAGCTGATTAATGAACCTACACGGGTAACAGTGATGTCTGCTACACTCATTGATCATTTTATTACAAATAAGCCTGAAACGATTTCAAATAGTGGTGTTATCAACACTGGAATAAGTGATCACAATCTCATTTATGCTAAGGTCACAATTAAGATCACCCAGAAGATAGAATTCTTTATTTTCATTGTCAATGGCTTGTAATAAATTTTCAAGATGATCAAAAAATTATGATGCTGCATTTGGTGGTCTATAAACTGAGAACCACAAAAGGCCGACTATGTGGTTTATTTATTTCCAGACAGACAGCTTCAATACCAGATGGTACAATATCTTGTCGAGTATGATAGTTGATTGTGTTTCGAAGATAGATACAGACTCCACCACCTTGTCTGGGTCTATCTTTTCTAATAACATCATACCCGTCAATGTGAATCATACCATCTGGTATTGAAGAATCTAGTCGAGTTTCATTAAGGGCAAATATGTCAAGAGATTTGTTAGATATGGTTAAATTGATCTCAATTTTTTTTGGTAAGCTAATAACATTTAAAAATGCCATTTTAAAACCCCCTTTTTCAGAAAAAGTTTTGAATTGTTTAGAGAAATCGCAACTCATGTTCACCCTAGGTAAATTATCATGATTTACTGTTGCATCCTTCTGGCAACAAATGCCAGATATTTCTTCCATTCCTCTATAGTTGGCTCGGTTTGCCTTGGCCTATCCGAACAAAATGGCTCGAGGTGTTGCCATTCCCAGACCTGATTGATCTCAGATAGTCACAAAATGCTTTGCCAAGGCTCCTATCACCATGGTGATTTAGGTGCAGATTTGAGCCATTTAATTGATTTTCATCAATGTTATTGTTATCAATAAATGTTATGTCATGCTTTTTGCACAAACCATGCAATAGATTGTTATAATGTGAAATACGAGAATGTGGCACCTTATTGTCATACCTCTTTATCACACTGGATACGGCAACATTTTCTGCTTTCGCTTTGGCAACTTCAATAAGTTCTTCCATTTCCTTGGCCGCTTCTTCTGGTGGATGAGACACCAGATTGTTGGTGCCCACATGGAGAACAACGCCACGTACCTGGTCATTACATTCATTTTCTGTTCCCTTTTCAAATTCTTCTCTCACTTTGCCTATTTTCGCTCCACAGAGTGTTTGGCAGGAGACTTTGGCAGCATGGGAAGTTTGGTTGTCTTGATGTTTTTCACCATTGAATCGCCGATGACTAGGATTTTTTCTTCACCTCTCTTGGCTTTCGTGTGCTTTGGTTGGGTCGCTCTTTTGCATTGGGTGGGGGGATGGAAGGGAAACGTAGCCAAGTTCAGTGGACTCGTCGACCGATTCTTCATTGCTTTGTGTCTGTGCTGTATCTTCTAGTTCTAATACATCAAAACGATTTGTTGGTGCAAATCGATCGTCGAATTTGGGTATGCTAGTTCCGTCCGAAGTTTCTCACAGGATAGCTGGAACATGGACACGCAGTTTTATTGGGTAAAGCGAATGATTAGAGGTCTTAGGGTCGAAATGACTTTAACCTATTCTCAAACTTTAAATTGGTAAGAAGTCCGACTTGCTCACTTTAAGCCGGACGTTCGAATGCGAGATCTTAGTGGGCCATTTTTGGTAAGCAGAACTGGCGATGCGGGATGAACCGAACGTCGAGTTGAAGTGCCAAAGGCGACGCTCATCAGATCCCAGAAAAGGTGTTGGTTGATATTGACAGCAGGACGGTGGCCATGGAAGTCGGAATCCGCTAAGGAGTGTGTAACAACTCACCTCCTGAATCAACTAGCCCTGAAAATGGATGGCGAAACAAAGTATACCACTAGCCAAATGCCTCGTTTTCACTTGGAAAATAGTTGCATCCACTCAACCAATCCTATAAAGATTAGTGAACTCTATATAGAGTCCACTGGTGGACTCTATATAGAGTTAACTAATGAATTCAATAAAGTAAATTCTCTTGTAAACAGGTGAGCAAAATTCCAATATTATAGTAAAAGTTAAAATCCCTTTGTGGTTGCAACCATTTTCTAAGACGGTTAGTGAATGGTCACTTGTGCTCTATGGGATATCTAATTCAAGGGACTCTATATCCCATAGAGCACAAGTGACCATACTCTTCAAATTCCTGAGAACACTTTCTTGCTTCTGCTTTGTAAATCTCTTGATTCTATCTCACCTTTTTTGACACTCTTAAATTTGTACATGTTGTTATTCAACTCCTTTTTTCTTCCTTTTGTCTTTTGTATCATTAGATTTGACATAATTGGATTGTTTACGAAGTAATTCATTGATTACGAAGTAATTCATTGATTACGAAGTAATTCATTGATACATTCGCAGTCACGACTTATGACAAACCACTTATCGGGTGCAGTTGCTTTGAGCAGGTCAATGTAATTTACATAGTCACCGGAAGTGTTCTTTACAATAGTATTCCAGAGCTGAAGTAATGGCCATGGAATTTCCACAACAAACAAAATCTGGTTTCTTAAATCAACTTGGCGATTTACACATCTAAGTGGGGCTTCAGTACTTAATTTTAACTTACAATCAATACTTCGCTTTCGATATTCTTCCAGTACTTCAGACATTTTGCCTTTGAATTTGGTGCCAAATTCCGCGAGTTTATGTCAAAGTTACGCAATTATATTGGCTCTACTTCTCACGACAAGGCCTGAACACTATATTTTAGATCCATTAGAGTATAGCTGTCATGAAGTAAATACGTAAATATGGTCAAATGGCGAATTTGGAAGAGAAATGAACAGTTATTGCTCGTTTCTCTAACAACCGGATTCGCAAGTTTATAGTAGAATAACACCTGCTGTTTGCGCTGAAAGCTGGAAATTCAAGAAAGCTCCATGGCTGTGGAACCGCGAAAATGTGAAATACAAAGACATTTACTAGTAACATGGATAGATTGAACCATACTTTATATTTATCGAGCTCCGTAATTTTTATCAGCATCGAGGATGTTGATCTATTCGACAGATTTCCACACATTTCCACACATTCAGCCACATTACTATGGCTTATATAGCAGATGGCGTGAAATAGGTGGTGAAAATATATCGATCTCGGGAACCGCGAAAACATCACGGTAAGCGAACATTTGTTGCTATAGTTCGTTTATCTACGATCTTAGACAAAACTGTTGAGACACTTTATAATTTTTATGTTTTTCGCCCCCCTCGCCCAAAATCAATGTTGCAGGACCGAGAAAATTTTGTTGCCAAAGACAGAAATATCTGCGTAAAAACCCAAAACAAGATAAAACAACATTGATTTGGGGAGAGGGGGATACTTGGTCTCTGGAAGGAATTTTCCTGTCATTACATGCGAGATATGGCATTGTAACTGTCTGTCATTTATGTAATTTGTCTCAACAAGTTTTGTCTAAGATTGTCTATGTATCAGTCTGAAATAATTTTTTGTTGAAACTTTTTGTATGACGTTGTTAAGTGAAAGGGGGTTACTAAAATACATATAGGGGGTTGCGTGATTAATTAATTAATTAATGTTTATTTTGTCTAAATGTAATGTTACTCACAACAATCAATGGATAATAAAATGAAATGCTTTTTTGGTCATTTTCTCTCAATTTAATTATTTAATTTACTTTGTCGGTCGGGGGCCTCACTTTTTAGTGGTAAACAAACTTAATTTGGTACACATACGTTCGTTCATACCGAGTGTTTGCATGTGTTGGTTGCTTATGGAGGCTGCATAATGAATATTATCTTCCTTGGCTTAAGCAAGGGATTTTTGGGATAGTTGCTGCCATTTTTCGTGAGTTCCAGCTATGGTTTTCACCAGAAAAATGAATCCAGAGATATGTGCACATATTAAGTACAAGAAGGATGCTCCAGTTAAAGATTTAATGAAGGAAACTGGAGTTTCTCGTGCACAAATTTACAAGATTAAAAAAGAGCCCCTTCATACTAAATTAATCCCGAAGAAGTTAAAAGGACGTGGTGGTTGTCCCGAGAAGCTGACTGGTCGTGATAAGAGAGCTTTACTACGCCAAATTAAGGTCTTGCGGAGAGAAGATGGCAACTGGATAGTAAAGAGGTTAATGGACAAAATTAACCTCCATCATGTCTCAGTGAGGACAGTCACTCGCTTTTTTCATACAAATGGGTACAAGTACCTGCAAGTATGCAAGAAAGGCCTCGTTAGTGATAAGGATAAGTGAAAACGACTCAAGTTTACCAGAGATATGATAAAGAATTACCGCGAAGATGTTTGCACCAAAGACATTGCGTTTTACCTCGACGGCGTGAGCTTTGCTTAAAAAAGAATCCCAAAGATCAAGCCAAAGCGCCAACTGGACGGGTGTGGAGAAAGGCAAACGAAGGTCTCACAACAGGATGCACTGCCAAAGGCCAAAAGTGTGGCACAGGTGGCAAGACTGTGAAGCTGATAGTTGCCATTTCTCATGGAAAAGGAGTCATTTGCTGCAAGGGTTATGAGAAGATGAACGGCGATTTTTTTGCATCCTATGTTGAAAAGAATTTCAGCGAATTGATGGAAAAGTCGGGAAAACGATCTCGGTTGTGGCTTCAGGATGGGGACCCATCCCAGAACAGTGCAGCTGTCAAAAGAGTTACTTATTGCTTGACTGCCCATTGCTTGCCTGCCCATTGCTGGCCATACCACCACAAAGTCAAAGAGTTGTAAAGAACTTTTAGGAGGTCGATACCATGTAGAAATAAGAAAGGGGTGAGAATTTGGTTTTTCAATCTCTAAAACGATTATTTCTAAATCACAGTCTTCTAAATCAAAGCGTCTTTTGTAGTTCGCAGAGTTATGCAAATAAACACAAACCCCTCCACCTTGTTTATCTCTGTCTCTACGTTCTAAATTATAACCTGGCAAAACCATAGAATCATTACTATCGTTTTGATCAAGTTTAGACTCGTTTATAGCTAAGATATCAAGTGGTTTGTTTAGCATTAAGGCCCTCAGCTCATCAACATGCTTACCGAGGCAATTAATATTTAACAAAGCCATCTTGAAACCTCTTGTGAGAGACATGACTTGTTCAAATGATTTGAAAACCCAAGAAGGTTGATCACAATTATATACGCTATCTGCACCATTTAAATGTCATTGAAAGTTTATATGTTTCCTAAAATTAGCAGCAAGATTAATTGTCCCTTTCACATTTAAATGAAGTCCTCCTGCATTAAGACAATCTGATTTGATGTTATCATTACAGATAAAATCTAAATCAGAATTTGAGCACAATTTCTTTAAGGATTCATTTACCTGATCAATGTTGGTATTTAGTGAAGAATCATCTGCTCTGTGTATAATTGATGACATAGCAATTTCTGCAGAACAGTGTTGCTTCTTAATGTTCATGGCAAGCTCGACAATCTTCTTACCTAATTATTTTGGTTTATCCCGCTTTAAATTGTTCGTACCAACGTGGATAATTATTTTCTTTGGTTTTTTCCTAACGATAGGTTTTACAAAATCTTCCATGTCCTCCACAGATAAGCGATGACCATGAACATACTTAGTCATGGAATCTCCAATGACAACAGCTTCGATATCATGAAATGACTGCGGCGAAGGAGATTTATCTCTGTTACCGTTGTTGTCCCCGCTGCTTCATGTAGGCTTTCCTGTATTGTCATCAAGAGGACTGGCTGCATTGATGTTGTTAAAAGGCTTGTTAGAAGGCTTATCCTTCTTGCCATGTTGATGAGGCCTCTCGCTTTTGCCATGTTGACGAGGACTCGTCTTTTTGCCATTGCCAGTATCAGTTCTTCTAATCTCCGTTGATTTATAATGACCAATTTATAATGACCAATGACTCCACTTTCCGTTTCCAGTCAATCATATAATTCAAATAAGATTAGATGCACAAACATGAAACGTCAAACAAGTTTAAATATTAAATTAGTATTGAGTTTTTTTCCTAATGTCAAGAATGTGCAGTATGCAACTATGCATAATATATATGCATAATATATATGCATAATATAGTTACTAATCTATACTAAGTATCAATAGCTTCGATGCAAATGATGGTAACTATCATTGATCAAAGTTAGTGTAGTTTTTTGTAACAGGGTGAGTCAGTTGACATATTTTGTCTATTTAAGAAGGTAGTTATTTTCTAGTTAATTATAACCAGAAATACTGGAACAGTCAACCAACTTATATAATAATGTTCTTTTGTTTGTTGTATTGATGTCCAACTGTTTTCTTTTCATAGCATTTTATTGATATTTTCGTTTTTAAGTTGAAACAAAATTAATACGCCTTGAAAAAATATCCAGCCGCATACCAGCAATGGGATTATCTCATTATCCGGTCGGATTTAATTATACAGTATTGACATAAGAATTATGTTGTTACTGTTAGATATACAGTACGTATAGAACGAATATTTTATTTCTTGGTAAAATGTGTAAAATCAAATGTTAAACTCACATGGAATTTTGTTACAAGTTTGACTATTATCAAATATCTTAGCTGTTAAAACACAGATAAAACTAAATGTAGCCTCAAGTGGTTTCAAGATGCAGGAAAATGTGCATAATTGACTCATACTTTCATAAAATTAATGAGCATGATATGAGCAAATTTGCATAGCAAATTCTCATCAATTTTCTCATCATTTTATTGTGTTATGCAAAAGCTGCAAAATTATATTTTCCCATTCATACAAATCTCATTATTGTATTTTACTTTTCTGTTATAAGACAATGCTGGTGTTGATCTGGACGCAAAAATCAAATCCTGATTTCAACTGGGACTCTGCAGGATTTGCATTCCTTGGCTTTGATTGCGGAGGGCATGGTTGTCCTGAAGTTCAAATCGCTCAACATTTTGAACGCCGTGATTTGTTTATTGTCTGCATACTATGTTTTTAATGCACAGTACCCAAAAGGAAAAAGTGGGCAAAGCAAAAACGTGTTTTTGTTCCTTGAGTACATGTTTATATCGTCTTCGCCACAAGGAAAAGCTATGCCAATTGGGTTGGAAAATTTCCTGAGTAGCATGAGGAACATTTAAATTTGTTAAGTACATTTATTTAATGCATATTTTATAGTTAATACCATATCTTTCAAATGTCAGAGCAAATGCATATTTGGTGTACAAAAGTTATTACCATTCTCAATCGGACTGCAACAGCAAAAAATGTGCTCGTATAATCTCGTCGTTAGATAGAATGGGTGTGCACTGCCAGCATTGAAAATGTTGTTCTGGTAAAACGTCTTTTAGCGCATATAAGGAGTATACGAGCGTCCAATTTTTCCAGGAACCGTAATTTGTGAGATTACCTTTTGATGTGAACATGTACCTCGAGTCCATCTATCCTTGCTTCTAAAATGTCTCAAGGTCTTTTTTGTTCAGAATTCCTTCTGCTACCCAGTGCTTAAAAATATATTTTGCAATACCAAGAAAAAGATTGTGCATTGGGTCTATAGGACAGAACTACGGTGGCCCGTTAGGGTCATGGTGTGTTTCACTTTATTTTTAAAAAAGTGACACTTTTTTTCTTTACAATTAATTTACTGCAACATATTTTGAAAATTTATTTTTGAAAAAAGTTATTTTTGCATATAATTGAAATATTATTTTATTAACCTTTCACATGAAATTACAGTTACAACTCGTAATTTCAACTTATAACTTGTAATTTCGGCTTATAATATGCAATATAGACTTAACATTATTTTCTGATGCAACGATTGAAAGTCGACCAAATTTCTGAATGACACGTATACATTATTGCTTGCTATAGTCAAAATGGTGGTCTTCTCTTTTACTGTGGTCGTTGTGTGTTTGTCACTGCTTTCTAGTGCTTATGGTTTTCCACCTGCTTTACAAACAGAGCAAAGTGAGAGGAATATATACATTGAGCGATACTTTAATCTTGGAATAGACTTGAAGAAAAAACGAAAGATTGACAAATCCTTTATCTGCCAGGATCAGGTTAAGGCCCATGGCTCTGCCCTTTTCCATTTAGCCATGGCAAGTTACTTCAAGCAGGATGCATGGAGTAGTAGTATTCATGCCACCATTCTGGCTCTTGGGAAAAGCTTGACAAAGTACGGAGACTACCTTGCAGACCATGCAAAGTGTGTAAGTATTTTATATAAATTTTATAAACCATTTTTACTTAAACTCTGTGCTCACTGTCTGTTTTCCAGAATTCAATCCAATATCTATTTTTTATTGGTAGTCAGGCCAGTATTAACTTTACATACAATATATATTAAAATGTAATTGCATCAGATTTAAATGCTCCAGTATACACATGTGTTATACATATACACAGTATACACACGTTTATGAGCACTCACTGTAAAGTGAGACATTACATGTTTAGCATTCTTAAATGTGAGTCCTCTGCCTGTAACATCTGCAAACCTCCACGGCTCCCAGATGTCTTCCAAGAGATTCACCACTTACCTGATCCTATCCCAGATGGAAACAAATACAGATACTTTGAAGAATTATATGGGAAGGTATGCCAAATCATGTCTAGGTGTAGCATATGCCAGCATTTTTGCCAACTCAACTGAAACATTGTTTTCCTATTCTTTCAATTTGAATATTTATATTGGTTGACACAACAGAAGAACACCTACCATCTAGCCACTCTGCTGCAGAGAAAGGCCACAAATGTCCCTTTAATCCTAAGAATGTTGGGACAGTCATACAGTGTCACGAATGTGGTAAATGGAGGTGCCTGCATTCACAAAGAAAGCTGCAGAATAAGCAGGATGAACTTGAAGTGCAGTTGGAGAACCTGCCATACAGCTGTGGATGTAGGTTTGATGACATTGATTGCAGTGGTGACCCTGATTCAGTCATAGGAGATGTACATGTACGCGCAAACCTTACCTGCAATTCTCCAATTGAACTAACCTACTACTCTGCAAAGTATGAACTCATATGTATTCATTGTGGTGGAGAAGATGGCTTAATACAAAAAGATGGATTCTATCCTCAGTGTCAGGCCTGTGGAGAAAAAAAGTGTTCCAAAGCGTGGGAGAAAACTCATTCATTGAGTACTATTTTAATCAACAAAGTTCAGTGCTGTTTTATGCGTGGTGTTGATATAAAATTTTTATATTTTATTAAATAGCTTTCATAAATTTATACATTTCCTTTACAAACAAAATAGGTTTGTACATATACTGTATAAAGAGAAGTTTGTGATATTTAAATTGACTTGAAGTGCGTCTGGGGTAGCGATGCCTCCCTGTTCTCCAGTTTTAATAGACATCTATTGTATTTTTGTAATTGTTCTTTATATTAAAAAAAAACAAAAAAACCTCCCTCCATGAATTTTTTACAAAAAAGATGATCACCAACTTATATTTTTTGCTTGGCCTTAAGAAGATGAGAGAATCATGATGATCCTGTAGTTATTGTATCAGCAGTGGAGCAAGAATTAAAGAGGCAGAAGCTTATTAGGATACCGACAAATCTCTCTCCTCCGCAGAGGCTTATTTTTATTAGAGGTGCGGGCAAAATTGGGAAGCGCGCGGGTAGTGGATCGAGAAAAATCGGATGCGCGCGGTGGACGACGGGAAGACGGGATTTGAGAAAAGGAGCCTCTGCCAGATAATGTGCGATTCTCTGGTCAAATTCGCGGTTCTCTGGTCATGGCACTTTCTCCTGAAATCGACGATAGTTTGAACGACGTACAATGTTCTTTGAACATATTTGACTCTGGAAAATTGGTGTTTAATGTCATTCTGTCCAGGTTGTCGTTTTAGTTAACATTAATAACAATTTTAAACCATCTTTTAGTTTGAAGTTTGTTTATACTTTAATATATATGCATAGTTGAGTGATTTACTGATTTGGCTTTTGAGCTTAAAGCTCCAATTGTTTTTTATTTTTGCTGTACAAGCCGTCTTACCGAATGCTAGTCAATGTGAACGTCTAGTCAAGAGCTCGCTGATTTCTGAATTTGAAAACTCATTGGAACGGCCATTATAAGTTGTTACCAGTGTGTTAATTGTCGTCGCACTTGTTATTATCTTGGATATTAATGTTTATCATTTTGGATATTAATTATTTGTTTATTATCTTGGATATTAATGTATCCCTCGAGTCTGACCAAGTCCATCACTGAATTTGGTCGCCATGTTGAACACGTTATCTGGCAGAGGCTTATTTTCTTTCTCTCTTCCCGTCATTCCCTGCGCGCGTCCGATTTTCCTCCCGGCTACGCGTGCCTTTTCTAATAAAATAAATAACTAAGCCTCTGCGGAGGAGAGAGCCGACAAATGCACCAAAGACTGTGAATAGATTATGGTCTTGTAGTGAGCAGAGAAACAGTTTGCAATACAATGGCATCTCTTGACCTGGAAGGAGTTTCTCAACGCTCGCGTCATCAATTGAAAAGACGCCAATACATTTCAAAAGGGTCAAACTATGTCTGGCATATTGATGGCTACGATAAGCTCAAGCCATTTGGCTTTTACATTCATGGTGCCATTGACGGCTTCAGTCGTCGTATCATGTGGCTGGAGGTAGGTTATACAAACAATAATCCTCGCATGATCGCTTTGTATTTCCATGATTGCATTAAACAGCTTGGCAGAGTTCCCTTGAAATGCTGCAGTGATGCAGGTACTGAAAATGTTCATGTTGCTGCGATGCAAAGGTTTTTCAACGTAATGCAAACGATGAATTTTCTGGTGAAAAAAGCCATCATGCGAATCAACGTCAAATCAACGCATTGAGGGATGGTGGGCATATCTTCGAAAATCAGAAACAACTTGGTGGATGAGTTATTTTAAGGATTTGAGAGATCAAGGACTGTATGATGATAGTAACCCCCTGCATGTAGAATGCCTAGGTTTTGCTACATGTCCCTACTTAGAGAGGAGTTGCATCATGTTGGAGTTGCATCATGTTGCTAAAAACTGAAACTTGCATAAAATCCGCCCTTCAACCACCAACGAACATTCGCCTCACAGACGGCCAGATACAATATACTTTATTCTTAAAGTATTCGACGCCATTTCATATCTCCAGCCGGTTTCCCAAGAAGATCTCGATGTGGCAAAAGAGGTTTGTTGCGACGTCTCTGTCAAGAAGACAGTTTCACAGCAACTTTCTCTGAGCTGGCACAGTTAATCATCAGAGAAAACAATCTCCCAACAGTTCCAGCCATTATACCTCCTGCTTACTGACGCTACCAACGAAACACAGCCTAAAATTCTCAGGTTCAGATGCACAAGAACCAATCCAGTCGTAAACGTCCTAAACCAGGTTCTTCAGGAACCCTTGCTAACCTAGATGCTCTTTTGGCTTGCAGTCGTATTGAGTTTTCTTGAATTTCCACTTTCTCCTTATCTTTGCGACGGTCTTCTTCCAGCGAATGATTGTACGAATCATTCTGCTCCATCAACAATTTTGTTCTTTTCTCTGATGTTCTGATGAGGGGTGAATTGAGAGTGGAAGAATTGAGAGTTACCATGCTTGTTGCAATACTTGGGAGAGAGTTCTCTACGTAAGCAACAGATGGAATCGTAGCAGATAGAAAATCTTCAGAATCGTCATCTGGAGACAAAACAGAATTCTGATCTTCGTCAATGGTGTCAACCATTTTTCTCCACTTTGAAGTGGATTGCAACTCATTCACAGGACCAGGTTGCATAAGAATATCATTGTCACTCTCACTGAATGTTTCTTCTTTTTCGTGTTTAGATGCCAAATAAATCTGTATCTGCACAAGCTTATGCTTATTTATATAATGTTCTAATGTGAAGGGCTCACTGGCATCAGCAGATTTAATGCTATCAGGTATTATTTCTCCCTTGAAGTTGGCAAGGTTAAAGGTCATATCTTTGGCAGAGCCTTGTGATGACACACCACCAGGAAAGAATAGCATTTTCCCTCAGTTATGATGTTGTCCATTGTGGAATGTGTTGGACACATATCTGTCTTGCAGTGCACTACAATGCATCCATCCAAAGGTTACTTTCCTTGTCTTGGTTTTATTACTTGTACTAACAGGGGATGGAGTGTTCTCTAACAGGGGATGGAGTGTTCTCAGTTTGATTTTTTCTCTTTCGGTGTTAATCTGTTATCTCTACCTTTCCTCAGTTCATCTATGAGATGTCTTTCCTCATATGCAGCATTGATGGCTGATTGCCTTGACGCTGAACAAAAGCAACTCTCACTAGCAAACTCAAAGCAAAAACAGAAACCTTAAAGCTTATAAAAATATTAGTATGACATTAAAGATGGGTCATCCCATTCTTTGTTACGTTTACAAAATATATAGTAAGATGTCCTTATGCAAGTGTTCATAATTTTCTGAGTATAGTACTTTCTACATCGTTCATCAAATTTCAGGTCTTTCAGCATTTCAATAAAGTCTACGGATGTCCCAAACTCTAATATTTAGTAATACAGGCACAGTATGCCATTTCAATAGCGTAGAGTCTGGCTGCTATTAATAGCTCAAAAAGCGGACAAACAAACCAAATTTGACTCACAAATTATTGCAAATGAGCTATTTCTTTTGTTATGGCCCCAAGAATTATGGGTAAAAGCGGACAAACATCGTTACTGACGTCATCTCGACGGAGCGCTATTCAGGTTGTTCAAATATCGAGATGTAAATTTTGGCTGAAGTAAACTACTAAACATGGTGCAAACATAATGAAATACACTAATTCATTAGCATTATTTAATATATTATTCATGAGCTAGTATAGGGCCCTACTTGACTTGAATTGTTTACCTTACTTGATAATTTTCGCAGAGCGACTTTTGGCTGTTATGTTACTATGAAACTTCGGTAGTGTAATTTCGCGAACTGGAATAAAGTCAAAGAAAGACTCTACCAAGCTTGAACTTCTCCCTCTCCACAGCAAGGATCTTCTGCTCGCAGTAGTTCTTCAGGGCGGATAATTTCTCCTCCTTTTCTGCCGAAGAACTCACATTCAACAGCTGCTATGAAACGTTGTTGGAAGCCATTTTGAACTCAAGATTGCTATTAGAGCTCTGCTATATAGGATTGTCGAAGAACTGGTCTTGAAAGGTGAAGGTCACTCACCGTTGCAGCAGCCGGATTGGAGGTGATCGCAGGCACATGAAACTCAATGCGTGAGTGAGGTAGTTCTCTATAGAAACACCGGGGTATTTTGTTGATTTTTTATGGTTGATTTCTTAGGGTTTCCTGCAGCTGGTATATCCTCTTCAAAAATATTAGGCAAAACTCGTTTTCGTGATGTTGACGTTCTGTGAGCATCCTCTTCAATGACTTGTTCAAAGTGGTTCAAACACTACAAAAGGGTAATATTTACGTAAAATACACCTAAAATTTTAAAAACAAACAATAGTAAGTGCTACATTAAAAGTCCATGATAGCGTTTTAAAGTCACATCAACTTGCCAATTACATCCCGAGCCATTCAGGTTAACACTTCCATCGAAGGACGGATTTTGTGGAGTACGTAGCCAGTAAGATCCTGGCCAGGTGCTAGGGTCGGCGCCATTAGTTTATTATGAACGGAAGTCATTATTTCAATTCTAAGAAGGGTAAATGTTGACCAATGGGTAAAACACATGTATTTAATAAGATGTTTAGTTTCAGACTTTCATTATATATAGCAATTGAAACATTTGTTCTGGGGAAGTCTGGGGACAGTCATTTGTCGTACAGTCATAAATTCAAGAACATGACATATACTGTATAGCATGAAAGTAGGTATGGTACAGGCATAGACCACTTAGTCAGCATTTTTTAATTTATTCATGCAGAGCTCTGACCCCTATATTTTAGTTTCCAGGGAACCCAGTTGAACCTGTGCGCGCGCATGTTCACCGGAAGAAAATGTCATAAGCGGAATTTCTTTTTCATTGGTTCAAGTGAACATATTTCATGTGGATAGGAAAACCGTAACAAGTGGAATCTTGTTAGACATTGGTTAAAACGACGGGTTTGCTTATGAAACGGAAGATAATTAACTATAGCATTCCTTCAAAATTTCTTTAACGATGTCTTTTAACTTGTCCATGGATGATGGTGTGATTTAAGGGAAACGTTTGAAATGTTACTCTAAAAAGATCGTATCCAACATTTGTATATTGGTACATTCATGAACGTACAATAAGCCGACGGGGCTTGAGTTGTTAAAGTATACATAGACTAGAAAATATTGTTTTGTACGGAGAATAGAGAAAGTCTTCAAAGTTAGCCTCTTACAATGTTTTAACGTTTTCAAGTTTAACGTTGAAATAAAGAACACGTTTGATGTGATATTTATTTTGCCACGCTAAAGAGTAATAATAATCTTAAGTCACAGTAAAATGACGAAGTGTGAAACGTATAATGTTGTCAGTGAAATAAATCAATTAACTCATTCTGGTGACTTTTGAAATGGGATGTTAAAGGCAGTACGACTGTTTGGTGTCCATCGAAGGAAGATCTGGTTGTGTATTGACCGAAGCAGAGTTCACCGAAGCGTTTGTGAATAATTTACACGGCCTTGTCATTGAAAATCAATTAACGCGGACAATTCACTTGCACCGCGAAATGAATGATAAGAAACGTAAGATTTCGTGTTTATTACAAACTAGTAGAATAGAATACTGTCTTAACGTATCTCCCTTTACGAAATGACTTCAGTGAGATGAAGTATTATCAAGACGAACTCTGGCCTTAGTTTCTAATCGTCTGGTGTTATTTTCTCCTGGTTGTTTGTGAGAAGATCAATTGTAAATTGCATTCATAATCAACGAGAGATTTAAAATGTTTTCTACTGACATTTGTGAATGTAGTGCGGGAAAACGTGTGTTGTTAGAAAATTATCAATGTTCACAACATTAAATATATTGGTCGAGTTTTATTAGACAAAAGGATTATTATGTTTTGGGTGACATTACATCTAGAGACAAAGGTATCCATACATTAAACTTTGCCCTTTTCTTTTCGTGTTGATTGGTTGCGGAGGAAATAGGTCTTGACCCAAACCGTAATAGCTAAGGGTGATCAAAACGATTATTAAATATTCACATAGTCATAGCGTAATAAAAAACCTCATAATAAAAACACTTCGTAATAAAAACAAAGTGTGAAACGTAATTGTGTCGATGAAAATCGACTAACTAGTTTTCCCCCTTCAAGCAACGTTTAATTCAATAAACATTCGACTTGTCTTGTGTAAATGGTAAGTGTTTTCGTCGTTCACATCGTTGGGATAATTGTAAATAATCTGCAAAATCAATTTGTCTATCAATGGACTAAAGCATACATGTCAAGATTGGAGAATATTGTTCAGCATTTTTCAAAATCATTTCCTGAGTGTGTCCATGATGTAACAATCTAAAACAATGTTGAGATAAAATGTTAAAATATTAACCGATTTAGTTTGATACACGACATGTTTGTATTACGCAAATATAATGTAAACGTTGACAGGAAATTAATTAGATGTTTGTTATATTTGTTCATGCGATTTTCCTGTTTTGCATGTGTAAAATGTTTTGCTCATTCGCGTTTTGTTCAATTGTTTGCATTTTTGCACAAGTTTTTCTCATGTTTAACTTAATATTACACATTTTTGCCAATTTATTCCTCAATTTTGCTCGTTTTTGTTCATGTTTCAGTCAAATTTACTGGTTTTTGTTGACGTTTTACACTTTTTTTTGCTCATTTTACGCTCAAGTTGACACATTTGTCAGTTACTCATTTTGCCTTAATTTTGCTCATTTTCCCATCAATTTTAAACATTTGGAATTATTTCTGCTCATCTTGCCACATCATCATTGCTCACTTATGTGCATTTTGGTTATTCCCACTCATTACTGTGTACATGTGTAGCTATATCACTTGGCATTTCTACGCGTTTTCGCTCATACTTCATGTTTCGATTGAACATGGACACCTCGAAACATAAATAATGCGTTAATTCTGAAAGTTATGTCAATTTGTCACAAATTTAACTGTATGTGAATTTATCTTGTATCTAAACTTTCATTCAGTTTTCTCACATTTTCGCGAAAAAGAATAGGAATCAGAACAATGATCAACAGATTTAAAAGTCATAATTCATGAATGGATTTTAGAGATGTTAGGAATTATGATTTGCTCACTCGCGTTTTGTTCAATTGTTTGCATTTCTCATGTTTAACTTAATATTACACATTTTTGCTAATTATTCGCGCTACTGTAGTGGCACTGTTATTAGTCATTATTTTTGGGGTTCCACAAATCTGCAAAATTGTTCAATAAGTTATCGTCAGGCTTTTTCGAACCGTGAGGTATGTTGCAGGTCAATAGCCAATAGTTATTTATTTTCGACAGTTTGGTTTTGGTCGAGATGTTCTCTGACTCACAAAACCTACAAACATCTCGCCCAAAGGTAAAGCTGGTCCAAAAGAAAGAACTCACAGAACCGTGGACGAAACGTCAACATGCTCACAGTTTCACAGAGCCTAAGCGAATCAAAGCGATTTCGGACTTTCCTTTTATTGTCAATGAATCGCTGTCGGAAAAGCATTTGCGAGACCTACAAACCCGCAAACCATTGCAAAGTCTCCAAGATGAGAGAAACACAGATGACAGATCAATAATGAAGGCGGAAATATGGACAGCTTCCGAAGGACAGGGAAATAATTTATGCTGTGTTGACATTTATCTCGTGTAACTCCGTAATATTTATCATTATGAAACGTATTTTTGTCCGATTTAAATCAATTCTATATCGAAATGATCATTTGAATCTGGCGAATCGAACGCTGTAGGTTTCGTCTACCTAAAATGTGAAGATCAGATGTTATATGAGAAAATGCGTAAGCGATTAAAGTACCCAAAATTCGTTTTTAAATTGAAAGGACATGGCTTCAAGATCTATTCGACGTTTGCCCGGTGATTCAATGCTTTTATGCCCATTAAACCGATGTAATTTCGTAACAGAGATGTTTCGTATACCTTGCCGTTGATTTTTATATAAGTTTTGATACGTGAAGGCCTTCAATCGAACAGATATTAAAAAATAGAATTGCCATGTTTAGTGTTTACATTAAGACTTTCGTCTGCGTTGTCAGGCGTTCTGCATTGGGGGCAGGGCTAGCCTGCGTGCATCAGACGGCTGATTTCAATCATCAATCTCAGTTCTAGCCCAACTCTATACGTAACTACATTGCTTCTTAAAGTTTCCCACTTCTTTAAACGAGCGCTGCACAATGCCTTCAATACCTGATTACAGAAATAAGTAGCCCGAGTAAGCATCTGGACAGGCGTCTTGTTTATTCCTTAATTTGCTCATGTTTTTTCTCACTTTTTTCTCATCTTCCCATGTCAACACTTTGAATTAGTGTACAATGACATATTTATTTGGTTTTTCGTTTTTATGTTTAATTGCACTTGGCTAAATGCACTATCCGTGACGGAGGTAATTATGTGCACGCATGCTTGGACCAGAATAAACGTGTTTTGGCGAAAGAGAAGAGTGAAGCACATAGTCTGAAAATGATTAAGTGATTGAAGGTGAATAACCGATTTAGAATTCTCACAATGTAGTTCAAACGTTATTATACTTTTATAAAAGTGTTTGCATTTAATTGTTGCAATGTTGGATGCAGATTGCAGTTCCAAGTAACAGTTTTCAATCAAAATGTGCGTAAATTTGAAATGTTGATTAATAAAATATTTTACGAATTTACGATTTTTTGGTGTTTTGTATGCTATCACAAAGTTTACTTACTATATTATAGAATACAATCAAGAGAGAAAGTCTAAAAAAGAGGATGCATTTTGAACATATGCTTTTTCAACAAAGTAAAATTTACAAAATACGAATTTCGAAAAGTGTAATATTATAACAGAAACGTTTGATCAAACGTTCAGCAAGTTGAGAGTGATAATATGTTTGCGAAATATTATAGAGTGCGAAAATGTGATTCTTTTTTCGCTGGGACACATGTATGTGCACGTTTTTGCTCATTTAGTTGGTGAGTTTTTCATCACATTTACTCTCCTTTTTAAAGTTGCAATAATATTTAGCGTCGGAATGTGTATCACTTTTTTCGCTGGTTCTTGAATGATTAAACAACATCGTCGGTATTATTGACATGGATGGTTTCAATATTTGCAAAAAGTTTCATTGCAAAGAACTAGTGGTCTTTTACGAATTGGAGAGGATGAAGCTTCTTCATTTTTTCTTCGACGCTGGAAAAACGTGCATGGGCGATTTGTCGGAGAAAGACTGGTTTATCTGCAAATGGGTGCAAACCAATATTCACCATTTACATTGAGTGTTTGGAGAACATAATCGAACAGTTATAATCGAACATAAATAAGAGGAATGAAAATTCGAGAGACATGTGGGAATCACAATAAGGTGAACGCATTTTAATCACTGTTCAAAGTAGAAGTTGAAGCTTTTGGAAGATGGTTAGAAGAAACAACCGAGATAGCTTACACGCAATCATGCAAGATTACAAAACGTTTTTTTACGCGAACCAAAAGCTAAAAAAAATGGTACAATGAAATTCCTGGATTGACTTGTACTTTGATATGCAGCGTGAAAAAATGTTTCCAATGTTTCTCTGTAGACAAATTTAAAACTAGAACATCAAAAAACAACTAACAACATTAAAATACATTTTTTTATTTACGCTGTCATAACAACAATTTGGAGGGCCCTTCCAATTGGTGAAATGCCGGGATTATTATGCTATACTTTTCGTGTTCCGCAGTCTCTATTATTGTCGTGTATCCATAACAAAATGGATGGCATCTTGTTCGGTCCATGCAGATGTGAGGTTGGGATATAAATACTCTTCATGTTGGAACGCGTAAAAGTCATCTTGTTTGAAATCCAGTTGCCGAATGAGAGCTGCTTGCTCCTGCTCTTCATTAAACACGAACATTTCCTCCAAGAACTCCAACTCCTCATGAGTATTACAATCCTCGATTACTAATTTCAAATCCATTTTCTACAGGTGAATCAGTATAGAGTTGGATAAAAAGACGTATCGATACCACAATTAAAAGCAAACTTACCATGAACTTGTTTGCTATGACGGCCACAACGTATCAATAGGTGTCTGTGTTCAACAATGAAATACGTATGAGCGGAGATGCGTATAAATGTCAAGTGAAAAAGAGACACATGCGCAGCAAATGCCAAACATTCGCATAAATTGCAATGAATGTGAAAAGATGTATAAATGAGTTACAAATGTATAAAAAATCATTCACAGGTTGTGACATATGGTGTGTTGTATGCATGGTTCAGAATAAAAACCTGCATGTTATAACAATCGGCTAAACTGGGATGGAACAAATACAATTGGTGCGATTGAAATAGACAAATTACATGCGTCAGACGGGACTTTCGGTCCCTTCAGGGACTAAAAAAGTCCCTGAACAGGAACACTTTTTATGTTGATGCAGTAACAGAGTGCACCAGTTCTACATCATGCCGCGAAAGCGAAAGGACTGTCCAATTTGCGGTAAAAAAAGTCTACTTAAATTGTCCAACCATTTGGCCGACTTTCATCATCTCTCATCCAAAGACAGACAACCTTATCTCATTCGAGCCACATCTACTCCATTAGTATCTCTAGAAACACTTCTGGAAGGTGTGTTTTATAGACTTGAACGGACACAGAAACAAGAGACACCCCCTCTTCTCACTAAATTAATAAACTGCACCAATGGGAATATGGGCATCCTCAGACGTTCGGATATAACTATGACAAGAAAAAAAAGTTATACAATGCAAATTATATCAAAGATCAAATTGCTTCCTCGCCAGGAGACGCAGGGCAACAGGTTTATATTAAGGAAAAAAACGTTGGGACAAATTCAAAAACATTGGCTAAAAGTTGGGAACGTTTTTAGACCATATATTTAAATATTCAAGTCATCAAATAAAATGTTTTCTTTTTTATTAAATCATTTTTTTTGATACCTTCCTTTTTCTTAAGTAACGTGTGCATAGGTTAAGATCAGTACCAAAACAAACCATTTTATCGTCACTTGGTATAAGCACATTTCACAATGTCTTTTTATCTATCTTATCAATCTTATCTATTTCCTGTCAACGTTTACCTTTACGCAATACAAACAACGTGTAAAACTAAATCGACATGATTTAAACTTCCCCTGAAGTTTTTCACCGTCAAAATTTATAAGCTCGTAGACCGGTGGTCATCGGGATGCTGTTTCGCTTTAATAATATTAAATCAGGTAACATATCAATTGTATATCTGTCCTCACTGCCTGTAAGGTTAAATCAAGCAACCAAACATTCTAGGGTTTTCAAAAAGATTTTTTATTAATTCAAAAGTAAATTACACAGTTGGTTGGTAATACTTTAACTTACATGCACACGTTACCTAGTCCATTAAGCGATTAAAACTGTCTCATAGTTCTTTCTGTTTCAGAATACATCTTGGCCCATATAGACGATGATAAACAAAGTCTCGAAATAATGCCTGCATGATGCATTTGATGGTTTGGGGTATTTTAAAATCTTGCAAACTTCCACGATACTGCGCCAAATATGTTCACGATCGATCATTGAAATCGCTCGCGCTGCATGGGTCAACCAACGTTAATCATGCTCATCCATGCTCCAACAATGTTCTCTCAGATCGCCTTCCGTTTCAATCTTTACTCATTCCCGCTCCAGTAAAGAAAACATTTTATTTGATGACTTGAATATTTAAATATATGGTCTAAAAACGTTCCCAACTTTTAGCCAATGTTTTTGAATTTGTCCCAACGTTTTTTTCCTTAATATAAACCTGTTGCCCTGCATCTCCTGGCGAGGAAGCAATTTGATCTTTGATATAATTTGCATTGTATAACTTTTTTTTCTTGTCATCAGTTATATCCGAACGTCTGAGGATGCCCATATTCCCATTGGTGCAGTTTATTAATTTAGTGAGAAGAGGGGGTGTCTCTTGTTTCTGTGTCCGTTCAAGTCTATAAAACACACCTTCCAGAAGTGTTTCTAGAGATACTAATGGAGTAGATGTGGCTCGAATGAGATAAGGTTGTCTGTCTTTGGATGAGAGATGATGAAAGTAGTAATATATATATATATATATATATCAATGTGTTTGGGATTGGAACCGAGCTCTAAGCCAATCAGAATCAAGAATCATTTGAATGGACCAATCAGAGCACAGCACAATCCTAAATTTCCAGGGGGGTTGAATAGTTTTAAGGTGTGGTCACCCTGTAAAGAACGACCAGTGATCAAATCAGGGGGGATATGCAGCTGGTCGTATACAAGAGGTTTTTTGTATTAAAATTATTCAAAATAAGGTGGTCGCAGTCAAGAGTATATATATCACTTGGGTCGTGTTGTTGTACGACCAGTTTTATAGTCATCCCTGAACGACCAGAGAGTTTGAAGGTCATTCAAGGTGAATAGTGTTAAGCATCTGTGATATATATAGACTCTGACACACACCCTGCGTTTTTGAAAAAAAAAATACAAAAAATTCTATTATACATAACCATCATACCTCACCCGATGTGATGTATACTTACGTGCACCTTGTAATGTAGTTTGAAATAAAAATAATCAAAATTTTGATAGAATTAATCATAGAAATTTCCGCCACGGAGCTCTTACCTCGACGCCATCTTATGGCCGAATGACTGATATTCCTTAGTTACGGTATTTTTAAAAAGGATATTTCTCAAAATATTTTTAGATGATATGTCTCAAATAATTATTTCGTGTTTTTAAATAGATGAAATATATCCCAAAAAAAAAGTATAAAAACTGATATTATAAAAATCATGATTAAAATCATGGCAGAATCAGAGGAAGAAGTAATAAATCTTTTACATCTTAAAATATATAAGGATGCTGATTTATTTCGTGATTGCAAGGATTCTAAGTTTTATGCTGTGGTTTATATGAAAGAGGATTTTATTCATTTTGGTAACGATCGTCGAGCGTTAGTAGTAAAAGATCTCAATCCAGAATCATATCTCAATACGGAACTGGGCGTATCTTCAAATTATTTGCTTGCAATAGTTGATCGAAATACCGCAATCAATTTGCAAGAACAAGTATATTTTGATTCAACTTTTACATTACGCAACATCTCCACGAACGTTTGAAAAAAAAAAACAACAAGATGATCGAAGGATATTTGGTGTTTTTCAAATAGATATATTTTTTAAAAAATAAAATGTACTTTAACACACAATAACTTTTTTTTGAAAAAATAAATCTTTTTATTGTTTTTATTTAATCTAAATACATTTCTTTATTAATGGAACTAAGTATGGAATCATCAGTTATCATAATTGTTGTTAGATATTTATGCTGACAAAGAATTCCCTCATCTACCACTTCTAAATATAATTTATACCTGGATAGATTACCCGAGGGAAAGTATATACAGTGTTGTAAAATATATTTTTGATTTGGAAAATTCTGTCGAAGAGAATTAATATCACAACGGGTATATACTTTTTTTTTAATGTTGTTTCTATTAAATACTTGTTCCTCCTTTACATCGTCAATCCCCAAAAATGCTTTCAAACTATCATCACTATCAGAATCACCATTATCCTGAATAGGTTTGACGGGTTTAAAGTCTTCGAAATTAAACACTTTCGACGTATCCGTATCCCGTACACGTACACCGTACGCATATCCCAGACTGTAAAGTTTTATTTTTGCGCAGGAATGTCTCCGTGGTTCCTGCCAGCTGCGCGGAATTGAAGGAGGAACGCTTTAATATTTTATGGTCTGACTGATGACTAACCGGCTCGGGTACATATACACATTCCTTGGTTTAAATAGTATGTTTTATACTGCCTACTGGCTTTAAAGACTTATACTATACTATGATACAGTTTATACTGTATATAAACTATAATAATCATAAGTATAACTGTATGAACATACACAAATGACAAATATAATTCAATTATTCAATGTTAAGTTACTGAAGTATATATATACTGTAATACACTTATTAAAGTATTAAACCGAATAATATATAAGTCATAAGTGCGCTGATTTTGCAGTCATATTTTCAAAATAACTGCGCGGATTTTTAGCGTTTCCTCAAAAATGCGCGGTTAGAAAAAATTCTGCACGGGGAACGCGTTCCCCGCGCAGACCAAACTTTACAGTCTGGCGCGTATCCTTCTCCTTTATCGTTGTAATCCCATATGAGAGGGGAACCATTCAAGGGTATGGGTTCTCCATCGGAAGCTTCTTCTTTCGTCGCCATTTTTTCTTAAACTAAGTTTGTAGAGGGACAATGTTTTACGTATAAATGAAAAAGAAAAGTTTCAGCTTATTTATATGAAAGTTTTTTGAGAAAATTTTTTTTTCATTTCTACAAAACCTGGGGTATAAAAAACGATATCATAAAAAAAATGGTCAGTTATTTTGTTGAAGATGGCAGGGTATATACCCTCGCGAAAGATTTGGTCATTTCAAATGTGTAATCAAGAAAAGGCTGAAAAATTGATAGAGGCAGCGAAATTAATTCATACTCCACAGAATTGTCTTAAATTAAATGAAATATCGTTTTTTGAATGTAGTCGTGAAATTGTAAAAGATAAAGAATTGGGATTTCTTCAAGGGGTTGTTTATCTCAAAGAAGCAAGAGTTGATATTTTTGATTGGCTTCCATATGGGGGAGAAATCATTCGTTCTTATGCTGATGATTTCTACCATTTTAAAGATAGACTATATGATCCGTCCACGTTATATCAATATGGAAAACGTCAGGGTAAAATGGGGAAATTATGGGATAGTGAAAGAATCCGTAAATTAGCTGATTATAAGAACAAGCATCGACAAAAAAGAAAAAAACTTTTAGAGTAAAGAAAGAAATTCATGTAATAAAAAATAACATGTTTTATTAAATAAATTTATACAAGAGAAGGAATTATGTCTTTGTCAGTTTTTATAAACTTAACATTTTTATGTAAAAGATGAGGAACATCGTCCTCTGATAATATTTTTAGTGTTTTTCCAGATTCTCCATGATTGATAACTTTCAGGGTTACTTCATACGGGTGTTGTTTCACACCATTTATTTTTTTTACAGAACATTGTTTTGTTTCAATTATTGTAACAAGTTTGCAATCCTCTACAAAATATATATATTCAGGATATTCTTTAAGAAGAGATTCACATGATAAATAGCACTGAACAGTATCTGTGGAGCTGTCAAAAAAAGTTATACTTTTCCTACATATACTAATATAACGTAATACGGACATTGTTTCAGTAATGATAAAGTTTTTTTTAGTTTAATCTTATATATGTCTCAGAAAAAGATATTAAAAAAATCAAAAAACAGAACAGTATAAATAGACGTTTTTTTCTTTTTTTTATATTGCATTGCTTGTCGTACTTCAGTTAACATAAAAAAAATGAAGTGTAGGAGTAGGAGATGTATAAAAAAAGCGAAAATAAAAAAACGAATACGAAAACGACGACGTTCTAAAAAAATTCAAAAAGGAGGATGGAAAAAAGATCATCCGAATTATAATCATAAATTTTATGAATTTTGGAAATGGTAGACAATGTATTTAAAAAAAAATTTTTATTAATCCAAATAAGTTTTTTTCCATCTTTGTATTCTATCATCACATTCACATAGATCAACTATTCTACTATAGATAAGTCGTGAGTAATTCTGTTTACAAGGATAACAATAATGATGGTTTACAAAGCATTCTTTACATCTGTAATGCATGAAAAAATGATAGAAGGAATTCACTTCACAACAACAGAAACTGCAATAGACCATCTTGACAATATTTTTTTGAACGTTTTGTGAAAATTTTATAGTTTGACAACCTACTTTTATAGATTTTTTGCAAAACTATATAAACAGGATATCAAATATATTTTTTCAAAACGTGGTTGCGTTCAATGATTGATTTTGGAGAGTGTGAATCTCATGCTTATCTTACATTTTATTATCATGCTCAACCCATACAATTAGTAAACTATGAACCTGTGATTCCCTCGTTGTTAAGATATGGATATTATTTATATCTGAAAGATTGGCAAGGACCTCGATATTTCAAATTGATGATAGTAGACGCGTTTGGAGTTCCGGAGGAAAAATTACAAACCATCTTATTATCATTGAAGGGAAAATATATAAATATTAATAATGATAATGTAAAATTAGCAAATACTCAAACACCTATATTAAACATTAAACCCTACAATTTCATTAACCATAGGGGTAGAGGGAAACAAATATTTCATTCGTTGTAATGTTTTTAAAATTAAAAACCTTTTAGAAACAGAATGTTTTTATTTTTGTGTAAAAATTTTATTACAAGAAAAATAAATATGTTTACAAATTAATTTGTTGTGGAATTATTGAGTTACCATTTATTAGTTTAATTGTTTTATACAAGAGATGATCACTTTTAGTTTCAAGAATTGTTTTTAGGGTTATTCCCTTCTCTTCTCCCTGTATAAAAATTTTCAGAGTTAGTTCGTAAACTTGAGGTGGAGAACAAAATGGGGGATTACATTCTTTACATAGTATAGCAGGTTTACAATCCTCTACCAAATATGTATAGTTAGGAAAATGTTTTTGAAGAAAATGACATGAATAATAACGAGGAGTATAGTCATAATATGCTACACCCCTATAATTGATACAGGTCACGAGATCTTGTTCTTGATTCATCTTGTTATCACTATGATTAAATCAAATATGTAATCTTATATATAAATAAAAAACACGAATTTGTTTTAAAAAAAGTTTTTTATTGAGTATATGCTACAGCTTTCATGAAATTATTAGAATCTATTATTAGTGTAATTTCTTTTTGTAAAAGATCAGAAGCATCATAGTCAACAATTGTTGTTATGTTTTCACCCAGACATGAACAATTCCATTCATCATTTTCATATTCATGTTTCTTTTTAACTGCCAGAGCTAGATAATATGTTTGAGGCGTTGAGGGTATATCTTCATAGGGTATATCTTCAATACATTCGCATAATACCGTTGGTTGACATTTCTTTACAACATAGGTAAAGTGGTGTAATTCTTTGGCTAGAAAACGACTTGGATAATAGTTACTTTCATCTTCAATTTTGTAGGGGTTAAAGTCATCAGCAATTATTCTTTGATAACTTCTACCGGTATGTTCATCACAGTCACGATACTGTACATGTGAATTCGACATCATTCACAAATAACGTGCCACATGGTGGGTAACGCGTTTATATATAATTTTTTATAAAAAAAAATATAAAAACTAAAATTAAAAAAGACAGATATTCTAAAATAAAAAAGAAATTTTAGTAAGATATAAATAAAAATGTAATACAATGGTTTTTACAAAAATATCATGGAAACCGTGGATGCACGATATAATAGATTATTCTATTCAAAATATCCCTGTGGACAATGTCTTAACGGAAATATGTGTGGGGAAGTGTGTGCGAATTATATACCGTGGAAAGATCCAAAAAAAAAACGTTGTTGTAGATTAAAGAGATGGTTGTTAAAGAAGATACGTTGTTAAAAGATTTAAAGAAGAAAACAGAAATTAAAAAAAAGAAAACAGTATAAATAAGAGTAAAAAAAATAATTGTTTTTATATTTGTTAGATAATGGAACGTAAAGAAACAACAGATGAACGATTCAACCGATTATATTATAACAAACATCCTTGTGGAAGATGTATTAACAAACACCCGTGTCCGATTCATCCAGATGAATTAAAACTTTCAAGACTAAACAGTTTCAAACGTAGGGTGTTAAACAAGTTAAATATACAGTGGAAATATACAGTGAATGTTTCAGTGGAAATAGACGAATAGAAGAAAAGACGCTTTTTTTAAAAAGATTTAAATGGCTGAGCGTGATTTTGATGAAATTCTTTACCCCGACATTCAATATTTATTACATGCTGAATTGTTTGAGATAGAAAAAACACGCGATTCAACGTTTTATTTTTTGGAATGGAGAGATAGGTAATCTCGGTTCTCTATCAATAAATACTACATGTTTTCCTACTAACTGGTCATAAAATGACATAGTCCAGCTAAAACCTGTTATTAAAAATCTATAATATCTTTTTCCACCATATCGTTTCCGAAATATAGATTGTTCATTTTTATCTTCCACATAAATGTTAAAATATTTATAATCATAATCAGCACCCTTGATTGTTTTGAGATAAATAATATCCCATGTTATTCAAAAACGTTTTTATATGGTAAATGTAAGGATTCAAGATTTAGATTAGTAAATTATCAGTTACGTGAAAATTTTGATGGTGAAGAGCTTTATTTAGTTCTTCTTAAAGATGAAAATATATTATCTTTACTTAATGTGATTTATGGTAGCAGTAATGGAAATTATATTGTAACATTAATAACTAAAATACATTTTGATAAATCTATGTTGCAACAACATGTATATTTAGATTGTTGTGGGGAATTATGTAATAATTTTAATGAATTAAATATTTGAAATAAAACAGTTCAAAATAAATCGAGAAAAGCGTTTTTTATTTAAAAAAAAGAATTTATATACACTTCTTGATCTATGAAATTATGTATACCACAATCTCCTTCCACATGTGTTGTTATATATTGTTTATAATTAAGCTTTTTATTTTTTACATACTCCATAACTTCCAAATTTATATTTAATCGATTCATAGGAAAGCATGGATTTAGGATTTGTTCACATTTACGTACAATAAATATTTGATTTCGACAATTTTCTTTAAGATAGTGAAGATCATACTGTTTGGGTGTTGACATATTGCTTGCATGAGATTCAACTGAAGAATGAACCAGAAAACACAATGTTTTTTATTTTATTTTGATTAATGTTTATTTAGCTTAATGAATTTGAAAAGATATATAAACAGTAAAAAATCTTTCAAAATCACAGCATTATGATTGAAACAATTTTAAGAGTTGTTCTTTATTTTCAATATTTTAACCAAGGAGAAATTGGATATTTATTTTGGTTATGTGGATTATTTGATTATTATCGTGGAAAATATATCACATGTCCCAGGATGAAATGTGAAAACATTCACCCAGGTGAAGAAAGCTATATAGTCAATATGAAAAAAATCAAGGGAAACCGTGGAATGGAATCGCATTTTATTCTAAAAGATCGTTTCTCTTATTTGATCCCGAATTTACAAGCAAGTCAAAGAAAATATTCCTTGAAGAGATCATGGCTTGAACAACGTACTATAATAGTTGAATCAGACACGTTATGCTGTAGTTTTTTTTCATTTCCCGATTGTTTTAAAGAATTATTTATTGTATTACCCCTTGAAATCGACGACTCAGATTTATTTCAATGTTTAAGATCCAAAGATAAGTACCATTATACATATTTTCTACAAAAGCTAACGTTTGAAAGAAAATACATATCTTATACCCTGGGTTATGGAAAAGAAAGTTTAGTAAACAAATTTAAGCACATACAGCGCGAGAAAGGTGATTTTAATCTTTTTTTAAATATTTATTTGTTAATGGTAGCACCAAGTATTTTCAATTCTTATGTTTATTGTAGTTCAACTAAAAATATTATCATGGTCACTTCATGTTTTATATTTTATTGTCGTGAACATAACCCTATGGGAAGATTTCTAAATAGACAAAAAAAAGGTCTTTCTGAAAAAAATATTAGATATGATTTTTGGAATTTTATATATTATATAAAAATGGGTAAAGTATCCTTTGATAAATGTCGGTATAAAAATTGTACGCGTCAAAGTTATTTTTTTGAGTTTGATCCCCTGAAATTAAGTATTTTAAACAAACGTAATTATGATTTAAATGAAAAACCACTATTACACCCTGTCGATGTACAATTAAAAAATTATGGGGGAATGGGAGAATTTAAGTATAATGAGAAAATATTTCCACATGTAATAATGATTGAAGATGAAGTAAAAGATTTATTTACTATGATAAGAAAATATATACAAACAACATTGAATTATAATTTAATTTCAAAAAATCCTATATATGAAGACGAACTGACTGAACCGAATGTGAATTGGGATATTTTTTATAAAAGTATTAGGGAACAAACGTGTATGTAAAAAAAATGGAATTAAAAGACTGTATAAAAGTTAAAGTGTTTGCGTATGATGTTATACGAATGGAAGAAGACGAAGAAAATGAAAAAGAATTTTGGATGAGATGTGGGAGATTTTGTTTTGCCCTTCGAAAATTTTATATGGAAAAAAATGAAAAATGGAAAATAAGTGAATGTTGTAAAACTATTCATGAAATATCTATGAGTCATTTAACGAATGCTGGACATTACAGTCAAAACAAAAGATTTGTTGGAATTCATGAGGGGATTGATCCCTTATATATTCAACAATATATGGAACATTTAGATGAATTTTACGTAAAAAACTATCAAAGAAAAAATATATCAGTTTTGATTTATTATATTTTTGAAACCATTCATCCTTTTTCCGATGGAAATGGAAGAATAGGGAAAGCACTTGTTGCATTTCTAGAAAATAAAATAGAATGTAAAATAAAAACAAAAAAAAAACATAGAAAGTTATGTAAAATTTTAGGAGTTATGCAAAGCAAACACAATAGTTTATTTGATATAAAACGTTGGTTATTAGTGTAATAAAATTTTTGTGATGGAAATTTTTTTTTAATTGTGAGGAGGGTATAAAATAAACACTGTCCCTACAGTGATTCATCATTTACCCTTCACTCGGTAACAGATTCAGAGATGGTGGAACTTTATGCACGACAACAATATGATCATTTTTATAAAATGCAATCGTATACAGATTTGTCTGCAAAAATAATTGCACAAAAAAAAATCAACGGTAATGCTATTCTCGCCAAAGTATATCCCACAAATAAAAGATGTGACAAGTACACATACAATAGCGCTGTTGAAGTGAAAAATGATCATATTCCCCCATTGTTGAATGTTCTTAATAAGATTAGCATTCAAGAGAAATCGACGCAGATATTTTTTGAAGTGGTAAGATTTGAAAATTGGAAAAAGCAAACATGCCGTTTGGTTGTTCGTACAGATGCGTGGGGTGGTTTGGAAATTTGTTATCAACATCAAGATAACGAATTAGCCGATGCAATGGAATTTGACGATGATCCAACACCAACAACCAGCAACAACCACAACAACGCAACGCCAAGTGAAATCGTATGGTCTGATGATTGGGGTAGTTTTCATATAAAAAAGAAAGATTCCTTGGATGAATATATTATTGCCCTAAGAAAGTATAATCATGCAACAGGTCATAAATCCCAACCTACCCTCGTCAAAAAACGAGTATTGAAGAAAAAGAAACCCACACTCAATTTTGACGACGACGTCGACGATGACGACGACAACGAAAAGATTAAGAAAATAAAAGTAGAAAGTGATGATGATGAGGTTTGTCACCGTTTAAGTCCATCAGTAATTTCAGAAATTTTTTATTATCGTTTTAGATGTTGTAAAAATATACAAGATACATTATGTTTGTACGGTGATACTATAAATAAAGAGTTAGCCTGTAAAAATATAGAAGTTGATTTTATGGGAATATTACGCGACAAAGAACTCGTTGATGAACTTGAAGAATATTATATTAATTTTATTTCTTTATTATAGAAATGAGTAAAAAGAAAAAAACTAAATTTTCTGCTGACTTTATTGAAAAAGCTTCAAGATTATTAAAAGGAGAGACATTAACTGATGAGGATTATTCTAATTATAGATTACATAGTAGTAGTAAAAAAAAATATAGACGTTTGAAATATGCTGTTAATAAAAATAATGAACAATGGGAAATTGATTTAGCTGAAAATAAAGATTTAGCCCGATATAATAATCAATATCGTTATTGGTTGGTGTGTATTGATATCTTTTCAAGATTTTGTTGGGTAAAATTAATAAAAAAGAAAACGTCTAATGTTAAAAATAAATTTGAAAGTATTCTTATTGAAGAAGGAATAGCCCCTCTTAAAATTCAAAGTGATGAAGGAACAGAATTTCAAGATATACGTACGAAATTAAGTAAAAAATATAATTTTGAAGTATTTCATACGTATAATAGAGAAATAAAAGCATCCCATGTGGAACGTGTAATTGGAACTTTAAAAACAATGGTTCGTCGTGTTTTAACAATGACTGGAGAATTTGACTATATTCAGTATTTACCCCTTATTGTTAATCGTTATAATAATTCCCCACATAAAGCATTAGCTGGTGCAACACCTTTTGAAATTTATCGCGAAGAAAAAAAAGGAAAAATACGTAAAGTAAAAAATAAAATGGTACGTGATCATTTAAATTATCCTATTCCCACTCAAGATCTGATACGTGAAGGTACTCGTGTACGTATTGCGAGAGTAAAAAATAATATTTTTGAAAAAAGCAGTCTTCGACGATGGACAAATGAGATATTTTTTATTAAAAAAGTATTTATCACCGATCCCGTTACATATCAATTAGAAGACGAACAACGTGAAGAAATTAAAGGAATTTTTTATCGTGCTGAATTACAAGTTTTAAAAAAAAAAAGAATTTACACATTGCTAGTAATTCAATATCAAGGGGACTTCAAAAGAATTTGATTAATGATTTTGAAATGAAAATTGCACAACCCATTGATGCTTTGAACAATGAATGTTTTTTAGAAGTTTTACAAGTTTGTTATCCTCAAACAACTAAAAATATTGTAGGTGATGAATGTTTTTTTTCATTTATCATAACCTATAAGAATTTTATACCCGAAGAAATTAATAATTCGGTATACGCAAACAGTGAGTTCGTTTTTACATCGGATAAATTTATTATACCCGACGGAATTTATGATTTATCTTCATTAATTATATTTTTAAATAATATCTTAGAAGGATTTGAAATTTTTTGTACCATCGGGTCAAATGGGAAAGTAATTATTAATGTTAATGTTGAGATTGAGTATTGGGTATATGAAAATGCGAGTAAAGCAGTCGATGGGTTACAGGTAAATGAATTTCGATTATCTAACAAGACTACGGTAGAAAAAAAGGGTATTCAATATGCTTCTTTTAATCAAAAGATTAATATATTATTTTCAAAAAAATTAGCTTTTATGCTAGGCTTAAAAAATGAAAAAGGTCTTGAAATCGTACCTCTCTTGTTTGAAATAAAAAAAGATAACCCTACACCTCGAACCCTTTTTCTAAACATTTTGATTACTTACCCGATGTATCCGACGGATTAAATAAAATGTTTATATATTGTGATGAAATAGAACTGGGGTTAGTTGGTGATAGTTGTTCCGAATTGTTAACAACAGTACCCATTCAATGGCATCGACAAGGTGGTGGGGGGGATGGACAATTAGTTTATTATAGTCCCCCAAAATCATTGAGAAAATTAAAAAAGACATTATAAGAGAAATTCATATTAAAGTTAAAGATACTACAGGAAAATTAGTTCCTTTTGATTCAGGAACGCTTAGTATTGATTGTTTAATACATTCAACATAATGCTTTTGATTGTTCTTGAAGAAAAAAATGGGGAAATGATAATTAAAGAATATAAAATATTTTATCCTTTTTCTCTTTACGTGTTAGTAAATAGTGGGAAAAATTTTTTATGGAATTTAAATTCGATTGAATATAAAAATATCAAAAATTCATTTCGAATTACGTGTGCAAACAAAATGGATTTCAGTGCAATAACACAATCAAAAAAAATAAATAATGGAACGATTTCAGTTTCTTCATCTACTATTATTTCCAATGCAACACAACGTTTTATATATACTATAAAAGAATTATTTTATATTGACGAAAAAAATCCCTATACATCATTAAATGATGAAAAAAAAAATTCTTATTCAAAAATATTTATTGCACAAAATAGTTTAACGGGTATACAAAAATATATACTAAATTGTGTGAAAAGTATCAAAAAGCATACAAATATGCTTAAATAAGTGTAAAAATGTTTAAATATCTAGAAAATAGACGTATTTAAACACATACACCTATGGAAATATATATTTCACAAGGACTAATCCCTTCAAAATGGCCGCTAATCCCTACAAGTAATTAAGGTTAAAACTCATTAAAAAATCGTAGCTATCAAAGTACACAAACAAAATGGTCGCTAATCCCAACAAGTAAATTCATTGTTCACTACCCTATAATATATCAAACTGTTTTGACATAAGGGGTGGGAATAGAACACGAGGCTTATTATATATACGCATCCCTAATCGTTTAACAACACGTATTGTTCCCTACCCTATAATATATCAAACTGTTTTGACATAAGGGGTGGGAATAGAACACGACGCGTATTATATATACGCATCCTTAATCGTTTAACAACACGTATTGTTTCCTACCCATAATAATTCACTTGTTTTGACATGAAGGGTTTAATGAACGAACTCTGATTGGACAGATACGGAGGAAGTTTGATTATAGAAACTCTGATTGGTTAAACCCGTAAACCATTGTAATAGACCGTAGATCGTGATTATAAATTAAATCACGTATGCGTGTCTCGCACCACAACGATTTCAAGCTAGAACCAAGCAAAAATAAAAAACTCGAAGATGTCCAACCAAACCAACACGAAACCCATCCAGAAAACAACCGAAGTCAATGTAAGTTAGCGCTAAAATGTTTTTTACTGTCTGTATACAAGCGATATGTAATTATTATGTTTTTTATATTTTCTCTTAGAACGAAGCCCTCCCTCCATCCCCGCTTGAAGACGAAGGCCATAAAAAAGAAGAAAATGTAAGATAGCAATGTTTTTACTATACAAACGACATGTATTTATTATGTTTTTTTTATTTCTCTTAGAAAGAAACCATCCCTCCTCCCCCCATAGAAGACGTAGATGTACCCGATACCATTCCGGGGGTACTCCTGGTGCAGGATTTAGATGGCGAAAGCGAGTGGGCCTTCCGTGTCCAACCGGACACGGAATTCGATTTTGACGACTATGAACCGCGGGTGCACGAAGAAGAAGACGATGATCAACGCGTGTGGGGATACGTCGACACGCGGGGTGAGTCATTTTTGTACTACGAAAGTACAGATACAATGGTTAAAATGAAGTAAATATTTATATTTTGTAGGTGTTCAACATTTGGAGAAAATAAACATTTAATTTTTAATTCGTAGGAATAGTCTACAGAGGGATATTATACCCGTGCAGAAAACCCTTCAAAGATATTACAAATTTATTTGTGTAAATATTTTTTATTGTTTTCGTGTGTGAAAATATATTCATTCAACTTCTCCATCGTGTGTGTGTTTTTACTATAGCTAACTCTTTCATCATATGCTAACGAACAACCCTTGCGTAAAATAAGCAATTCATTGAACAAGGGATGACCAGATTGTCGCTATGGACCTGAGCCAATCTCATTCGAATCGCAAATTCGACTACGGGTTGATCGCGCACCGATGCAGTTTTAATAAAAAACAGAACATCGGAAGTTGTCAGAGTCTTGTACCGAAGCACAACTTACAAGCGAGCAAAACACACACAACTGATAAAATATGAAATAACATCTGCTTATATACTAAACAAATCTCTTAAAATTTATTTGAGGTTTTTCTCCAAATTTAATAAAACACTTTTACACCTCTAATATTTTTATTAGGGATATTTCATCGAAAATTATTTTGAGGTATTTTTCAAAACTCTATCTCTCTCAAAACTTTTTTGGGAAGCAACACTCCGAAATAATTTTTATCTTAAAATTTATTTGGATTTTTCTCCAAATTTAATAAAACACTTTTACACCTCTAATATTTTTATTGGATAATTCATCTAAAATTATTTTGAGGTTTCTCCAAACTCTATCTCTCTCTAAAACTTTTTTGGGGAATCCGAAATAATTTTTATGAGGTATATCCTCTTATAATATTTTGAGATCCTTTTTAAAAATACCGTTACTAAGGAATATCAGTCATTCGGCCATAAGATGGCGTCGAGGTAAGAGTTCCATGGCGGAAATTTGTATGATTAATTCAAAATGCTTATTTTTATTTCAATAAACATGACTCCAAATAAAAATAAGGACAGTTCAAAAACTGTTTATTTTTATTTTCAAACATCATTACAAGTCTTCAAATAAAAATATGGTGTTTTTGCATGGTACGTAAGTATAACATCACATCGGGTGAGGTATGATGGTTATGTATAATAGAATTTTTTGTATTTTTTTTCAAAAACGGGGTGTGTGTCAGTATATATATCACAGTGTGAATGATGCTTTGACTAAGTGCTGGCACGGATGCTATATGGAGTGGTGAAAGCTGTGATGGACCAGGAACAGGAAGTTTAGTCGTAGAATTTCGTGTTCCGATTAATTGATGATCAGTGGGGAAAGTTTACCCAGAAACGTTTCTCGGTGAACTATTCCATACTGATCTTCAGTTGGTCAGAACACTAAATTCTACAACTAAACATCCTGTTCCTGTTCATCACAGCTTTCACCCTCCATATAGCAAATGACGTCAGTACTTGCTTAACACTATTCACCTTGAATGACCTTCAATCTCTGGTCGTTTCACTCAGGGACGACTATAAAACTGGTCGTACAACAACACGACCCAAGTGATATATATACTCTTGACTGCGACCACTTTTGACTAATTTTATACAAAAAACCTCTTGTATACGACCAGCTGCATATCCCCCCTGATTTGATCACTGGTCGTTCTTTACAGGGTGACCACACCTTAAAACTATTCAACCCCCCTGGAAATTTGGGATTGTGCTGTGCTCTGATTGGTCCATTCAAATCATTCTTGATTCTGATTGGCTTAGAGCTCGGTTCCAATCCCAAACACATTGATATATATATATATATATATATATATTACTACTATGAAAGTCGGCCAAATGGTTGGACAATTTAAGTAGACTTTTTTTACCGCAAATTGGACAGTCCTTTCGCTTTCGCGGCATGATGTAGAACTGGTGCACTCTGTTACTGCATCAACATAAAAAGTGTCCCTGTTCAGGGACTTTTTTAGTCCCTGAAGGGACCGAAAGTCCCGTCTGACGCATGTAATTTGTCTATTTCAATCGCACCAATTGTATTTGTTCCATCCCAGTTTAGCCGATTGTTATAACATGCAGGTTTTTATTCTGAACCATGCATACAACACACCATATGTCACAACCTGTGAATGATTTTTTATACATTTGTAACTCATTTATACATCTTTTCACATTCATTGCAATTTATGCGAATGTTTGGCATTTGCTGCGCATGTGTCTCTTTTTCACTTGACATTTATACGCATCTCCGCTCATACGTATTTCATTGTTGAACACAGACACCTATTGATACGTTGTGGCCGTCATAGCAAACAAGTTCATGGTAAGTTTGCTTTTAATTGTGGTATCGATACGTCTTTTTATCCAACTCTATACTGATTCACCTGTAGAAAATGGATTTGAAATTAGTAATCGAGGATTGTAATACTCATGAGGAGTTGGAGTTCTTGGAGGAAATGTTCGTGTTTAATGAAGAGCAGGAGCAAGCAGCTCTCATTCGGCAACTGGATTTCAAACAAGATGACTTTTACGCGTTCCAACATGAAGAGTATTTATATCCCAACCTCACATCTGCATGGACCGAACAAGATGCCATCCATTTTGTTATGGATACACGACAATAATAGAGACTGCGGAACACGAAAAGTATAGCATAATAATCCCGGCATTTCACCAATTGGAAGGGCCCTCCAAATTGTTGTTATGACAGCGTAAATAAAAAAATGTATTTTAATGTTGTTAGTTGTTTTTTGATGTTCTAGTTTTAAATTTGTCTACAGAGAAACATTGGAAACATTTTTTCACGCTGCATATCAAAGTACAAGTCAATCCAGGAATTTCATTGTACCATTTTTTTTAGCTTTTGGTTCGCGTAAAAAAACGTTTTGTAATCTTGCATGATTGCGTGTAAGCTATCTCGGTTGTTTCTTCTAACCATCTTCCAAAAGCTTCAACTTCTACTTTGAACAGTGATTAAAATGCGTTCACCTTATTGTGATTCCCACATGTCTCTCGAATTTTCATTCCTCTTATTTATGTTCGATTATAACTGTTCGATTATGTTCTCCAAACACTCAATGTAAATGGTGAATATTGGTTTGCACCCATTTGCAGATAAACCAGTCTTTCTCCGACAAATCGCCCATGCACGTTTTTCCAGCGTCGAAGAAAAAATGAAGAAGCTTCATCCTCTCCAATTCGTAAAAGACCACTAGTTCTTTGCAATGAAACTTTTTGCAAATATTGAAACCATCCATGTCAATAATACCGACGATGTTGTTTAATCATTCAAGAACCAGCGAAAAAAGTGATACACATTCCGACGCTAAATATTATTGCAACTTTAAAAAGGAGAGTAAATGTGATGAAAAACTCACCAACTAAATGAGCAAAAACGTGCACATACATGTGTCCCAGCGAAAAAAGAATCACATTTTCGCACTCTATAATATTTCGCAAACATATTATCACTCTCAACTTGCTGAACGTTTGATCAAACGTTTCTGTTATAATATTACACTTTTCGAAATTCGTATTTTGTAAATTTTACTTTGTTGAAAAAGCATATGTTCAAAATGCATCCTCTTTTTTAGACTTTCTCTCTTGATTGTATTCTATAATATAGTAAGTAAACTTTGTGATAGCATACAAAACACCAAAAAATCGTAAATTCGTAAAATATTTTATTAATCAACATTTCAAATTTACGCACATTTTGATTAAAAACTGTTACTTGGAACTGCAATCTGCATCCAACATTGCAACAATTAAATGCAAACACTTTTATAAAAGTATAATAACGTTTGAACTACATTGTGAGAATTCTAAATCGGTTATTCACCTTCAATCACTTAATCATTTTCAGACTATGTGCTTCACTCTTCTCTTTCGCCAAAACACGTTTATTCTGGTCCAAGCATGCGTGCACATAATTACCTCCGTCACGGATAGTGCATTTAGCCAAGTGCAATTAAACATAAAAACGAAAAACCAAATAAATATGTCATTGTACACTAATTCAAAGTGTTGACATGGGAAAATGAGAAAAAAGTGAGAAAAAACATGAGCAAATTAAGGAATAAACAAGACGCCTGTCCAGATGCTTACTCGGGCTACTTATTTCTGTAATCAGGTATTGAAGGCATTGTGCAGCGCTCGTTTAAAGAAGTGGGAAACTTTAAGAAGCAATGTAGTTACGTATAGAGTTGGGCTAGAACTGAGATTGATGATTGAAATCAGCCGTCTGATGCACGCAGGCTAGCCCTGTCCCCAATGCAGAACGCCTGACAATGCAGACGAAAGTCTTAATGTAAACACTAAACATGGCAATTCTATTTTTTAATATCTGTTCGATTGAAGGCCTTCACGTATCAAAACTTATATAAAAATCAACGGCAAGGTATACGAAACATCTCTGTTACGAAATTACATCGGTTTAATGGGCATAAAAGCATTGAATCACCGGGCAAACGTCGAATAGATCTTGAAGCCATGTCCTTTCAATTTAAAAACGAATTTTGGGTACTTTAATCGCTTACGCATTTTCTCATATAACATCTGATCTTCACATTTTAGGTAGACGAAACCTACAGCGTTCGATTCGCCAGATTCAAATGATCATTTCGATATAGAATTGATTTAAATCGGACAAAAATACGTTTCATAATGATAAATATTACGGAGTTACACGAGATAAATGTCAACACAGCATAAATTATTTCCCTGTCTTTCGGAAGCTGTCCATATTTCCGCCTTCATTATTGATCTGTCATCTGTGTTTCTCTCATCTTGGAGACTTTGCAATGGTTTGCGGGTTTGTAGGTCTCGCAAATGCTTTTCCGACAGCGATTCATTGACAATAAAAGGAAAGTCCGAAATCGCTTTGATTCGCTTAGGCTCTGTGAAACTGTGAGCATGTTGACGTTTCGTCCACGGTTCTGTGAGTTCTTTCTTTTGGACCAGCTTTACCTTTGGGCGAGATGTTTGTAGGTTTTGTGAGTCAGAGAACATCTCGACCAAAACCAAACTGTCGAAAATAAATAACTATTGGCTATTGACCTGCAACATACCTCACGGTTCGAAAAAGCCTGACGATAACTTATTGAACAATTTTGCAGATTTGTGGAACCCCAAAAATAATGACTAATAACAGTGCCACTACAGTAGCGCGAATAATTAGCAAAAATGTGTAATATTAAGTTAAACATGAGAAATGCAAACAATTGAACAAAACGCGAGTGAGCAAATCATAATTCCTAACATCTCTAAAATCCATTCATGAATTATGACTTTTAAATCTGTTGATCATTGTTCTGATTCCTATTCTTTTTCGCGAAAATGTGAGAAAACTGAATGAAAGTTTAGATACAAGATAAATTCACATACAGTTAAATTTGTGACAAATTGACATAACTTTCAGAATTAACGCATTATTTATGTTTCGAGGTGTCCATGTTCAATCGAAACATGAAGTATGAGCGAAAACGCGTAGAAATGCCAAGTGATATAGCTACACATGTACACAGTAATGAGTGGGAATAACCAAAATGCACATAAGTGAGCAATGATGATGTGGCAAGATGAGCAGAAATAATTCCAAATGTTTAAAATTGATGGGAAAATGAGCAAAATTAAGGCAAAATGAGTAACTGACAAATGTGTCAACTTGAGCGTAAAATGAGCAAAAAAAAAGTGTAAAACGTCAACAAAAACCAGTAAATTTGACTGAAACATGAACAAAAACGAGCAAAATTGAGGAATAAATTGGCAAAAATGTGTAATATTAAGTTAAACATGAGAAAAACTTGTGCAAAAATGCAAACAATTGAACAAAACGCGAATGAGCAAAACATTTTACACATGCAAAACAGGAAAATCGCATGAACAAATATAACAAACATCTAATTAATTTCCTGTCAACGTTTACATTATATTTGCGTAATACAAACATGTCGTGTATCAAACTAAATCGGTTAATATTTTAACATTTTATCTCAACATTGTTTTAGATTGTTACATCATGGACACACTCAGGAAATGATTTTGAAAAATGCTGAACAATATTCTCCAATCTCGACATGTATGCTTTAGTCCATTGATAGACAAATTGATTTTGCAGATTATTTACAATTATCCCAACGATGTGAACGACGAAAACACTTACCATTTACACAAGACAAGTCGAATGTTTATTGAATTAAACGTTGCTTGAAGGGGGAAAACTAGTTAGTCGATTTTCATCGACACAATTACGTTTCACACTTTGTTTTTATTACGAAGTGTTTTTATTATGAGGTTTTTTATTACGCTATGACTGTGAATATTTAATAATCGTTTTGATCACCCTTAGCTATTACGGTTTGGGTCAAGACCTATTTCCTCCGCAACCAATCAACACGAAAAGAAAAGGGCAAAGTTTAATGTATGGATACCTTTGTCTCTAGATGTAATGTCACCCAAAACATAATAATCCTTTTGTCTAATAAAACTCGACCAATATATTTAATGTTGTGAACATTGATAATTTTCTACCAACACACGTTTTCCCGCACTACATTCACAAATGTCAGTAGAAAACATTTTAAATCTCTCGTTGATTATGAATGCAATTTACAATTGATCTTCTCACAAACAACCAGGAGAAAATAACACCAGACGATTAGAAACTAAGGCCAGAGTTCGTCTTGATAATACTTCATCTCACTGAAGTCATTTCGTAAAGGGAGATACGTTAAGACAGTATTCTATTCTACTAGTTTGTAATAAACACGAAATCTTACGTTTCTTATCATTCATTTCGCGGTGCAAGTGAATTGTCCGCGTTAATTGATTTTCAATGACAAGGCCGTGTAAATTATTCACAAACGCTTCGGTGAACTCTGCTTCGGTCAATACACAACCAGATCTTCCTTCGATGGACACCAAACAGTCGTACTGCCTTTAACATCCCATTTCAAAAGTCACCAGAATGAGTTAATTGATTTATTTCACTGACAACATTATACGTTTCACACTTCGTCATTTTACTGTGACTTAAGATTATTATTACTCTTTAGCGTGGCAAAATAAATATCACATCAAACGTGTTCTTTATTTCAACGTTAAACTTGAAAACGTTAAAACATTGTAAGAGGCTAACTTTGAAGACTTTCTCTATTCTCCGTACAAAACAATATTTTCTAGTCTATGTATACTTTAACAACTCAAGCCGGCTTATTGTACGTTCATGAATGTACCAATATACAAATGTTGGATACGATCTTTTTAGAGTAACATTTCAAACGTTTCCCTTAAATCACACCATCATCCATGGACAAGTTAAAAGACATCGTTAAAGAAATTTTGAAGGAATGCTATAGTTAATTATCTTCCGTTTCATAAGCAAACCCGTCGTTTTAACCAATGTCTAACAAGATTCCACTTGTTACGGTTTTCCTATCCACATGAAATATGTTCACTTGAACCAATGAAAAAGAAATTCCGCTTATGACATTTTCTTCCGGTGAACATGCGCGCGCACAGGTTCAACTGGGTTCCCTGGAAACTAAAATATAGGGGTCAGAGCTCTGCATGAATAAATTAAAAAATGCTGACTAAGTGGTCTATGCCTGTACCATACCTACTCATGAACTACAGCATTTGCCCTTTAAGGGAAAAACAATAATGAATAACGCGTTTTGCATATTTAATAGTGCGTTCCTAATTTCAATAACAACAATCATATGTCAATTGTGCGTAATGGAAGTTCAATAAAACAACGCTATAATTTATGCCATTTACTAACGTTCAAATGTGTGATTGAAACAACAATAGCATGTATTGAAGAATCATTAGTGCGATGCGAATAAAAATAAGGAAAATCCATATATCATTTGAATAACAATGTATTTTCAATGAACGGAAAGGTAATATAGCTTGCTCGACTGGATTCCGAAATAATGGAGAGTATGATGGCAAAACCTTAATTTCGGTATTATCTGCGGGAGATGTTGCTCCACGATGGGCGGGCGCACCGTCAAAAATAAGATTGTTTCATTTACATCCAACTGCTCATTTGTGCTCTCCAGAAACTCGTTGACAAGTTCACGTGTCATGGCTCCCAATTGAATCTTGTGATATATCAACCCAAACACTGGAGATATTGCCAAACATATTGTAATGTTTCGTCCTTTCTGCCTGCATACGTGGCGGTAAGCTCTGTCGCCTCGTCGAGAACGTCCCTGGCTCCTTGATGTCCATATGTTAAACCCGCACTCGTCTACAAAAACGGGATGATGCAGGTTTGCTTCCTCCAGGAACCAGTGAGCATACTCGTTTCGGCGTTGAATAACATCTGCTCGATTACGGTTGGCTGGCACTCTATTATGTGCCAACTTCAGGGTATACAACATGCCTTCTAAATGTTTAGCAACTGCGCACGTGAACAGCCGGGTGGTCCGGGAGTCGTTCTCTTAATTTTGCATTGATAGCTTCCAAAGTCAACATAGGATTATCGTTGATAATTTCTTCGAGACACTGCCTCATCTCGTCATTGACTTTGACGTTATTACTACCGCCACGTGGCCTTTCATCTACTCTGTTCTCGCGTATAAAGCGTGCTACTATGCCTCTGGCTGTCGAACAGTTTACACCTAATGTGTCGGCAACGATAAGATAGTCCTGGTCAGGCTCTTCAAAAGCCCTCACCAACCCTTCTCTATCTTCTTGTGTAATTCTACGTCTTCTTCTCTCCGCCATACGGTCTACTGTGACTAAATCGTCCAGTAAACGTCTTTTTTATCTTAACATGTATTCCCATGTGGCTCGAACTTTCACAATTCTGCTCAAATTTAAAATGGCATAAACGCAGTGAAATTGAAAATACATTGTTATTCAAATGATATATGGATTTTCCTTATTGTTATTTGCATCGCACTAATGATTCTTCAATACATGCTATTGTTGTTTCAATCACACATTTGAACGTTAATAAATGGCATAAATTATAGCGTTGTTTTATTGAACTGCCATTACGCACAATTGACATTTGATTGTTGTTATTGAAATTAGGAACGCACTATTAAATATGCAAAACGCGTTATTCATTGTTTTTCCCTTAATAAAGGGCAAATGCTGTAATAAGAAAAGACGGCTGACTTTTTAGCCGCGAACAAAAGAAAAGGAAAAAAGAAAAACACGAGTTTTCCGACTAGAGTTAATAAATAAAAAGTGTACTGGCTTGTATACTTACTCTATATTTTCCTTTAACTTTGTTGGGAAAAGTGATCGAATATTTTCCAAAATCTGACCATGGTTCCACTGCTTTTTCAATGCTACCCCATACAGCACGATATACCTTGCTTCCTTGACGTGGAACCTTCTCGTCTTCCAGTTTATATGCATCAACGGCCATCGATTGCGCCACATCTGGTATCAAAACAAGCCATATTCCGCACAAAATCAGCGGATGCATTATGTGTGTTTTGAACAAACACTGATGTCATGCCGAAACTGTAGAATGTAGTGTTGACGGAGAAGCAAGTTTTATTTTGAAACTGACTCATCTATGCCTATGGATACTTTGCTCGGACACAAATACAGGTAAATAAATTAATATTCTCAAATAACGCTAATAATAGTGCACTGTGAATGTGTGTTAAGCCTTTTATTTGAACTTTTAAGTGTCTATATATTTGTAATTCAGGAGATATAAACAAGGCTCGTTCCCAACCCGCGATTTTCGGTCGAATACTCGAGTATTTGTGATATTAGGATTAGTATTTCGTTTAATTCTAAAAGACTACCGCCTTATGGCTACCGTACGAATAATCACTGCCTTCACTACTTTATTGTTACAGTAACTCGTAACAGTAACTCTTTGATTGTCTTGATACTTAGAGTGACGAAGGGCTTTCGCTCGAAACGTTGAATGTCTGTTGAATGTCCATAAACATGTTAGGCCTACAGTATATGCAGGCCTAGTGGGCCACAAGTTTAATATTGGGTCTGTGGATAGGCTTGGACAATGCTGGTCCTAGGCTTGCAATGTAAAATACAGCTTATTGGATATTACATTAGATTTACCCTTTATTATTACCTTTATTATTTATATATCCTCTGTACATACATACATGTTTGTATTAAGAGTGTATGCAATTATTAGTTAATTTAATGCCAAAAATAAAGTAATTAAAAACATTTTTAAAATAAAAAAATGTCATCCTGAATATAGGTTATATATGTGCATTTAATATTATGAAAGCAATAGAGGTTTACCAGCAGAATAATAGGTTCGCCAAATGTTGTGGAACCGGTATACATAGTCTGACAACACTCTGGGATTGGGAAAAGTTTAGGCATTATTAATAATAATAATAAAAATAACAAGAATAATACAATAACATTAATACAGGATAGCCTGTTCAATGCTAACACTGGTATTCATGGGGTCCTGTTTCCTAACAAATTAAAATTATTATTTACTACAAATATAAATTTATTACACATATTCATATATACATGTACACAATCAGCAGATTCATTGAGATTAAAATTGTTCTTTCGAAATGGTGGTAAAATGCCTTCAAGACATTTCTTTACTAACATGCTACCAATTCAAGGGTTTCTATTAACCGATTAGTTTCATGTCCAGAATTAGGAAATATTAGAATCCCTAATGTCTTATTAACCAAATTGATGCCTATATACATTTGCACTATATGCACTTTCTTCCTCCATTCTTTAACAGCCTTTGGTATTTTTTTTATACTACTAATTACAAGGTCGGTGAGAGGGGGCCAAAATGCCTGGGTCTTGCAAGAGGCCCAGCCACATCGCCACGTCAGTCACTTGTGACTGGTGTATTCTGCAGACCAATGAAATGTTGCAACCATTATGCGTACCTACTAGTAACACGAAGTACCCGTTCATCTCGACACTTTACCCAATTCCGCTGGATAAAAGCATTTATTATACATTCAAAATTCATTCTCGTTTCTTATTCGTCAATTCCAATGAATTCTCAATCTCTGGCAGGTGCGACCTCATTTCTGTTGAATACTGTGAATTATTGCACTAGGTGTCCAAAACAAAAATTATTTAACGCTGATGACGTCACTAGGACCAAGCGTGGTAAAAATTACAAAATAAAAAATGCCTGTAGTAGATTTGTTTGTATATTTTTAGTAAGACTATCTTGAACAATGTAATAAAACAATTATTGGATTCGGCTTATGCATGATATTAAGAGTTATCCAGACCTCGGTCAAAGTTTTCTGCTTTAGCAGATAACATAATTGACCTCAACCGCATCCAATAATTGTATATTATGCTGTACTGTTACTACCATACAATAACATTATAAAGGTATGAGGTATCTAAAAATATATACTTGCTATTAAGGGATCATTCATACATCTCATGGAAATTTAGGGGAGGGGTACACATGTCACTCCTGGGGCCAGAGTTTTGCTCTCGCTGGTCTTGACGAATCATCAATAGTGTGAGACAAGTACTGTAATTTCTTTCTTAGTGATTTATGGTAGAAACAACAGTAAACTTCCCCACTATTCTGTTCAGTGCAGGTGCCAGGTACTGCACTCAAAAATTTAAAAAGTTTACGCTATTTATTTTGTTGTCCTATGGAAGAATTAAATTCAAACAACACAAAGCTCTCCGAGATATTGTCCAATGCAAATTTATTCAGTTTTGTAAATAAATGGGCTAATACCTAATTCAAGTAAAAGAACTACAGTACTGTATTACAGTAGTAAATTAGCAACTATGCTATAAAAGTTTCAAACAGTATAAGCGGGCGAGGGGTGTTGCATATAACGTATTTCTAGTATATATGTACAACGACAAAATGAAAACCAGCTATAGTCGTTATGAAGCATATACGTATACAACCGTGAAGGAAGAACAGATTTTCTATGCGCCGCACTACAAATTGTAATACTATATTAGTTATAGTAATAGTAATACATAAAATTGTTAAAGTGCCCATAACCTCAAAATGTTTTATTGTCTTGTTTGGAAGAACTTTTAAAATGATAAAGTAACTTGTTTTGAAGTTTTCGTTTCTTTGCTTTCTTTTTGAGATATATCAGTTTGTTTGAATTGGAGAAATCTGTATCAGTATCATTCTCGAACGAAATCCTTTAAAATCAAGAAGTTTGGTGTTGTGGGAGAAACGCACACACATGTTATTCACACTTTAGTGTTTTTATTTCATGAACGCAAAGACATATAACATTCTCTGATAACTCATTATGCATGTGTGACGAAATTCCAGATGTTTGCATATCAAACAAACTGATATATCTCACAAAGAAAGTGAAGAAGTGAAAATCTTCAAAAGAAGTTACTTTATCATTTTAAAAGTTCTTCCAAATAAGACAAAAAATTGAGGTTAGGGCACTTTAAGCAATGACAAGGCGAGCGACCGAGCGAAACAAACTATTTGTTTAATTTTGTTGGGATTTTAAAGAACAAGGCAAATCTATATAAACCGGCGCTTATAGGCTATGAATTATATGGAAATTTCACGCCCACTCCTACTTAGTAGATTGTTGTTGTTTGGAGTCACTCCCATTTGAAAAAAGTAAATGCCCTCCCCGTATTACGCTCAACGTTTAGAATTCTCGACATAGCTTAAAATATTCTCGACTATGAGAATAGCATTCGCACCTATACATATAATATTCTCGACCACTGAAATATAATTTCTATAGAAATTGATATCTCGACCTTTTGTCCAGACCGCGTGGTGCTTTTCCACATGCTGTGCACCTACCATCCCCAGAGAGCAGCAGATCTGCTCCATTACAAAGTGCTGCTCCTATGCACTCACCAGCAATTCCGAGGAACATGTTGGCGCTCATACGACCAAGCCTTTCGCCTGGAAGCCGCCGCCCTACACTTGGTGGATTGGTATGGCATGCCGTTTCGGCCAAAAGGTGGCCAAAAGGTGGCGAGATGGGGGGTCGCGGAGTAGCGATAGCTCGACGAATTCGCCCGTCATGATGGACGCCTGGTAGGGGGAACCTCCGGGGACACCCGAACACGGGAACGTGCCGAAAGCGCCGCCAAGAACCAGAAAAACCAGACGCCATAGTTGTTGTGAACTATAAGGCTGGAAGAAACGAACGATTGGCCGACATTGAAGGGAACATGTATGGCGACGATGACAGAGAAACAATTGGTGGAAGACTCAGCATAGCTGGGGCTCCAGACATAGCAGAAGAAGGGCATGGCGAAGAAGATACGATTCTCACTATCCTTCTTCGGCGCCATTTTAACTTATGTTTATCCCTTGTGAGCATGCGCTTTATGAAGCCATAGACCGGTCTGAAAATAATTTGCGTTTACATGACGAAAATATCGTACCGGTCTAAGTTTGTGCCGGTCTAATAATAATAATAATAATAATATCTTTATGAAGTGTCGATGTATTTAGCCTATACAGACTAATTGGGGACACTGTGTAGACTATTGGTTAAAAAGGTAAAAACTACATCCAATTCTACACTAATCCTATGTATGTATTCTATCAAAGACACTCGTTTCGGTTCAGCTGCCGGAATGATCTGAGACCGCTCTGAGCGCATTTCATGCCGGTCTCATGTAAACATCTACTGACGATAACGTTACACCGGAACGAATTCGTGCAGGTTTCAGTTCGTGCCGGTCTCATGTAAATGGAGCCAAAAACGTTCCTGTTTGGTAATCTTTAACACAGACGTGCGATGGGGAGCGTGAATACATCTTCGGTACTGTTCCACACAAGGCCCAGTGTTTTGGAAACAGAATCCTGAGTTTTAATAAAATACCACAGATGTAATTTGATGATCGAATTTATTAATTAACGATTTCGTGTCATTTAATGCATTTTATTCCCCTTGAAGTTTGGTTGAACAAGTAAGTTTAAGTTAGTGTATAAAGAAATTATTTAAGTCATCGTCTGCAAAGCAAACGAATATATTGTTATTGCTTGCAAAAGTATACACATGTTTGGCAAAGGGGAAGGCTAAAAGGGATGACTCAAAATGACCTTTCAGTTTTTTCTGGTTTTTATTTTTCGTCAGGTTAGGGTTAGGAAAATGTGATGGTCCTTTTGAGTCATCCTTTTTAGCCTTCACCTTAGACAAAAGACATTGCTGTGGCAGAGTATACTTAATCAGCGGTTAGCTGAATGAGTGTTGTTGCAATGGTGACGATACAAAAACAACTGAACCAACAATTTTTAGTTCAATCTTTACTGTTTTGTGCAGGCTATGAATGCATGGGATTTGGTATGAGTGTAAATTAAGTATTCTATCCAATGAAAAGAATACATATTTTCATGCCTTGATAAAATATTTTTTCCCTGGCAGCAGACTTCCAAAACCAAACAATTTCCTGCCAAATTTCAGATTCGAACATGTTATGCAAGTAGTTTCCAAGTGCATTGGAAGAGTCTGTAAGGTCAATCGCATGAAAGCTGTCCTAGATCAAAAGACTCTGAAGATCGTCATGAACACCATAGTCTTGAGTAGAATGTATTACTGTTCTTGCGTATGGGCTAACACATCAAAAAAGAACATTGCTAAACTGCAAAATGTGCAGAACTTTGCCACACACATAATCAGTGGTAATGGCTCATATTTGAAGCAATTGTGCATGATTTTAGATTATTACGTGCAAAGATGAACAACCGTTACATGTCATATGGAGTATGTGTATTAGAATATCGTTTTAAATATTTTGGCAGAAATGGTATTAAATGTGTGGATTTTTGACATTATGTCAGTATGGACATGATACATGATAGCAGGGCTTTGTCATCAATGACAATGTGTAGTAATTTTATAAATAATTTTCTTCTATATATTTTAGGACTGAAATAAAAACAAATATGGATAAAATCAGGAAATTCTGTTTCGCACATATATGTAGACTGTTAAGAAGGAACAGATATTGTTCAAAAGTAAGTATATAACTACTAAAAACAGACAAATGATAATCCCTAACCTCACTAGGGTTGTGCCTGATCTTATTTTATCCCAATTTTAGGCGAGCAACTCCTGTGTTATGTCCATGGGGTTACGCCTGTTCACAATGCTGGAAAAGTTAAATACATAACCTGCTTCCTACAGACATAAGAACATGCATTGGTAAAAGCAATCTGCTTTTCGCCAGAGAAGAATGCACCACTAAGATCAGCAATGGAGAAGAAAAGTCCAATTAAACTAAAGAAGTATGAATACAATGACAGATACAAGAATGTTGTTATCAAGAACACAACAATAACAATTCATGGTGAATCACTGCCCTTCAAAGCTCAAGAGTCCTTGGCAAGTACCGTTTTCACCATTGATTCTTTGAAAAGAACCTCCCCACAACAGCTTGTTACAGTAAAAGCTACTGTAAAAAAGTATCATCAGTGAAATATGTGAAGATGGAAAACAGGGCACTGAAAACATTTTGCGTTACTCTTGTAGATCCAACTGCATCAATAACTGCAATTTTATGGGAAGAATGGGCCAATTCTGTAAAAGTTGACCAAACCTATACTTTTACAAACTTAAGGGTTAAAAAAACAACTCACCAAAGAACTGTATGTGAATATAGTGAAGGAAGGTTTTCAACTGAAAGTGGCTCCTCATTTCACAGAAGGTCTAGCAGAGGCAACTATTATGGGCCCTGCTAGGGGATTCTAGAGTTAGCTGTCACAATACTAAAAATGTTAATGAGCGAAATTTCGCAGCATTACTAGTCAACTTGACATTCTTAATATTTTGCCATGTTTTGGTCTCTATCAGATTTTTTGTTGATTATATATAGCCTAATCATAGAAAACATCAACGGCATATACCAAATGTTGTTCTCGACATAAGAGCTACGTGCAGTCATTTATTACATGCAAACGCCGATTGTTGCTTTTTAAAATACTGTGCCATCATCGAAAATTAACAAAATGATGTCGCAGTCGTTTATTCCCTCTTCATAATCGTCGTCTGTCGGGAATTCAGAACTGCTGTCACCTAAAAAGGGCTCTGTCAGCTGTTGCAACTTGCCCCTATTATGGTGACGACAACTAAAGATGCTTTGATCACAATCATTGGAATAAGTTATATATGGAATAAGTCCAGTTACTCCACATGTTATGCATGTGGCAAAAAAGCAGAAGCAACTGGAAAAATCCTCAAATGCGATGCTTGTAATACGAAGCAAAAAGTGGGTAAATACGTACCTCAAATGAACATGTTTTGTGATTGGCTATATGGAACAAAGTGCTTAGGGCATTGGTTTATTTGTGGTAGTCTGTTACCACACGGTTAATAGAAGGAAGACTGGTTAGACTAGCTGTACCATGCGACAAAACATCCTGTTGACCAATTTTATTTTGTAACACGTGATGTGGTAGTGGCATCAGTTTTGAAACTTCACACTTCAAAAGCTTTGTGGGAAAACCTTTGATTGTTGGCTTCGTTTATTTTTTGTGCCTCATATCATCAATTATCAGTTGTGATATATGCCTGGCCACAATTGTTCGTATTTTGGTTGTGTGACCAGTGGAAAGCATGGGCTTCCTCTTTTTAAGATCCCGAGCATTCGCGCAGATGAATCCGATGTTATTGTGGCGTTAAAGAGGAAAGCTCGAGAAAAATGGCTTTTTTAGTATTGCGGACGAGGGAAATTACACCAGAGCTTAAGCAACGTATTAGGGCCAACAACATCTATCTATCTGTGAGCGTCGTTTAAGCCAGACTGCATTTTATCAAGTATTTCCCATGTATTTGTTGCTGTATTTGGATAATATTTGCGCTTGTCGGCTCAGCGACAGCAATTGTCTATTTAGAACATAAGGCTCTTCGTGAATAATGTAGTGTTTGGTTTAACCATAGCTTTAGCTTGCTGCTTTTTTAATTATCAGATCCCAAAGTTTTGGTGACTGGCAGTATTCCGACGGAGAATCTACAGATGAAGAGCTATGCATGATAACCCTACAAAAGAACGTTGGACTCTGGTAATGAAGAGGCCTACAACGTCCTCAGACATCGTGTTTGTCAGCGCCAACTTTCGTCAATTTGGACTAGTTGATTGAGGAGCTGTACTGCCTTGGAAGATAAATAAATGCAGGGTGGACAAGGTAAAAATTGTTCGATGCTGATCATACAATAGCGAAACACACCGCAGTAATCAATTACTGCGTTATAATTTTCTGTGTATGCGTTTCACTGGCCTATACCTGACAATCGCGCTATCTACACTGAGAGAAAGCATTCCCTGAGAGGTTAAGATATCAAGGAACTGCTAACCTCTGTCGAAAAATCCTGCCTTTGTCAAGGATTACCAGCTGAAGACCATGAGACAAAATCTGTAGCTGTCGACCTAACCAGAGATACGCCTGGAACAATTGTTTTCCATTCTGTTCCCAGGTTATTGTCTGAGAAGCAGTTCGAGACATCCATTTTCTTCCACTCTTCCAACTGCGAAATTATTCTGGAGAACTGTGGTTCAAAAGAAAAGCCATGCTGACGATGTACCACTGCAAGCAATGCGTTGAAGAGATCGCAAAGGAAAAATATATCTATGACTCCAGCCAAGAGTAACATAGCCCTTGCCCGGGGCAAAATATAATTTTGGGGCCCCTGACGACGTCATAAATCATAATGTCCCCAATCTTCTCAAAGATGTAATTCAACAAAGATATGGCCTTGTTTTTCTTAGCTGATGCTCAAACTCCAAAATTTTGACAAAATTTGGCTAATGTCGCAGTTCCTCCTCCAGGTCATCCTTAATAACACTGGGTTTTAATTCCTCCATGATGATTTATTTGCTTGAATTCACAGGAGTGTTCACAATGAACTCAAACAGATGTGCAACTTTCTCAGCAGCTTTGAATCTTTTCGATATCTGTAGCAGAAGAGTATTCAATGCTTTATGAAAACGCTCACTTTAAAGTGCCTACGGCCCTACAGCCCTTTCGTTTTTTAGTTATCTGTACAGAGGATAAAAAAAATAGCTGATAAATTATTTTACAGTTTTTGATTTCGAAGATATTTTGCATCCAAATTGAGAAATCTAAGCAAATTCCTATTAAAAACCGAAAACGTATTTCTGCCAATTCTGGAGTCTGGAAACTAGGTTGTGACGTCATTTAAGAGATGAGTCCAGGATCTTCCCAGCTTCGTAAACAAACGAGCTCGATTCCCAGATTATACTATAAAATTTATCGTTTATGTTGAACTATACAATCATGCCAGACAGATACGCAGTGTATGGATGTTCTAATAAGGCGGATTTTAAAGAAAAATACTTGTCCATCGTATTCTTTACTTGAACGATACCTAACTTCAAAGATTCCTTACTTGAACGATACGTGGACAGTAAATATGATTCTACCCTAATCTACGAAATTAATAACACAATACAACTCACGAAATACATTGAGAAAATACTGTATTTGAGCCGTGTAAGTGACTAAATATACAATAATTATCGCAAAAATCATAACTATCTCATATCCATCATACAAGTTGTGCTTATACAAAAAAGCTATTATGTGAGCGGTTTATAGCGATAATGTTCAATTAGTTCACATATTGTTCACACTTATAATTCACGCAAGAAAAGTTCAATAGCAGGTCCTCTGGTCAAATGACAGAAAAAAACGCCACTTGGGAGGAAATCTGGATTGGGGCACAGGCACATCTCTACTCCCCCAACAAAAGAATAACGTTTATATTCCCAGCGATCTTGTGACCTGAAGTAAGTCTTCAGGTGTATAATTAATGTATCTATACTTCGAAGCCGCGTTTCTCCAACCTGCATGTGCATCATATTATTCTTTTTAATAAGTTTAAAGAATTACCCATCAATCCTTACATAATTAATTGGGTTCTCGATTTCCTCAGTGGGCGTCAACAGAGAGTTGTTGCAGATGGTCTAGAATCATCTTTTGTTTCTATCAACAGAGGACCATACTGGGACCGGTCTTATTTTCGGTAATGCTAAATGATCTAAAGGCAGTGGATACCAATCGAGCTTTACTCGTAAAGTATGCAGATGATTTGACTCTCAGTTCTTGGGTCAGGGATGACAATGTCGTCTCCCTTAGAGAAGTGCAGAATATTATAGATTGGGCCACTAGTAACCGTATGACAATTAATGTTTCTAAAACTAAGGAATTGGTAGTACGTGGTAAAATCAGTAACCTCAGCCTCAGATTACATGTAATATCGAGCAAGTATCTAATCTTAAGTTACTAGGAGTTTACTTCAATACTGACCCTAATAATTGGGATCGGCAGTTTGATAATGTTATGTGTAAAGCAGCTAAACGTATGTATATTTTACGCGTTTGTAAAAAGTACAGTTACCCTGTAGAATCGTTAGACTATCTTTTTAAAAGTCTTATTTTGTCTCTTTTCATTGCGTTACCTGTGTGGAGTTCGGCTAGTTATAATAAATATCTTTTTAAAATTGATAAACTACAGCGTAGGGCAGTTAAGTTCGGTTATCTCATTAATGTTACACCTGTTTCGGAGCTTATTGTGTTATCTGATATGAAAATATGGAATAGAATGATCAACGATAGTAGCAGTCCGCTTGCAAATCTTCTTCCACCTGTGAGATCTAGAGTACTTAGGAAGAGAGCGCATTCTTATATTTTACCCCATGTAAGAACAGAACGTTTTAAGAGGATTTTTTTGAACCGTTGCCTTTTTTACTTATGAATAGACTATTTTGTATTTGATTATTGTATTATGTATTTTTCTATTGTATTTCTATTGTATTTTTATATATCATTGTAATTCCATGACGTGTGTTTTTGGAAACAATAAAGAGCATTATTATTATCTATGACAGCACCACTCAGCAAACGACAGCCGGGATTAGACGCGGCGCCCGATTTGATACTGTGTAATCCAAATTTATCAACTTCTGAAACCAAAGGAAAGAAACTTCCTGAACTCATGTCTTATTGTTGAATATGCAACTCCTTTCTGCCCATGAAAGTACTCTTTAGATTTCGACTTAACGATTCTTCTAACTAAAAGTAAATCCTTGTTCTCTTGAGGTAGCAACGCCAACAGCTTTTCGGTTACTGACACCGGACAAGTCGCCTTACTGGATTTGACGATCGAAATGGTATGTCCTTGTCTGTATTTATCGTTTTTCCTTTCCGGAACATATACCAACATATGATCATCGTAGACGACTAAATTTGATATTTTCAATTTCAAAATCTCGTCCGCGCGAAGAAACCCCGCGTACCCTACCAATAGAATAAATAAAAATCGAATGACTGCTAAACTTGAACTGGATTTATAATACCCAACTATATCTCGTAGCAACGCTAAAGAAATGGGCTCTTTGGGTTTGACAGGTCGAATCAAACTTCGCTTAGCCCCCTCGAGTGCCATCTTTACCAAAGGATGGTCTGTCGGAGAGTGTTGGAAACCTCCCAAACGGTGAGCCCAAGCAATACTGTAGACTACTCCTTCCAAACTAGAAAATCCCAGACCCTTCGCTTTGGCAACATTTTCTTGGTCCGCGATGAACAAGGCGACGTGCACCGGTTGAGCTGGAATCACAGGAACATTAATTTTAGAATGCGCTCACGATCGCCATTTCATCCAACCCCCTCGATATTTACGCACGGTATTCATAGCTCTAGAGCCTAGTTGCAGGTCAATCAAATTCGGCACCAATCTCTGAAGAGATGGATCGTCCAACGATTTCAACGATAACCATGCATCGGATTTCAAAATATCTGAAAGAAACTGAAGAATGTAAAGTGTAAAATAATCTTTGAAAACATACCAAAAATCATCAAACTGTGTAGGGCATAACACGGTGGTCACACACTTTTCACCCAAATCGGGCAAATCGCCAACCGCTTATAATCGGTTTACACAGATTTCGCAGAACTGCGAGCCGCTTTCATGCGCGGTCGACTCGCCAATCGGCAAAGAAAATGTAAAATATATCGACACAAATAACGAAACACGTGTCGACTGAGCCATAGAACAACGTATAATTTGTTTCAGCTTCTATACTCTTCCAAAATAAAGTCGCTAAACCAGCGCAGCTAAAATTCTATTCTGAGTGCCAACATATTAAAGCTAGGGCAACTCGAGAACAATGACTTCTTCCTTTTATAAATTGCCTTCTGTCCAGGACCTTCAACTAACAGATCGGGTAACTTCGGCAAGAGGAATGCCTCTTTCACATAAGATTTAAATTTGCCCGCAGGGAAATGCAAAAAAGGCCAAAACAATGCGGAATGCCACTTGGGAATGATCAATGTCCCGCACCCCCGACATGCTTGCAACTTCTTTACCTTAGGAACTATGAGACTGACCGGAGGGCAAAGCCCGTTGTTCTCATTTCGCCAGTCTTGCGCAAATGCGTCGACACCGGCAGAGCCAGGCGCAGCAAATCTGGTGTTAAAGCAAGGTAATTGAGCATTATAATGCGAAGAGAAACGATCTACGGTATGAGGACCCCACTTAGCATTTAACAACCTAAAAACTGCAGAATGAATGGACCAATCATCTGGATCCACATAGCGGCTTAATGCGTCTGCTTGAACATTATATTCTCGAGGGATCCATTGGGCCTCCAACTCGATATCATGAGTAAGACAAACATGAAAAATTGCTAAAGCATTTGCTGCAGTTCTAAAATCGAACTGCCAACTGAAACAATTCTTACCGCAGCCTGATTATCGGAGAATATTTTTACTCTCTGGAAACGCAATTGGTCTGCATAAGAAAGACAAACGTAATACATTGCTTTTAGCTCCCTGAATGGTGAGCTTTTGCCAATATCCTGGTCCGTAAACATTCGACTGACCCGTGAATTATTTAAAGTGCTTATAACGTCTGTGGGGATTTAACATATTTGTAATCTATGGATTCTCCTGAGATAAATTGTAATATATCTTGTCAGCTGAAAATTTCATCTTCATAGACTTTTTTGCTGTTAAAGTTGACGGAAATGACGTCAAATCGGGAATCTGTCTACATGAAAACCTCTTTACAGATGCCCGATTTGACGTCATTTCCGTCAACTTTAACAGCAAAAAGTCTATGAAGATGAAATTTTCAGCTGACAAGATATATTACAATTTATCTCAGGAGAATCCATAGATTACAAATATGTTAAATCCCCACAGACGTTATAGGCACTTTAAGGTTGCGCCATATCTGCCAAACGCAAAATCGCTAGCGTCGGAAAAAAGAATAGCAGTAGAAGTTGGAGCAGAATTTATTCGATAACCGTTAAAACAAGCGATATCAAACCAAAACTGAAGCTCATGCAATAAAGCAGGCGTGAACTGTACAACATAATCCCATGATGAACGTGATACTAATGTAAAATACATTTGACGAGACAATAACCGTGGCACTGGCCCAACGGCCAAGGTGCAAGAAGCTATAGTTCCGGCAATTTTCGCTGAAAAGCGCCGTTGCGATATTGCTGACTGTAAAAGACTTTTGAGCTTATTCGTTTTCTTCTCTGGCAGAAAAAATTTCATCAATTGCGAATTAATTATAAACCCAAGCCATTCTCCAATTTGCATAGGAGTCCAATGGGATTTGTCCTCATTGGATAATAAACCGGAAGCTTCTAAATCGTTGCGCTGAATTATTCTGGCAGCACTAGCTGATATTCTATCTGGTTGACTACCAAGCCCGTCGTCTAAGTAAACAAAACTCAAATGCCCCATTGATCGCCATCGCTTAACGAAAGGGCGCAACAATTTTGTAAAGCAAAAACAGGCCGTACTCAAGCCGAACGGAAGGACGGTGAAAGTAAAATAGTGGCACAAACCATCTTCGAATCTCCAAGAAAAACCTAAATATTGCTGATGCTCTTGCAAAATATCTACGTGGTGATACCCAGATGTTAGATCCCATGTAAAAAACCAGTGATCTGCCTCAATGATTTGAGAGAGACACCTAAGTCTTCATATTTAAATTTAGGCTTAACTAAATACTGGTTAACATGCCTGAGGTCAATGACCAGGCGAAGTTGCTTACCCTCTGCAACAGTAAGCGGATTAACACAGTAAGATGGATTCTCGTGCTCTTGAATACATTCATTTCTTAATAATTTGACTATAGCTTCCGATACAAATGGCTTATGCTTAAAAGCGGACGTGTTATTTCTCAAAAAACAAGGGGGTGGATATGCCGCAAACGGAAGCCTATAACCGAACTCAATAATAGATAAAATAAACTCCGATGCACCCAGGGTATCACGCCAAAAATCAATCGAGGCTTTAATGCGACCCTTAACCTTATCACATGTGCTATCAGCAGAAACCTTGCCAGAATGCAAGGTACTCAATTCAAAAATAAAACTGTACTCAATTAAAAAATAAAACTATACTCAACTTCTTCTTCATCGCCGGCGGTTAGTCATCTGCTACCAGTGGGCTTCGAAATCGAAGATGAAGAGACTGGTGTCTTCGGGCAAGAAGCACTTAAGTGACCATAATCTCCACACTAAAGTTACAAGAAAATTACCATTAATAGAAAATTTAAATGAACTTCGCTGTAAATGTAGTTGTAGTGTCGCTTACGTGTCGACCGAAGGACGAACGCTTGTGTTAACAAGCTATATATACCTTGCTATCAAACGCATGAATAACGTTTAATACCCAGAAGACTAATTACTTACGAAACGTGTAGAAAATAAATAACAGCTAAACTGCGTATCGCAGTTATTCATTATTCTACCCTAATCTACGAAATTAATAACACAATACAACTCACGAAATACATTGAGAAAATACTGTATTTGAAATACCATACGAACAGTTGGCCTTTCTTGTCGAAAGACGTTTTACTGACAAACAAATGGCGGTGCTGCTTTGGGTAAGTCAACGCACCATCGAACGAAGTTTGCAAGAGTTCGGTATTGTGTTGTGCGGGAAACGTTGTCAAGTTTTCCGAACACTGGACGACGACATAAGAGAATGACCGGTTACTTGTTAGTTCGAGGAATGCGAATCCAACAAGAAAGGGATCGTAACTCTATGCGTCGCGTTGATGCACAAGGGACCTTGCTGTGGGCACTGGAGTTGAATGTTATACAACATAGAAGTTATTCAGTTCCAAGGACGGATCTAGGATATTTTGTGAGTAGTTTCCGAGCGCCGCAGGCACGAGAACCATCCGGAGGCATGCCCTCCGGAAATTTTTTGATTCTAGAGTCTCTGAAACACTATTTCCTGCATTTTCAGGGAAGTTTTAACAAGAAAATATTAAGATCATTGACAATCACAAACCATAATTTTATGGTTTATTTTCTCATTGTGAATGACAATACCTGACTTGGTTTCCAAAATTGTGAAAACCAAGTTAAGCATATTTCAAAAATGTACGTTATGACACAGATAAATAATATACATACAGGTTCGAGCAAATCGTTTGCACTCTTTCGAGTTATTTGTGGTTCCTCAAAAGGAACTAGTGCACAAGAAAACTTATGCGTGAAATCTTTTCCTTGGATGTCTTTAAATTAGTGGCTGCATTGGATTTTTCATTCTCAATATTGTGTACTCAGGGCTGGCACGCAATCAAGAACACCAAAGAAGTTCACTCCAACTGCGTGTCCAAGTTCAGTAAGAAGTCCACAAGGCCACTGCCTTCCAACACCAATCGGTCATGGGTGCACCATGCACAAGATAATGCCAGTCTGCTATGATTTGTTGCCACTTTTGCCTTGGATCGTGATGGTATAAAGTTTACTCTGATGAAGGGCTCCGCTCGAAACGTCAGTATTTCGTTACTCAAAACCTCAGCAGTTCACATCCTTTTCGCTTTCCTATATATCAGAAACACTGTCTAAGCAGCACTCTACTTTTTTATACATAACAAATTGATTGATGTCACTTGAATTGTTGATTACTCCACAATCAAGTAAATGCCAAGATCAATGCCGTAACCCTGGTACTAAGGGAGGCTTAGAGGCTCGTGGAGGGAAGGAGACGTCTAACTTCTCCTTTCATGGACTGCAGTAAACCGGTCCCACGCCACTACCCATTTAAGTCAATCATTAAGATTAAGTTGTAGAAATATTCTAGTAATATATGTATTATGGTTATCAAAAATTTAAAGTAGTTAAGGATGGGCTACCCAATAATTAAATAGAGTAACTAAACTATATATTACTTTATATTACTAGTCTATAACCACCATACTATAACCACCATACTATAACCACCGCCTAACTTCAATGTTCAGAAGACTAGGAAGGAAGTTGAAAAAAAATACAGAAACACCTGAAAGCACCACAAGCTCTCACAACGTTAATGACCAAATATTCTGTAAGCATTATCTATTAGCTTACTGTAATGGGGCCACCAGCAAAACATATTTTCTGTGCAGCAAGTAAAGAAAGACATTAACAAACTAAACAAATATTCTTGCATAAACTTAATGCTTATCCATGTGATGATCTGCAGTGTTTCAATTCTATTTCACAATCATCATCAGAGAAACATGAAGAGAAAATTATGAATATCAATGATGCTTGTTGGCAGACCAATGTAATTATTATATATAATTTTTAATTACACTGTCAGTATGTACATGTTACTAAGACTTATACATGCACAGTACATGCAAATCAAATATTGTGTTTTAGAGGCATATCCATCAGAATTTCTACAAAGTGAGAACTTATTAACCTGGAATGCATTATGAATTGAACAAGACTTATATATGCATTAGAGTTGGAATCTATTGTAAATATAATAGACCTAATCGTCACTGCATAAGATGTGTCATTCTCATTCGTTTGGGATGAAGAGCAGCAAACAAGTCAATAATTTGTTCCAGGTCTAGGGGAATGTCTCTATGAGCATGCATAAGAGCCAGGCCATTTAATCTACTTTGTTTCATTGTATGTAAGATAATTTTTCAAATTCCTAAGAGATGAAATTGACCTTTCACAAGAACATGATGTTACAGGGATTGTAGCCAGAACCTTCAAAATAGCAAAAACATTTGGAAATAATGCCTGGTCAACAACCTTTAATGTGCTGGACACTCTATCTGGAATTTGTTCACCCTTCTCTTTTTTCTCAGTCCACATTCTTTGCCACAGATCAAACTCAGCAAGTATGCCAGCAACATTTGGAACATCTTCAACATAATGTTCACAAAACGTATTGACACATTCTTTCCAGTTGCGTAGATTGTCTAGTAAAATGCTGGGCACTACGGAGAACCCGTTATAGCAGATATAAGCATTGGGAGGGAATCTAGTCTGAATTTGTTGCAATGCATGGTCTAGAAAGGTAGCAGTAAGATTTGCCCTGTAATAACCCACTATGGACAATGATGGCAAATTGTCTCTGTGAACCTGGCGCTGAACAATTCTAGGTTGCCTAGGCTCGATCCCAACTTTTGCAGCAAGTTCCACAGCCTCTTGGTACAGCCTCTGGTGCTCATCATCAATATAATTTCGCATGTCTTCAAAAGCTCCAATCAAAGATGTTATCTCTATATCAGCTTTCAGAAGATCCATCTCTTCTCTTTACAATTTAACAGTAGCTGGCCTAGTTAAATCTAAAATATACCTAACTATGACCAAAGTAACAATAAAAGAAAAACCAACAGCATTAACCAAAGCTCGAGCATCCTCTCTACTGCATTCCAGTTACCAGCACCAACATTACCATCCCCATCCTTATTAACCTCAATATCTTCCAGTGTGTTTAAAACTGGAACTAGAAATTCAACCATTCTATCAAGGCCGTCAAGACGAGCAATCCACCTCGTTTTACAGACATTAATCAATGTTGTATGTTTAGAAGGGTTATGTACAAGCTTACTTAATAAATGCTGTTGTCGTTTAGGGGAATTATTAAAAAAATCAGAAATCTTTCTAACAGTCCCCATCATGTTTCTGACCATAGTTAAAGAGCAAGTATCAGCCACACAAAGATTAAGGCGGTGGTTCATGCAATGTACATACAAAGCTTTACTAAACTGACCTTGTATTAGCGAGGAAGCACCCTGATATATACCAGCCATATTTCCGGCACCATCGTACGATTGCCCCCTACAGTCGTCCATTGCCAAACCAAGGTCTTCAACAACTTTCAAAATCATGTTTTTAATGGCTACTCCACTTGTTGCATCTTCGCAGAGGTGGAAACCAACGAACTCCTCTCGGATATTTTTCTTAGAGTCCACGAATCGTAGGACGAGAGACAAATTTTCCTTGTTGGAGATGACAGCTTGCTTCGTCAGCCAATATAGAGAACATCTTGCTTTCTTTAACTTCGGCTGAGAGCTCAGAAAGGATGAAACTGCCCACAGTCTCGATAATCTCGTTCTGTATGATCTTTGAACGGTACGTGGCATTTCGTGGAGCATTTTCAAGGTGTTCTTTCAGCTTGGCGTCGCCACTGTCAACACGAAAGTCGAGCAGAGCTTGAAAGTTTCTCTTGAAGGCTGGGGTCATCTGTGTTGCCGTCTCTCTTCCCTCTTAAGGGGAAAGTTATTATGCCCACAGAATATCACCGTCTTGATAACTGAGCGGATCTTCTCGCGATTATCGTCGACCTGCCGTTCCACTAACCGGTTCAGCTGTTGGTCAATCGGGACAGTTCGCCTCGCCATTAGGCCATGAGAATGAAAGTTATAGATTTGCGTCCGGAAAATTTTGAAAACATGCGGATTTGTTTCATTATTTTTATTGACCAAGTTGAATGGCAAGGTACAGTACAAGGTATGTCAGATAAAAAATAAATGAAGTGGCTAATGAGCCTAATGTCTCTTTTGGACCAGTGGCTCCAGGCAGTCTGCGCATTGGGAATAAGTATCTTCATCCTCGACACCATGAAGGTACTCCCCACACTGAATACAGCAAGGCTCGTATCCACAAGCATAGTACAACTTCTCAACATGGTCGAGGCAGTCATGATCCTTGATAAACACATGTAGCCCATGAGGTAAGTTTAGGTCATCTGAACAGATATTAAAAATGACAATATATTTAAACTATGGACTGTAATGTATACGCATTGCCATTGGAGCTTTGAAGTGGATAGGCCGTACTACTGTACCAATCAGAAATATACTTGCAAAACAGAAGGTCCACATGTGTACTCGATATCAGCCAACAACTCACCAAGTTGATCTTTCATGTGTTTGTTCAACTTTTTCTTAGAGAAGACAAGGCACCATTTGTCACACTGAGTGCACTGCACATTTTAAATATCTCGGCCTAATCCTACATCAGCATATGACCTGGGACGAACATGTGGATAACATGATCAAAAAAATAAATCAAAGGATTGGTATTATTTATAGGATTAAACATCTGATACCTCTTAATACAAGAATGGTCTTATATAATTCCTTAATTTTACCACTGTTAGACTATGGTGACTTAATTTGGGCTGACAAGAACAATTCTAACAATTCTATTCAATGTTTATATATTACTGTAAACCAATTGGTGTAAAGTTTATTACTAAACATTCTACAGTCACATGCATGTGTATTAACAAGCAGTCACCCTTGGGATTGGAAAGACGCACACTTAAAGTTTGTATGTTCGTGACGTACACTTAGCGTTTGTATGTGCGTGACGTACACTTAGCGTTTGTATGTGCGCGACGAACACTTAGCGTTTGTATTTGCGCGACGAACACTTAACGTTTGTATGTTTGTGACGCACACTTGGCGTTTGCGTTTGTATGTGCGCGACAAACACTTAACGTTTGTATGTTTGTGACGAACACTTAACGTTTGTATGTGCGCGACGAACACTTGTTTCTATGTGCTTAACGCACACTTAGCGTTTGTATGTGCGTGACTACCGTGGCAAGTAAGGGTCAGCGCACACAAGAGTTTGTCACCCCCAAAAGCAAATGCTGCAATTAAAAATATGCAAGCCTATGCAACCGCATTAATTCTGCAGCGATGTAACATTGAAACGTTTACAGAGAGTGTAATACGAACTTTTAAAAATGAAAACATTGCTGCAAATAAAAATGTTGCTGCAAATACAAAATGACCGCAATGATGACGTAATTGTATAATTCAAGATAGCATCAGCAAATCCAAGATGGAGGAAAGAGAGCTGAGAAGTTTGATACACCATTATTTTGACCTTTAAGTTATTTTGCAATTTTTGATCAACCATCATGGGATAAAAATTAGTCTAAGTGCTTTAAAACGTTGACTGCGAGGTTATGATCTCCGAAGGAAAGGAAACGATGTGAACGAAGAACAACATCATCAGGCATATAATGGATGATGCAGGTCAGTTTGGCATTCTTTACAACTGGAGCATCGTATGTTTGTTCTGAGAAGTTTTGTGGCCCAAATAATGCGAGAAATTGACCCTGAAGGACCGAGATGAGGAAAAGGTTTATGCAAAGAAAATACTTAAGAGTTATGGTCCAAACTTTTGTTGGCATGTGGATGGTAAGAAAAGCGATTTTAAAATTTTACATATTATGGAATATATTGCCTATTGCGAGAAGATATGGTTTGATGTTCCGTGTTAGTGCCATGAAAACATAAAATTATTATCTTTTATATAGCAATTGTGTGATGTTCTATTTATTATGTATATTGTAGTTTTGTACAAGAACTGCAGACGGCAGTAGCTCGATATAAAACTTTCGAAAAATACTGAACTTAAATATGGGAAAGATTACCTAGTCATACATACTGCTTGAAACGACAAAGTATTTTGTATAATTATTTATAAAATAAAGTGTGGACAACGCACCCTTTGATTGGGTCAATGCTTATATAAATGTATGATAATCATGAATGACACGACTTTTCTATTTATTTTATAAAACAAAATAAAACATACCGCTCCTCTGCATATGTACTCATATAAATTGTACGTATGTGTTATTTGAACATTTAAGCGCAACGCTGTATTACTATAAAAGACATGCCACAATGTATTAACCATTAAGGGCAAGCACCCCACTCTGCTGAATAAAATGCTAAAGTGTGCCCTTGCCCCTTTAATGGGTTAAAATACATTAAGCAAATCGAATTTTCCTTTATAATTGGAACCCTGATTTCATTTGTTAAACAAACATGTGATCACTGACACCTTTTATTTATATTGCAAACCATTTCCTATTTGAAATATATATTAATCAATATTGTGTACCACAGGATACGACAAGATAAAGCCTTATGGTTTTCCTATACATGGAGGAATTGATGGCGATAGTAGAAAAATACTGTGACTTGAGATTTGTGTGCCTGCAAGATTCTATCTGGATGTCAGGATGGTCCCATTCAAGATTATTATAAACACGAACAGTTTCTTCACCAATAACCGCAAGCAACGTCGCTATTCGTATCTCATCGTCTTCTTTGGCGACCTTGGTTGCAAGCTCGTAGTTTGGCCAAGTAGTTTTCCAAAGTTTCCATTTCTCAGGCAGGTTTCCACTTGATATATCTAACGGTTTAGGTGCTGGAATATTGTAAGCTGCCATTGTACATCCACTTTATCGATCTTGTTTTCACATTCATTCGTCAAACTTAGCCTTCAGTAAGTTATTAGGTTCTTTACTTCTGACACCATGTCAAGTTCTTGTTGAACACCGGACCAATGGGTTTGTTAAACATTTATTTATATCATAAGAACTTCAAATATCAAAACAAGTCAAGTCTGGTTCGACCGCATGACTCGCACTGTCGCACTGCGCATGCTCGCACAGGTAACCCTAACTGTTCTCGTTACAACTATTTGAATGCACTCAGTTGTTAATTTAATACAAAATCTACTCCAAACTCTCCCACATTCACTGCAGCAGTTAACGCATTAATAAAGTAATTGAGAGACAATTGGCACAAAATGGTTTGGTTTAAATACTTCACCAGTAATGACATTACCTTCAAACTAAACAATATACCGTGCATGTACAGTGTAGATCATCAGATGCAGTTGTTAAAGAACAGAAGAATTGACTTGTCGATTGAATAACTTAAACGTTCTCTGCAGACAGGATAGAACAAAGTAATATTTCTATTTGTGACAGAAGAGAGAACGAGAATAAAAAGAAAGCTAGCCCATTTTTTATCTTCAGAATTGGAAATGGTTTCCAATTCCTCTCCAGATGTACCAAAACCAAACGTTCGAACAAAACGGACAAAGTTTGTTTACACACTCGTACATACCTCTAGTTCTCCTTACGATACAATACTTTAAGGAACTAACTTCTTGTAAGGAGAAGGTATGTGAAACTCCTTGTGCTTTGCATAGATGGAATTAAATACAGATGATAATAAAAATTGGAATTTAAGAAAAGATCAATGGATACCATAACCCTCAGACTTTCAACAAATAATTATCTCCTACCATTGCTAAGGACACAGAGCTATATAAACAATTTCCAGATGCGTCAGATCTAACATATTAAGATATTAAAACAAGTCATCAGAAATAAAACAGACACTAGACTTGTAACTTGATGTGAAACGAGAAGTCGGTGAAGATATTAATCTGTGTTCTATGAGAAATAATATATAAACAATCCATTCAATAAATTGTACTGTGTACCTTGGTTTTCTGCTTATGGTATACAGACACTATCAAATGATTAAACGAAGCCTTAAATAGTCAGTGTTTAATTAACACCATAAATAGTTAACTCAAAGCACTGTCAGCCTTTGTCTTCAACACACTTGGCTGGTTGGTTCTAGTGTATAGCCGTGTAGTTTGATAATTTTGAACGAACATCAATAGGAAAGCAAAAATAAAATGATCACCAAAGACAGATAAAATATAGATAAAAATTATGTAATACACTTACTTTAATAGAGCGATAGATAGCTTGCTTCTTTGCTCTCCTGTGCATGTTGTGTTATTACAAATTTGGGGGTGCGATGATCGAGGATCAGCATGAAATCTTGTTGGTCAGCAGTCACATTAACTGGATAACATCAAGGGAATCGAGGTATATATAATCGTCAGAATTTTGTAACTTAATAACCCTCATAACCCTTAATAACCCTCACATAATGAGTTTTCTAACCCTAACCCCCCCGCCTTAAGTGTCTTCCCAACCCTCTCACCTCGATTCCCTTGATGTTATCCAGTTAATGTGACTGCTGACCAACAAGATTTGATGCTCATCCTCGATCATCGCCCGGGTTATAGCAAATCCCTTCTTGTTGCCAGATAACGCATGATCTAACGCATGATCTAACGCGATCACTTCTCGAATACTTAGAGATCTTATCGACATGTCACGATAGCTGGCCGAGTATGACGTAAATGAGGTCCAAGACAACCACTCGAACATGCTGGATTAGTGGCTCCTGCTGAAAGCGTTAGTCACAAAAATGCTTGTTGTTATAACAACAACAATTGAGTATCACAACGATTACCAACAAGCTTGCAGTCAACCCATTGCAGATTTGTCACAATTTCGAGAAAAAATGTCACTAAACACTACCTATTTCGGCCTTTAAATTTTGTAACTTCTGTTCTCCAAAATGTCGGAAATGCCATCTCAGGTTTCAGAAATGCAAAATTTCCAGGGAGAGAATACCCCCGTATGCGAGGAAATTACTAGTGCGAAATTACGTGTGCGAAAAAGTATGCGAGGAAATTAGGTGCATTAGCATGAAAAGCAGGCCAACGTTTCTTTACTTCTTTCAATGACCTGTCGGCTGTCGAACTCCTCCTCTGATGTGCAATCGACAAGGCCTCCTTCTCGAGTACTGTCCAGATTCCAACCAAAGATGTTGTTTGTTATTTCACGTGCAGGGTGCGGTTCAATACCAAACTCTGACAACTTCTGCTTCACGTTGTCCTTGAGATGCATGTCGCACCTCAAGTGAACCGCATCTGAAAATACATTGGTCATTCTTTCCAGATATTCTCTTCACCGTCAGTGCCAACGACAAGGACTCGTTTCGGGGCAGTATTTCACCATCGTTGGAAGGAAGAGTGTAGTAGGATGACTCTAGCTTTCTCTTGTGCAGGACGCCTGGGCCTATACAAACGGGATGTGTGCCTTGCTGCCTTTCCAGCATTAGGTTCCAACATTGAACGTTGTATCTACCGAAAAGACTGAGAAAAGTTCCGGGTTTGTGCAGAAGCGTTCTACATCCGACAGGTTAACATCTCAGACAAACCACTCACGTTGTTGTTGTTTAGAAATCTGTAAAAGCTGAACCAGGGGATCGGTAGCTGTCTGGTTTTCTGTTAATAGGGTTGTTGCGGGCTCCGTATATTTGAACCCTGACCCATAGGTATTCTGTAATCGATACCGCCTCTGTCGTCAATAATTGCGTGCATTATTTCTCGTGGTTTTGCCTTTTCTTTACGAATTGCCTCCACAGTGGTTGGCATCGTTCTCTTGTACACTTTTGTCAGGAAGAATTCTTGCTGTTTCCATGCGGTTCCAGATGTACTGCCGTTTCTCCTTCTGTGAAGACGTACTGTACGAACATGTACCTGTATGTATCTCCCTTGCCATTCACAAGATACCTTTTTAACGATGGCAATCTTGCGTTACAGTAAGATTGTCTATAAACATTATGCTCGTCATCTATTGTGCCTTTCTTAAAATGTTTCCTTCCTTGATTTGTCCAAGAGCCCATGTCGTCACACTTTATGTCCCATGTATTCCTAAGCTTCCAGCAATCAACCACAAAAGCTACATTTTGAACATGGCATGGAACAACGGTGGCAATTCTGCTATCATCAATACAGCCGATAAGTTCTCGAACAACGTCCTTTGTTGGCATTCCGTGTCACACCCGATTCAAAAACGGGTAGATTCCTGTCACTGTTGTAAAATATTGGGTCGCATATTTCCGCTGGGTGAGAGGTCACACTCAATATCACTATCACTATCACTGCTGTCGTTAATGGGATCGGGCTTTTTTTTTAATTGAAACAACTAAAAATGTAATGACACCCATAAATGAGATTATAATATACTCATGTAGAGCAAGCACATGCCGACATGCTCATGGGGAATTTCACAGCTTCATGCCTATGCAAGTTGCAAGGCATGGATCGTATAGCGGTCGAACGCAGTCTGTGACAGATGCATGTACTTTCAAATGACAGATGCATGTACTTTCAAATCTTATACTTTATTCTATGCATCTCAACAAGTCAACAACTAAGGTTTTAAAGAGACAGTTGACCAATCAGTCTCAGTTAGTTTTGATAATAAAACCTAAACTGACTGCTGTTAACTTCATATTGCGCAAGTGTCTTGGTTTATTTTTTAAACACATATATGACTAGTGGAGATGGCCTTACTTTTCAAGGGCATGCTACATGCATTTTAAGTCTGGTTTTCATTTGGTCGCCACTCGCTATTGTGTGAAAATGATTGATGTAATATAGTGTGGATCTATCTCTGTAATCAGTAAAGACAATATACATCAAGACTATATCATATCGGCCACCATGACTTAGTTGCGACCAAGTATATGCAGCGTTAATATACGATCACTAGCTGATAAAAAAGGAAAAATAAATTGTGTCTTTGGAAACTCTTTACCTTCTAAACTGCAGTCACGGCTTGTTGCATTGCTACCATTGTTGCGTTCATCATGTTCTTGAAATTGAAATAAGTCCTCGCAGTTGCCAGTCAAGTCTAACGTTGGCGTCCATTTCTTTTGTGGATGTACACTACAAAATGATGAAAGGCGAAAAAATAGAGATTTAATAAAGACAAAGAAAAAGTCATTTCATACATAATGGAAGAGGGAAAATATTGAATGATCGACAGTTTGAAAGTGTAATTAATAATTTGTGCACGACTATTTAATCATTGCCGCTATGCTCGAAGCCTATAGGAGTACGCCACATCCATGCACGAAAACGACACCGTACGAACTATTAATGAACCGAAGGGTAATTAGAACCACGCTAGACCATTTCCCTGTAGAGACATCACCTAAAGATGACGCTGTAAAACACAATGACAGAGAGAGCCAAGAGAGACCACCCTAACAAAAAAAAGTCTATAGGCATGTCTATAGGCAAACTATAGGAAACCTATAGGCTTCTATAGGAAATTGGAACATTGCCTATAGACTTTTTCTGTAAGGGCACGACAAACGAACGAAGAAGTACAAGCTGAAAACCGGTGATGCAGTTATTGTCAAGCAGGAGAAGAAGAAGAAAGGCCAGACACCATACGAACCGTATGTTTATATATCGTCACCAGAATCAAAGTTTCAATGGTCATCGCCAAGAGAATTAAAGATGAGAAAACCAAATGTAGAGATATATCAAGATTCAAGCTGCTAAAGACCCTGAAATATCCAACAGCAGTAGACCAACATATCGAAGGTTCAAAATATTTCCTGTGGTGAAACATTTCCTCTGGATCTTAATCCACTTTTAAAGGAGTTAGTTACGTCAACAAGAGTTAGTCAAATAGCGTTACGCAAGCATAAGTTGATGAGTTAAGCCATCTTGGCTAACTTTCGCTGTGTTGGGCCATTTCTTTTTGATTTTATATGATTTTTTAACCTTGAAGCTTGTCCGGGCTTTCCCTGACTATTGCATTTAATGGCTTCATTATTAATATGATATTAAAAGTGCTGTTTAAAAAAGTTTGGATGTTCATCAAGTCATATGGTTGACAATTTATCCATCATATTGGGTATAGTCAAAGGGTAGGAAGGGCCCTATAGCTGTGGTGAAGGCAACCTTTCTAGGAGAAGGAAAACTCTGAATATAAACCGTCATTAAGGGTAGAAAGAGCTCTTAGTCTTGGTTGATAATCTTTCTGGTGATGGTATAACGATAAAACACCTGGGTTCCTGCTCCCAAAAACAGGTTTGTGTTAGGAATGGCATCCAGCTGTAAAACTTTGCTACAACTTAACAATACCAAATACCACCTTGCTTGTCGTGCGGGTAAACAAGGAGCACGTCCCTCAGTGAGTTACCAGGCTGGGGTCGAAAAATATGTTACTGGTAAACCAGCCACTTTGAAAGCTGGGATTATCCCAGTAAGAGTTACATCACGCACTACGGTCAAGCAGGTAACAAAAATTACAAAAAACTCAAGCAACCTGATAAATATCAAATTTGATAAACAGAAAATGAAATGTCTTCCACGTCTACGTTTTGCTGTAGGGAACGCACATTCAATCAACAAGAAATCTGCCTCCATTTGTGACTTCATAATTTCAAAGCGTATTGATGTTCTTGCGGTTACTGAAACCTGGCTTTCTAACAAGAATGCAGCAGATACTACCATAGCTGAAATTATCAATACCTTACAAGATTACAAGTTTCTTCATTTGCCAAGATCCCATTCGAAAGGAGGTGGAGTTGGGCTATTCCTTCGCAAGGGTTTGACCGTAAATAAAAATGATGTCTCAACGTTTGCGTCAATGGAATATATGGATCTTTGCATATCATCGTCTCAAAAGCATATTCGCCTCATCACAGTTTATAGACCTCCTTACGACATCCATGTTCTTCAATGATTTTTTCTACGATTTTAGAAGAGTTCTTGTTGTTCCGGGTTATTTGTTAATTGCTGGGGATTTCAATTTCCATATGGATGTTGTCAATGATGATGATGCTAGTAGGTTTACGGAACTCCAGGATTCAGCAGCTTTAGAACAAAGAGTTACTGGTACGACTCATCGTTGTAGTCACACACTGAACCTTATTATTGATCGTCAGGAGGATAGTTTGCTGTCTACTGCCATGGAGATCGTCTCTGATTTACCTTCAGATCACAGTGCTGTTGTTTGCAGCATGGATTTTTCGAGACCCCGATGCTCTATTAATCAAAAGTTATTAATCATCACGATTTACGTCGTATAGACTTACATGCATGACGAAAAGATATCCTTGACTCGCAATTAATTTGTTCATCCGTATCTGATGTAAACACTGCTACTGAACATCTCAATCGTGTATTGTCTGAGCTTTTGCACAAACACGCACCCAAACATACACGCACGATTGCCCTTCGCCCAATGCTCCATGGTTTAATGATAGCTTAAGAGTTATGAAGAAGCAAAAACGACAGTTTGAGGGTAAATTTCTCTCTACACGCCTTAAGGTTCATCATCAATTGTACAAGGAACAATGTCGTATATACGCAAAGGCAATTGATTTTGCAAAAACAGATTATTATAAGGCTAAGATATCTAACTCTAATCAGAATCCGCTATTTCACATGATTGAGGGGATGTTCCGAGTAAAATATATTCCTTTATTGCCATCACATTATTCTTCGTCTGACCTGGCTGATGCTTTTAGTTGTTATTTTTCAACTAAGATTCAGTTACTTCGAGATAAACTTAATAGTACACATGGGTCAGTTAAGAAGCTATCTATAGCAGTTGACTCTCCTTGTTGTAAAAGCACACTCAGTGAATTTACTACTGTATCTGAAAGCTTTGTCTGTAACACTATCAAACAGTACTCGTCTAAGGCCTGTGCCTTAGATCCTGTACCCACACATCTGCTAAAGGAATCTCTTGACATGTTAGATGCCCCAATTACTGACATTATCAATTCATATTTATCCTCAGGAGTATTTCCTCTGTCTCTTAAGAAAGGTCTCATCTGCCCATCTATTAAAAAACCTACTGGTGATAAAGAGCAATTCCCTAACTATAGACCTATTACTAACATGACTTTCTTGTAAAAAGTATTAGAGCGGATTGCTGCCAGACAGACAACAGACTATCTTACTGAGAATAACCTCCTTGCAAAAATGCAATCTGCTTATAGACTCTTTCATAGCACAGAGACAGCAGTTCTGCGTGTTTTCAATGACATCCTTTACGCACTTGATGAAAATCAGGAAGTAGTGTTCGACGCCATTGCGTTCGACGCCATTGACCACACTGTTCTATTGGAGAGACTTAAACATCGTTATGGGTTTAGTGGAACTGTACTAGCCTGGTATCGCTCATACCTTTCTGATCGGGTATAGTCAGTTATGGTAAAGAATATGCATTCCTCAAATAAACCATTGCAATATGGTGTACACTCTTAAAACGAGTGTGTTAATTTACACACACAGGTGTGTAGTAGCTACACACCTCGCATTGGTAACTACACATCATTTTTGAAAATACATGCGTAGTGTCTTCAATAACACACTTAGGCGTGTTAAACTACACATAGTGTAATTTGACAAGGCGTGTAAAATTACACACACTTTATGGTGTGTTGTCATAACACATCTTTTTTCAAAAGACTTGTAATTTTGACAGATTTAAAGTAAATAACACACCTTTGCAAATAGCACACCTTCAAAATTTTACACACCTTGGCAATTTTACACACCTTCAAATTATACATGTTGATGATTTTACACGCCTTTTCTGGTGCGTCTTCTATGCATTAATATGCGACGACAAATCAATAAATTAATACTCGGCCGTTTGATTACTTTCTGTGATGAAGAATTGCATAGCCTTTGTTAACCTCTACTTAAATCTAGGACTGTTAAGTTATGTATTAACTTAGTTGAATAAGTATTTGACAATATTAGTTTTGTGTTAAGACAAAGAAGCGAAATCAGTATCAATTTGAAATGCAGTGCACACAGCACTTTAGTTAGACTTTCTCAAAGTCCCTCTCTTGTTCCGTTTTTGCGTGCACGGCTGGACTATGACAGAGACTTGCAACAAGTCTACACTTTGGTCCATGATGTTCAAGTTGTTTATCGTGCTCAATATAATTATAATAAGTATATCTTGTTCGCCCACGACACAGTTCATTGATGCGTTACTGTGGACAAATTAGAATGAATAACTTAAGCCGGATTTTCATTCACTGGGTGCAGTTCGTTTCTCATGGCGTTTCGAATCAAACATGTTTAGAATCTTGTGACAAACATGTATTTATTCCTAAAGACAAACGTCGAACTTAAGTAGATAAGAAAATCGACACAAAATGTTCAAAATGGTTTATAATTTCATACAGTTTGTGATCATGAAGCTCACTAAACCAATGGCAATGTATTCTATTATATATACATATATACACACACTACTCCCTTATATTCCTCTGGAGTGACCGCTTAATACAGGTTGCAAATTTAATTTATAATCATTTGTTCTTCCAACCATGCATATGATTATACTATGATTATATAATCGACATTCCACTGTGGAGGCAAAATGCTCTGGGTATGAAGTTGAAACCCCTTCTGTATGAAGTATATACCTGGCTATATTTTGCAGTGATGGAATTACAAGGGGGTGCCAATTGCCTTTTTCAAATCTATTTTTTTGGATTTGGCAAGGCAATCCTGGACCCTGCCGTGGGCCGTATCACCAAACCCCTGCCGTAGCTCCCTCAGCAGCGCTCCACCCTGCCTCGGTCGTGCCCACACCGCAGGCCTGATGTCATTTTGCTCGCTCATCACCCCCCTACCAGATCATGCTGGATACATTACTGATTTTTTGCACCCTTGTAGCACACTGTTACAATATGTTTATATAGTAAATAATAACACTATGATTAAAATTATCAATTAAATACAGTTGATTTTAATGATTTACATGACATTGTATACTTATCAATTCCTTATAATAAACTTAAACAAGTTCAATACTGGTAGTATCTTTTTCTACAACATAACAACACTTGGATGCTCTCATTACAATGTTTAGAACTCCATGGGAGGGTAAATCTGAATATGCCAAAATATCTTTCCTCTCTGTTCTCTGAACCTCATATGCCATCCAATGTTCAGTAAACTCCACAACATCAAGAATACAAACAACAAAAAATTCCTCATCTCATCCACTTGTCCATATCGTGGTAGTAATTTTAAGCCAAGTTCATTTCTTCAAGTCTTACTACACATTCCGGTCGAAACTGGATGCCATGATTACTACACATTCCGGTCGAAACTGGATACCATGAATAGTAACCCACCGCACTCTGTTGGTAAACAAGAAGATTGTTTTACATTTACTGTACATATACAGAGTATCCACATTTCAAAATAGAATTCTATAAAATATACAGTACATACATATTTCCAGAAAAGGTTTCTGGTCTGATTTGCAGACCTTCAGCTTTGTAGAGGAGTTCAGCTTGGGCATGCTGAGTCAAATCAACATCGCATTCACCTACAACAGGATATTGAATACAAAATGAGGTAGCAAATGAGTATAAAATATGAGTATAATATGTAATTGTCTTACTTGCAGCTGGTGACTGGCTGAGTCGAAGCATACATGTATATCATATAATATACAGTTATACATATACATATTATGTACATTACATATACATATAATATATGTTGGATTCTCTTGTTGAAAACGACAAATGATGGTCGGTAAAAAAGATTCTTGCACGAAGGTGCAGTTTTATATATATAGTCTTACTTTTAGTGGGTGACTGACTGAGTCGATATATATATAATATATAGTATATACGAGTCAAATGCCAAATATGACTTGTTATATATACTGTATAATAATAAATCGACTCACTCTCAGTCAGTCACTCGCTGCAAGTAAGACGATTCGGTCCTACTAAATACTGCCCGGAGCGCCCAAGAGTGCCCGGGAGCACGTGAGAGCGCCCGGGAGTATACAAGATAGTATAAATCAGTGTACGATCCTTTCTGAGCTTCATTGAGTCATTTATATTGACGAAAAATAATATTAAAAGTGATTTTCAAACGGTGCAGCACGGCCGCCCACACAGGAAGTTATGCGAAACATGAGATTTTAACTTTAATTATGAATGTAATTATATAAATATTGTCATTCACCGTATATAAGCTATTCTGCGAATCAGCGTGCGTCTATATACGGCGCTAGTAGCAAACACAAGATGGCGGCAGGAAAACTGCTCGAGATGAAAACAGCATTTTTTTGGCTTTAAAAACGACGAAAATATAAAGAAAGCAACCCCAAAATTTGCCAGAAGGTTAGTTAATACAATTTGAAAATAGAAATTACTTTAAAAACAAGTTATTCAAAGCACTAACATCGAAAATACGAAAATACGTTTACGCGGAAAATGTAAACAATTTTTTCGAAAAAATCGCGTCGAAATACATGTAAAGTTTCTAAACACAAGTCACTCTAATTATTATTTGTAGGAAATTCATTAGGTTTTTATCATTTTTCTGCGCTAAATAAATTGTTTTACGTTCTGACTTCTTACATCAAATGAAAATTCGATGTAAAATGTCAAAACAACAGGGATTACAACGCGTTTTTGCGCCTACGTTCAACTGCCCAAGAGATCAAGCTAATTTGAAAACCGCCATTTTAAGAAATTTGTAAATTCTCCTTTGGCCCGGCTTTCTCGCTATTTTCGCTCTCTTTGGCACTTCAAGACAACCATCTGTTGATGATACCGTGTTTTTCTTTGGTGGTAGACCTTTTTGAAATAATTTGTATAATTTTTCTTTCTCTTGTTTTGTTTTCTGTGTCCATTGCACATACTGAACCTGTAGTTTAACCATCCATGGTGCCAACTCGTAGTTCCCTTGGCCGTATAATGCTCTCCTGCAATCAACCTGTTGTAACATGACAATTTTGTACAGTCTATCAACCAAGTCAGGCAATTTCAATGTTTTCCAATTTGCTGAAAGTTTGATAACGTGGTTCATTGACTCGCACAAATTGTTTTTCCAATCAAAAGGAATCCATCTGTTACTTAGTCGTGGTTGCATAATCCCTGTCCGAATTCTTTCTGAAATGTTTTCAAAATATTTTTTAAATAAAGGTAACCATGTTGCATACTTGTCCAAAAGTTCTAAATATTTAAGTTCAAATTATTTAACATCACTGCATGCAGTTAGGCTGTCTTTCCCAAAAATATCTTTGATGACCTTTTTTTTAACTTTGTCGTTCGCACCAACCTTGTTGGATAGGTACCGTCGAACATTCTCCTGCAGATGTCTTGTACAGAGCAATTGCACAGAAGACAGAAAACACTGCTTTATAGCTTTTGTCAGTGCCGCCTCCTCGTCAGACCCAATCACAATTCGCGATTGCATCCCACCAATGTCAGTCCCTAACTTACTTTGTAGTCTATCTGTGGTATGTTCCGTACGAACCGTCCCAGTGTAAATAAATTGCTGCCAGCATAATTGGCGAATTATTAGTCCCTTTTCTTTTCAAATTATTGTGCTGATACACCAAAGTTGTTGCAAAACACGCACCAAGATTAAATGTCCTGTCTATCCCAAGAACACTTGGGTTTCTAGCGTTTGATGAACAGAACTGTTTAATGTCGTTTAAGCTGTCTTCCAGATACAGTATAATACATGGGGGTTGCCCTTTGGTTTGCACGATTTCTTGAATAAAAGGATGTTTATGAATGTCAGTTAACAAAGCCTGTGCTTCGTCAGCTACGTTGTTTTTGTAAGTATGACCTTTATCAATTCTCAATTTTTTCCCAGTAAGGTATTTTGCATTTTGCACCTGCTTTAAATCCCTCGGTGCAGAACTTGAACTATCGAGTGTCATTTCTTCGTAAATTTCGCGTGGCCTTTTATTTGTTGCACTCATGTCTGTTAATTTTTGTTTAACGGAACAGGAGGTACGGACATAATCACCAACAGCGTTTTTATTGTTGCTGTGGGGTACATTGTGTTGCGGGTAGTTGCCAACATACTCTGTTACAACAACATTCTTGATGCGATTCAGCTCATCTGGGCAACTGATTACCACTGAAACGCGCTTTTTATATAATTGGTCTCGTTTCAGGCAACAGCAATAGCGTTTAAACACAATGATGTTATTGACAGGTTGGGGTTCCAGACAAACACGTTTACCTTTTATGTATTTGAAATACTGCTCACCTTTTTTGTCAACATAGTCAAGGCTGTTATTTTCAGAAATAATGTAATGGTGTATTTTACTAGATCCACCTGACCAAGCCCCGCAATCGTCTGCATAACACGGTCTCTGTCCGTATGCTTGTCAGGTTACATTGTCTTCGTATCCCAGCACGAATAAAACATTTTCTTTTATACCTTGTGGTATGGCTTTCACAAACGGGCGCTCCTGCAGCATTATCTGAATAATTACAGTCCGGTCAGTGAACTTCCCGTTTGGGATCGGAATGGCTCCTGGAAGATGCCGGCGTTGATCTGCAGGCGATGGCGGAGGTGATGAAACGTAGGTGGTTGATATTGGGTCGTTATTCTCGGTCTTGTCGGAAGTTGATGAGGAATGGTCGTTATTTTCGGATTTGTCGGAAGTGGATAAGGAATGGTCGGGTTTCTCGGTCTGCGGTACTGCACTGTTTGTTGCTAAGGTGGTTGAAAATCACTTTTAATATTATTTTTCGTCAATATAAACGACTCAAAGAAGCTCAGAAAGGATCGTACACTGATTTATACTATCTTGTATACTCCCGGGCGCTCTCACGTGCTCCCAGGCACTCTCGGGCGCTCCGGGCAGTATTTAGTAGGACCCAGACGATTAGCCCCCTGGTTCTTCTTCTACTACAGTAATGGTGACATTTTCTAAAATACTTCTAATGCATCTACACCATATAATTGTAAATAATACTTTACCTGGTCCAACCTTGTCACCTTGATATAAATAGTGTGTTGTTATTTGTCCTGGTGTACATACAAGATTCCAGCACATGTTTCTAATTAAATAAACAAGTTTAGTTAGTTATATACGACAATAAATATATGACACTAAATACCGGGGTCTTTGTTCCAATATTTTCAGATGAAACCAGTCCAGTAGAAGAAATGCGGTTGGCTTTTGGTTTATATTTTAGAGGCATAGATGTTTTGAGTTGTTTTGGGGCAGGCTGAATGACTTTCAAGATTAAAATATTGGTAAAACCTACAGTATTGTGTAGATCTCACAACTTGTTAAATAAATTATATAAAGTATATTATAATATAACCACTGGTGCACTTACCTCTGGTGTCTAAAGGACATGGTTTTTGGAATATTTATAAAATTCTTTGAAACTATCCTTTTAAAATACGAATGCTTGGCTTCAAAGCGCATTGTCCACATATTCCTTGATTTCTTTATTTCTTTATTTATTTTTATTTTTATTTCTTTGTTGATTTATTCCAAATCTAAAAAATTGATTACAACATTTGGAATTCAAAAATACTATTAAAAATATATAATGGTCTAGGCTATTGTCTACTGAATCAGGCTGCTCATTTTCCATCAGGCTGCATTGCTGGCAATATTCCATTTAGGGGAGGGAGATGTAGGTTGCTGGAGATGTAGGTTGCTGGAGTTGAGGAGCAAGTGGAATAATCTGGAGGGATGCACATGCCTGCGACCCACAAACATGGGACATAATCAACCAGTCTGAACCAATATATATATTAGTACAGACAGTGTAGCATTCACTGCGACCACACTCTGACTGGGCCAATAAAGTACTCGTTATAATCAATTTTATTCTTGTACAACAAGTACGGAGTACCGTACTTTATCGAAGGCTGCTCTAGTCTTACTAAACGATTAAAAAGGGTACTAACCCAAACCAACGAAAGCAGCATTATATATATTAATTTCTAATTCCCCTGAGTATTTCGCGATTACATACCGGCCTCAAAGGATTTACAAAGCCTTTCTATAAAATAATTGCAGTAATGTAATCCATATAATGTATATATATTAAAAAAAAATTTTTTTTTACTCATGCTAAATTATTAATAAAATAATTTAATAAATATTCTAATTTAATAAATGTTCAAATTAAAAGTTCTAAGAAGCAGCTTCTAGTAAACATAGCTTGCGGACATCTCGTCGGAGGCGTGTTAATGCTGTCTTGACAATCACTTGATGAACAAATCCCATCCGGTCAGGAAACACTTCTTCAACCGCCGCTTTAAGCCACTGACCGCGCTTAATATTTTCCTGAACGATTAATACTAAATCACCAATGGCAAGATTTCTCCTGGGACGTAACCATTTCTGTCGTTCCTGCAGAGTGGGCAAATACTCCTTAATCCATCTTTTCCAGAACACGTTGGCTATGTATTGAGCTTGTTTCCAACGTTTACTATATGGAACAGACTCACCGATCGTTGCAGGTGGTATGCTTGGGTTCGATCGCAGCAATAATAGCTTGCTAGGAGTAAGAGGATCTAGATCGTTAGGGTCGTTGGTAAGGCGAACTAGCGGTCTGTCATTTAGTATTTTCTCCACTTCGGTCATAATTGTCAGAAGCGTTTCGTCATTGACCAACTGGTTTCCCAACAAAGATCGTAAAATTTTACGTATGGACCGGATCATTCTTTCCCATACTCCCCTGCGTGACTTGCGGCTGGGGGGTTGAAATTCCACTCTACTTCCCGATTCTGCAAACAGCTTGTTATCTGATGCTGATTCCATTCCTTCAAGGCATTGGTTATTTCTACTTCTGCACCCTTGAAGTTAGTGCCATTATCACTAAAGACTTTCCTAGGAGGTCCGCGTCTACTGACAAATCTCATAAAGGCTTGAATAAACGAATCCGTACTCAAGTCATACGCTATCTCAATGTGAACAGCTCTAATTGCGAGACAAGTGAACACATAATGTTGTGTCCATCTTGTGACGTCACAGCTCAAATTATATAAAGCGTAATAATTCAAGAACGGAATAACACGAAAAGCATCTAAAAGCCATTTTTCATTATTATAAGTGTTCTTTCAAGTACAATCATAAAAACTAGGGCGAATTTTCATTTCATAGACAATTTAAAGGCACCACATGAATATAATGATAAATAGCATGGGACAATAATACTAATATTTCAGTTAGTATCACAGATTTGGATTTCTCTTTCTTCAGTTTAGATAACATAATGTTTTTGTTTCATAAAAATGGGCCTCCTTTTGGTCACACCCCATGCTCATTGCTCCCGGTAACCCACATGTTCGCATTGCGGACCTATTTTTCATGTCAGTGGTCAGTCCTGTTAAAATCCCGGCTACCAAAAGATCGACGTTTGTTAAAACCTTGTATTTCCCTGGCAAAGTCCTGTTAAAACCCCACAGTCCTGGGGGTCGGGGGCCCAGGGTTTCAATTGACTAGTGCATTATCCATTTCTTCCCTCTGCGCTTTGCGATAGACGAATCGTCGTTAAAGTAGGGTATTCTATGAAGGGATATATTCTCCAAACTTGCCTGGTTTGAACAACCGTAAACAATGCATCTATCCGGCATTATTACAAAAAAACACAAGCTTGAACCACAGTTAATAGAATAAGATGGTTTGGCTAGTCAGCAATCTTCAAAAGCTTTGCGGCGGCGGCAATTATGTTGAGGATCAAAAGGTTTATAGTGTCACGTGACGAGAGGAGAGTGCATCAATAAAAATTGTTTAGAAGCAAACCATAGTGGATCGTTGTAACTCGAAGTAAAGTGAAAAGTTCTAAACAATAAAAGCCGAAATCCGAAGTAACGAAAGATTTTTTGGTTCGGTGTAGAATGGAGAGTGATTTGGAGTCGATTGTTGTGGTTTCGGAGCCTTTTGAGGACAAATTTGAGGCCAGTGCGTCGGGGTCAAATATCGAGACAAACGTTGACGAAGATACTTTGTCATTTAACTTCGATATCGCTGTAGCATTGGTCGAAGACAACTCCAATGTTGTTGAGAATGACTTTGAAGAAGCAGTAGGCGAAATGGAAGGCCAAAACTCATTTCCATCTCTATGTTGTGAGAAAATATGTCTAAAGGCGGGTTGACTAGACATGTCAACTCGAAGCATTCTGACCACGAGGAGAGAGTAAAAGATCGTTCTCTAACTAAAGAAGAGTTTATCTTTATGGTGGATAACATCAAGGGCAAGATCGTAGAAGATAACTTATGGGGTACTGAAGTTATTGAGCATTTATCAAGCGTTACTGCGAGCGATTCACTCTTTGATGTTCTACTACCACTCTACCATCAATTTTCTCGTAAAAGAAACCAAGAAGACCTTCTTCTTAGAGAATTTTATGGCCTCATTCCAAAATCAATGGAACTTTTAAACTGCCAGAATCAACAGGTGTGTAGCTTGATAATGATTCAAATCCCTGACCATTTAGTTAGTTTCTATAAAACTGGCTTGCTCGAAGGACTCGAAGGCAAAGAGAGTTCGTCATGTAGTTCAACAACTGAACTTAAACGAAATGGGGCCATTGGCATACATGATACATCGCTGGATATGTGCTGTCCAATCTTTATAAGAAATGCTCTGGAAAAGGGAAAAGCAATGAAGAGCTTCAGAAGCTATTACAAAGCATGAAGTCCCCAGCCGAATCTCATCCATATATTTCAGCTCGCAGCAGAGGTGGTCTAATCACCCCTTGTGATGATTTGGTTGGAATCTTAAAAGTCGTGGAAATTGTATTTAGAAACTTCATAAATGAATCAAAAACTGTTGCAAAAACAATCCCCTGCGACTCTTTATGCGATACAGCAATGGATTCACCTCTAGTCAAATCGCTGTGGGATAACATAATAGTGAATTGTAACACACAGCTATCGAACACAACCAATAAACTTTGTTTGGAAAACATCATTAAACTTTATCTTAAAGTTCGTAGCTTTTCGTATGCAAAAGACACCATAACTACATTTAAAATCAAGCAAAAGACTGCAGGTAAAAGTAAATCACTCCGTACAGAACTAATTATACTCTATAACTATAATTACTCTCTATTTACAATAATATTAATACACAAATCCCAATATATAAATGCTCGAAATATTAATATTATAAGGCGGGGATGATTTGCAGAATGCAGATTGCAGAACGAGAAAACTCGTTAGGCGGGGGTTAGGATCTTTGTTGTTTTAGGGTTGGTTACAATCCAATAACTTATTGGGTACAATGCTAAAATAATGCCAATACGTTAACAGTTGTTCAAAAGGAAATTAAGTCTATTGAAATATTTAAATCAGTTACTCCGGCCAAAATACAAATGCAGTTCATATGAAAGATCTTACTGACTTTAGTTTATCTCCAAAGTTTCAGCATTCCTATCAATTTAGTTAAGAAGATATGGCTAGTTGAAGTTGAAAATTTGAGGAGTTTGACACCATATTGGTTTTGCGAATATGACGTCATTGAGTGATTCTTTATCGGCAGTGGAGTTGTTTTGATGGCAATCACATGGTGATAGCTGTTGTGAATACTGTTTGGACGAAAATTAGTCGAAATAAACTATTTAGTTCCTCATTGCAGGAAAGTAGAGGAGCTTCTTAGGCATAATACAAGATAGCATCACTCAGTGACGTCATATTTGAGAAACAAAATGGCGTCGAAATTGGACAAACTCTCCAACTTCAACTAGCCATATCTTCTTAACTAAATTGATAGGAATGCTGAAACTTTGGAAATCAACTAAAGTCAGTAAGATCTTTCATATGAACTACATTTGTATTTTGGTCGGAGTGTCCCTTTAATAAGCTATGTACTGTATCACAAAGATATTTTTATAATTTCACAAAATCTTTCTATAAGCAAGTTGCCTTTCGGTAACAGGCTCTGATTACTTGTTGAAGGGAGGTAGGTGGATGGAAGATCACTTTCTCTCCACCTGCATCCTTATCATGCAAAAGCCTCTGGAACAAAGGTATGTTTTCTACAAAGACATTTATAATTATTCTGTATATAAAAATGATATGAGGTGCTTAAAGAACTACAAAAGCAATAAATTTAACTAGTTATTATACAGGTAGTGTCATATATTTTCTAACTTGAGAGTTATTTATGGTTTACTATACTTTGCATACAGAAAATTATAAGCTATGGAACACCATGAGTTATTTTATTGCAAGAAATAAAACAACTGAAAATTAATGTAGATACATAATCAGAGATGACATATTGAATTTTAGATCATATGATCAAAGTTGATATCATATGATTGAAGGTTAATGGCACAATGGCAGAAAAAATAATTTTTATAGTGTTTCATAAGTTAATTTTTTTCTTTTCTTAACTGGCTCCTCACTTACAGTATACCATTTAGCTGTGCCATATCGTCCTCCTGTATTACCCTTAATTGTTGGAGCAATATCCCTCTGAGCAGCAATGGTAAGATCATTGTAGGTCCTTTGGTGCCCAAAGTAGTCCTCAATCACATCTTGCATGAACCTTTCTGTGAGCACATATTCAAACCCTACAGAAAGGAGGAATTTGATTGCTTCGATGTGGGAGTGGACAGAGATCTTGAAGCTTTCATAGGTCTGGCGTGACAGTAACATCTTGCCTTGAGCAGTTGCACTAAAATCTCCCTCTCTTCCAACAATACTGGCTTGCCAGTCCTCCAGGTAGGTCATTAAGGTTTCCGTCATCCATACAAACCCGTTCATCGTCAGCAGAGGAATAGGGCTTTACTCGTTGGTTCTTCTTGAACTGATATTCTGTTCTTGACCGTACATTAGTACAACCAAAAAAATCATTGATCATCCGGCAGAATATAGCAGTGCCAGCAACTTCTGGGTTACCACTTTCAAGCAGACAAGTGGATACTGTCCTGCTCAAAACTTGAACAGCCAGCTTCATCTTCATCTTTGAGTAGCCAGTCAGCACAATGTGGTCCAAGGTCAGTTTAGGTAACCTGTGTAAAGCATATTCCTGATCTGCATAGAACATATCTGCAATATGTCTGAACAGCAGGCACTGGCCATTGTTCCACATGTACCGACTGCATGTCCCAGATCCGGAGTTGTGAAGGCAATTTCTGGCAGTTTTGATTAGATGGGGCATGTCGGCAAAAAAGAATATCTCATGGGTAATTGCAAAGAGATTTGGTGTCTTGTAAACAAGGCCACAGACTAATTTGCCACCAAGCTTCAAGAGAAGGTTGAAGAACTTCCGGTTAGGGGATGCACCATCATTGACATCAGCACATACCTGTAACTTCACATACATCTCCACATACATCTCCAGCACTGAGACAACCCTCCAAAATAACGGAAGTAATTGGAAGGATGTCACATCACTGGTGAAGTAATAGGCAATGATATGCTTCAAATTGGTGCAGGCAATTTGGGTCTCCTCTTCTGCATTGGCGAATGTCGTGAGTGGATCGCCCAGATCAACAAAACCAATCAGTTCACCGGATGTCTTGTCAAAAACAAGGTTGGATTGGATTTTCATTTCATCCATGACAACAGCAACATAGCGTTGCGTACTTGTATAAGTTGCCACATCTGCCTTGAGGGAATTAATGTTCTCCATTGCTAAACCAGCTTTTGGCTTAAAATAGTTCTTATAATCCCTCAGGACACGTTCACTTGGTAAGATAAGAGCTCCACTCTCTCTTAGTTCCCTGTAGGCTGATGGAGATTTGCAATGGATTGACAATGCAAATCTGATCACTTGGGGATGGTACCTGCATCCCATCTTGTTGGATTGCAGCAGTTGCATCTGTTGGTCCCAAAAGAATTTCATGTGTGGGGTCGCTTCAAGGTTCTGTCCGCTCATTATCTTCAAAATATATCTCTCTAACGACTCACTGATCCCAACAGCATGTTTTTCTATTTGGGACTGAAGATTGATTATCTTCTTTTCCAGCTCTTTGCACTTTCGGCGATCTGCTTTCACTGTTGCCCTCAGCTTTTCAGGACCACACGCAGCAAGGGGGGCTTTCTCTTTTGCTGGAGTTAAAGAACTTCTTCTTTTCCTCTCATGTCTCCCTTCCATTTTCTTTTTAAGTAATTTACATGGGTTGCACACCATTTGGTCACCTTCCAGCAATATATGACACCCAGAAGACCGTAGAAAAACTACCGCACTGTAGCTTTCGCCGAATTTCACGTCTCTTGGAACAGAGTGGCGTACGACGTCGTCAGGAAGAAAGGACTCGACTTGAGGCAAACCTTCGCATATTTCAGACTCCTCGATGCGTTGCAGGAGTTCCCAAATGCCGACGAAGCTAACTTTTCCTTTCGAGCGAGGTATAAATAGAATGGTGGTCAGGAAGAAGCCAGTTAAAAACGTAAACACAAAATTGAAGGCAAATATCGACAAGCAAAGTGTACTTGGAGATGGCGTATTCTTCATCCAAAAGTTCAATCCTTATGTTGGTTTCACTGGCTAATTTCAAAATCCATGGGTGTAAATCTTCTTTTTTTGTTGTGATTCCAACCGAGAGCTCACCAAAGCATGACTGTGTTGTTGTCGAAGAGGAAGATGCGCAATCAAAATCTGCAGTATGCCGCACAAGAACTCGACGCTCGTTTTCTATCTTCTCGCTAGGCTTTCTTGGTAGTTGTTCTGTAGGAATACTGCCAGTAACCAACACTTTACGTTTGGAATCTAAGATATTCAAAGTGAAGGCGGATTTAAAGACATGCAAACACATGCTCTCCTCAAATTTCCTCGCCACCACCAGAATAATTTGTGCAAAACATTGAAAACAACTACTTCGTTTACTTACGTTCAACAATATGCTCCGCTTTAAAATGAAGCTCACAGAGGTAAATGTTGTTCTTCTCGATCTGCTTCTTTAAATCAAGAGTCATTTGCCTCGTCCATAAGATAATACGGAGCCATTCTTTCTGAGCGTCGTTCTTCAACTTTACTGTATGCTCGCCATCACTACCACCAGGGAAAGGTAATTTAAAAAGGGAAAGACTGCTTCCGCGGCTTGTTGAACAGCCGTAAAATGCGCAATTTGCACCAGGCATGGTGCGTCAACTCAAATATAACCAAAACAATCGCCAAGAAAAAAGATCCTTTGAGTTATCTTGTGGGTTTTTACATTAACTGTGGTTTTGCGCACTCTCTCGTCACGTGACGTGCAAAACCGAAAACAATAACATAATTTGTCACGTGGTACAACTAGCCAAACCATCTTATTCTATTAACTGTGGTTAGATAGATAGATAGATAGATCGTTTAATAAATTGTTTTGCAACCCATGGGTTGAATTACACAATTTTACAATAAAATAGTATACAATAAAAAATATTCAGACCTATATTTTAAGTTAAAATATTTAAAAAACATTAAAAATAAAAGAAGAATTAATTAATAAGTTTATAAATGTTAGCAGGAATAAAAGTGTTTTTGTTACATTTAGGTAAAGTGAGTACATTTTTCTTACAAAGATTATAGCAAGATTGCTTTTTGTTCAGCAACAGAGAGTGGAGTTGATGGTGATCATCTGATATTATAGAGTTAAATAATTTTGCCACAAGATATTCTCGACGGAGTTTCAAAGTTAAAAGACCAGCTTTCATCAGCGCTTCTTCGTAGTTGGCTTGGGGATAAATTATAGATAAGCTTCTAATTTGAACTCTTTCCAAGCAGTGATGAAGGTATTCAGGAAGACTGTCGTGAAACACTGCACAGCAATACTCCAATAAAGACCTGCTACAGGTGGTATAAAATTTAACAAGGTTCTTGCATTCTACTTTTGCTCTCTTTAATTGAACAAGGAAGTAGATTCTCTTGGAGGCTTAGCTGATTATGTTATCTATGTGGGCATTCCACTTGAGATCGTTGGTAATTGTCAAGCCAAGTAACTTACATTCGGAAATGAGTTTTAAACGCTGTCCTTCAATTGTTAATGGTTGGAATTCATTGAGGTGATGGTTACTAAAGGAAATTCTAAGTTCTTTGCATTTGTCGAGATTAAGCTGGAGTTTATTAGTAGTTGACCAGCTACAAGTTTGGTTGATTGCATTTTGGATTCGACTTTCTGCTCCTTTAAGGACAATTTCAGATTCAGTCGTGTCGTCAACGTATTTCCATAAATCTACATCAGAGGCAACAAGATCATTGATCATTAGTAGAAAAAGCCACGGACCAAGCTTTGTACCTTGTGGAACGCCGCTAGGAACTACACCCCATTCCGAATAACAGTCGTCGGCCAATTTCGTTCTTTGGTATCTATTGGTTAGAAAATCGCTTAACCAATTCACAACACGACTGTCAAGTTCTATTTGGTGAAGCTTTCTCACCAATATATTATGATCGATAAGATCGAACGCCTTTTTAAAATCGAAGAGGACAATCCTAACTGTAGCTCCATTGCCATCTGTTGCTTTGGACCAGCGGTCGATCATGCTAATTAAGGCATTAGTTGTCGATGATCCAGTTATCGCACCGTACTGGTGCCTATTCAAAATAGGAAGGAAGGCAGGTTTGATAAATTCCTGTACTATAAATTCCTCAGCGAGTTTGGACATGATTGGGGTCAGTGAGATAGGTCGTATGTGTTTGTTTACATACGTCTTTAATCGGTTTGGACTTTGGAATTGGGGCAACGTTAGCTTTTTTCCAAAGGTCAGGTAGCCTCTGTTCAAAATAAGATGAGTTTATGATGTTGGTAATAGGATAGGCCAGAATTTCGTCATAGTCTCTTAGTCGTCTTAGTCGGCTGGGGATGTCGTCAGGACCGTTAGCCTTCCGAGGGTTTAATGATTGTAGTGCCTTTAACACGGATATTTCGGAAACTATGAGGAAGCTTGGCTCGTTACTTGGGTGAGCAGTAACTGCTAAGACTAATGGAGTGTAGTTTTGCATTGGTTGGAGAAGCTGATTATTAATCATGTCCGCAATTTCGCGGGGTGACGTCGTTCGGGTGTCAATTGCTTCGATTTTAATAATATCCATTATATCGGTTCGCGACGGGGCCATTCCACTAAGAGATTTAACATAACGCCACCAATTGCGAGGATTTGATTCGTTTAGATCTTTAACCTTGTCAGCATAATATTTCGATCGACAAGATTTCCGAAGGCGATTAACCAAATTACGATAATAATTGAATGTTACCTTGTTGTTATTTGCCAGAGCTTTTTGTCGCTTTATGATGGCAGACTTGAGTTTCAAAGAAATCCAAGGTGATTCCTCAGCTCTTACTTTAACAGACTTTTTTGGTAAAATTGAATTAATACCGTTAGACACAAGATCGATGAAGCTTGATAACTTTCCATTGCATGTTGGTAATTCTGCCAAGATTGACCAATTTATGTTACTCAGATATCGACCAAGAGATGATTTATATGACGGCCGAGTGTCGTATTGGGTAATATGTTTTGATTTATCTTGTTGACAACTTATTCGTTTAGCTGCAATCTTAACAGTACAGTGGTCTGAAAGGCCAAGCGGTGGATAACGTTCGGGTTCGGAGTAAAATTCACTGATGTTAGTAACGATGAGGTCTAAAATTGCATCTTGCCGGGTTGAAAATTTAACGACTTGCTTTAATCCAAAGTGCCGAATTACTGGTAATATTTAGGCGATTAAAATCGCCTGCCACAATTATTCCACAGTTCAAGTGATTAGATTCAATATCTTTAAGGCTGTTAAATAGGTAATTCTTCATACTCTCATTGTTAGCTGAAGGAGGGTGATATAAAATTCCGCATATAAGTTTATTAAATTTCCTAGGTAGGCGTTTTGGCTTTATTTCAACCCATAGTACTTCGTGATCGGCGCTTTCGAGTTCTTCTAACCGGTTGAATTCGATCCCATCTTTGACATAAACGCATACTCCACCATGGGTTGATTCCTTTCTCTTGCGGATGATAGAGAACCCTGGGAGGTTAACAATGTTGTCGGAGATCTGTTCGTTTAGCCACGTTTCGGTTATGCAAATGATATGTTGTCAAATTATGGGACGACAGAGACGCTTGAAGCTCGTCTATTTTCGGTGCCAAAGACATGACATTTGATAGAATCAGGTCAGGAACAAATTCTGTGTTATTAGAAGCGATAACTTTCCCATATTTGCGTTCCAAAGGACATAAATTCGACGAATTCCGTGTATGCAAGAATTTGTTTTGCCGTGAATTTGCATAAGTCTTCTCGTCACGGTTGTTGATTATGGTTGCTATCTTGTACTGGTCCTTCTTGAACTTCTCTTTCACTTTCTTCCCGCTTCTCGTGCCTCGTTTACCAATGAATCTCGAGATCGATGAGCAACGAATGTTGTTTAAAAGATTTGGATCAGGAAAACAACGCGTAGGTCGTAAATATCGAAGTTCATCGCTAGTATACTTTAGCCTTCCAATCTCGTTGCCAACTCGGTATGTGCCACAAAATATTCTTCGTAAAAACATTATATGCAGAAGTTCTGTCTTCCGAAACTCAAATAACACTCACTGCAGATGTATTACCAATAAGAACACTGTACATTTAGGTATAAGTTCCGATTATTTACAACGATATAAGTGAATTAGTAGAGAGTCTAAAATATGCAGCCATATTCGGCGCAGCCATATTAGGGTAACCAGTTGCAGGTATTAGCATGCGCGCAGACTCTACTTGATGAAACCACTGTTAATTAATAAACAAGATGTCATACAGCAGTAATACAGTAATACGAATTTATACAAACTAATTCATATATAATCCATGTGCAAATTTATAGTTAGTTGCTAAAGAGCTCTCAAATCTCTGTTACATTACATTAAACTAGAAATACGTTATACGCAACACCCCTCGCCCGCTTACTGTTTGAAACTTTTATAGCATAGTTGCTAATTTACTACTGTAATACAGTACTGTAGTTATGCGCTTTGTCCTAGTGACGTCATCAGCGTTCAATAATTTTTGTTTTGGACACCTCCGTTCAATAATTCACAGTATTCGACGGAATTGGCGAACAGTGTTGAGATGAACTGGTACTTTGTGTTAGGTATGCAAAATGGTTGCAACATTTCATTGGTCTGCAGATTACACCAGTCACAAGTGATTGATGTGGCGACGCGGCCGGCCCCCTTGCAAGGTCCCAGGCTATTTTGCCCCCCCCCTTCTCACCGACCTTGTGATTCATGAAATAATCAACTATAAAAAGACACCAAAGACTGTTAAAGAATGAAGGAAGAAAGTGCATTCTCTTTATCATTCAAATGTCTAGGGGTGCATATAGTGCAAATGTATGGACAGCAATTTGGTTTTAATACAGTATTAGGGATTCTATCCCGATTGTTGGTGAGGATAGATGCTCTTGAGGTCTCAATGCAGGGCATTGGTACCATGTTAGTTAATAAATGTCTTGAAGGCATTTTACCACCATTTCTAAAGAACTATTTTAATCTCAATGAATTTGTTCATTGCATACATGTAAGAGCATTATCTAATATCTATTGCCTTAATTGACAACACTACATTTGTAGGATTTATACAACTTCAAGTTATAATTAGTTTTTTAACATATTGTACATACATATATATAAATACAGTATGTGTAATAAATTTATATTTGTAATAAATAATAATTGTAATTTGTTAGGAAACAGGACCCCGTCAATACCAGTGTTAGCATTGAACAGGCTATCCTGTATTTTTATTAGTATTATTAAACTTTTCCCAATCCCAGAATGTATATAGTACAACTCTCTCGGTTAAGTATTTCAAAATTTGTCTCTATACAAGTTACAACTAACAAACAATAACATGACATGGTTGTTTTATTGAAGATAAAATATTGTTCAACGTACTGTACATTGTAGGCAGAAATACAGATCTTTTAAAGGTTGGTGCACTGCCAAAATAGTGTGTAACAGGTCTCAGACATTCAACGTTTCGAGCGAAAGCCCTTCGTCACTCAAGTCAAGAGTCTTTTATAATTCAACGAAATGCTAATCCTAATATATTAAAGTGCCTATGTCATGGTTGGGGACTTTGAATATTTGTAATCTTTAGATTGTTCTGAGAAAAATTGTAATATATCTTGTCAGACGAAAATTTCATCTTCATGGGCTTTTTCGCTGTTAAAGGTTCCGGAAGTGATGTCATTTTCACGTCAAAGCAGGAATATGTGTATATTAAACCCTATTTCTAAATCCCTGCTTTGACATCACTTCCGGAACCTTTAACAGCGAAAAAGTCCATGAAGATGAAATTTTCGTCTGACAAGATATATTACAATTTTTCTCAGAACAATCTAAAGATTACAAATATTCAAAGTCCCCAACCATGACATAGGCACTTTAACTACCTAACCAAATGACCAACCCTAACCAAAAAACTATGCTGAAAAGGCATATTAATGTATTAAAAATAATGTTTATCGAACTCGACCAGAAATCGCGGGTTGTCACTATATTATATCAGTAATGCTTGGATGTGTAAATATATATACACTGCTGTAGTGAATGCAAGCTGCATAGGCAGTATACTGTATACCTATATCAACCGAATGTATTATGTTGAATTTGTAACCAGCTTCACTCTCCATCTGAGTCTCTGTAGCTCAATGGTTAGAAGCAATCAAGTTACAGGTTCGATTCCTGTCCAGGACTCAGAATTATTTTATGAGGATATGAGCTTGACAATCCATGTATCATCTTTCTACTCCAATCTCTCCCTTATTCACTATACAGCAGTGTATATATTAACACTGACCAGTATACAGTAATGCTTGTTTATATACTATAAAATTGTAGGCCAGGCCCAGGTCGTATAAACACTGAAACACAGCTATAGTCTACTATATAGGCTCGTTATCAAGCACAGAATAAACATACTGTATATTTCAAAACACTTACTATTCTGTAGTATTAATATAAACACTGGATATCGTCTTCGAGTCGCTTTGACTTGTTTCTGTCACAATCCTTCTTGCTGTGTGGTTTTGTTACAGAATAAGTATTGAGGTTTTGTTTTTAATAACGACTGTCCCCTCTCGTTCTCTTCTGCTCGTGCAGCTTTAGCCTGCCATTCGTTATTTAAATTACTCATTTCACGTACATTTCACGTTTTTTCGAGTAAAACAACACACAATTATGTTCCCGCTCACGACCTTAGATAAATATCCTTTTAGACCATAAATATCCTTGTTTACCTACTTTCTTCCCCGTGACACGTCATCGTAACCAAGACAACCGATGTCCGGTTGATGGATACCTATATACGCCGCACAAACATTTTGCAGATACGACCGGAGATTGTACATGACCGGACATTGTACATGACCGGACATTGTACCACCCCGTCAAGATTATCACCCTCGCCCCAGCGCCTTAGCCGCTGGGACGGCGCTTACAATGTCGGCGAGGGGATAAATAGTTTGCAAGACGCAAAGACAATGAGAAGCTTAAATTACGTCGTCTGATGCATCTCGGCATTCGTGGTAATAAATATTTGCAAAACCAGACGCATCTCGGCATTCGTGCTGTTCTGTTAACTTAAATATCTTTCACTTTCGAGATTCTATATACAAGCTTCCTTTGTTCTTCATCGATCAACAGGAAATATCTCGCCCATCTTGGTCGCAAGTCGAGGGTAAAAGTGGAGGGTCAGAAAAATAACGCTTGGAATAATTTTTTCGTGTGTATAATTTTCCGTGTGTATGTTACTCCGTATTTTAAATTTATTCAATGCACAAGATGTTATTCCGTATATACGCACGCAAATATCAAATTGTAACTGATCCGGTGGATCAGATCAAAGCGCAGTCAAAGTGGGAGACATCGTCATATTAAAGACCGACAAATCAGCGCGTTCGTTTTGGAAATTAGCAAAGATAGAAGAGCTGATCCCAAGTCGTGGTTAGAGCTGCGAGGATTCGAGTAATAGCGAGAAGGGAAAGTCAACCTACTTAGGCGGCCTATGCAGCATTTAATCCCGCTTGAGTTATCTTCTACGCCCGAACAAGAGTCTCGAACACCCGAAGTTACGGTTGAGGAACCTGAAGCCATGGTACAACCCATGGAACAGACAGTAAATAACAACGCGAAGGAAAGCAAAAGGTAAGTTAATTTTTCTGTTTCAAGTTGGAAAAAAATTGACGATTATATCAAAACATCGCTGTATATAAATTGACGATTGTATCAAAACATTGTATGATGTGTTAGCCAGTTGCAGTTAACATAGATAATGAGTTATTACTCGCGCCTGCGCATATAAATACACTAAATTTACCACTTTCGTATTTTTGGAAGAACAATGAGAAAAAGAATGATTTTTTGACGACATATTCTTTATATATTATATTCTTTATACATTATTCAATATCATAATATTTCTATATACAAAATTCAAAATCAAAATCCTATTTTTACTTTACATACAGTTTGAAAATCCACTACAGGCAAGCCATGACATAGCCCCTTATGTGCCTGCGGCATTAAAATCCTCTCCATCCCAGCTTAAAGTTGTGCCACCCAATCTAATAAAAACAGAAGGTGTCAGGGCATTTTTGTCTCCGATAACCGGTGGATAAGTGCTATAAAAGTCGGTTGTACATGTATGAATATTTTCTTTGCCCGTTTGTCCAACAATTATGCCATGTGAAACGAATAAAAGTAATAAACATATCTTACTAAGGTTTGATGAACATAACAACAGGCTGTCGTTAGGGCAAGGGTAGTTGTTTGGGACAGGCAGACCGTTTGGGCAGAGGAGGGGTATCTGTTATGGAGAGGCGTACGTTTGTTACAGGGGCATTTGTTGGGCACGGACATGTGTTAGAGACAGGCTGTCTATAACAAAATAGGCGACTTAATTCAAACTGTCATATATTCGTTTCTTACATGATTTTTTTGGACATGCCAGATGAAAGACTCTCGGGAACTGAATTCTCTGCAACAAAATATTGTTCCTGGCCATAACCTGCAATGGAACGGAAATGGAATTAAGACGATTTCAAACAACGTATTTATTGCAGGCTGAAGATTCTACATCGACAAAGCTACTTAATCGCTTAAATTGAGTCTTAACTTCTAAACAATAGAATTATTGCCCCAAAAGGAAGAATTATGAATAATAAATAACCCAGGAGAATTACTGACGTCGTCCTGGCCTCGTTTACAACGCCACTGCCACTGGGAGCACTTCAACGTCATCTATAGACGACAACATCAGTTCTCATAGAACGACGGAACGTGAAAGCTCTTACTCAACCATAGGCAGCCCAGCAAAATGTGGCGCGCGATTTATTTTTCAAGTCAAGGCTACGTCATTCACATGTATAATATTACCTAAGGCTGGCAACTCTCTGCCTAAATACACAAACACTCACTAATACGATCGCTCGAAACAACAAAAATAACGCTAAATTCTTACAAAATTAAACGTACATTGACAGCCCTACTTGTGATTAGTGCTTGTGATACATACATGCCCTGGCTGCTCTAGTAAAAGTGCAATCTCTGCACCACCACACTTGTTTAACAAGGGACTCGTTTCCAACTGGAGGGATATGACAAGCCTGGTGGTAACCTGAAAATGATAGCCACTAGTAGTAGGAAAGTGCCGATTCTAACTTTTTTCAAAAAAAATAGCCAGAATCGGCATAGGGGTGGTCGGGGTAGCCAGTATCCCACCCTATTAAAACACTGTTAAAAAAAAACCTAGGGGGGTACCACCCCCCCTCAACTTGTATCCCCTATTAAAACACTGTTAAAAAAAAACCTAGGGGGGTACCACCCCCCCCTCAACTTGTATCCCCTATTAAAACACTGTTAAAAAAAAACCTAGGGGGGTACCACCCCCTCGACTTCCAAAACTAACAGCAAACAGTAAGGCGAAAACACGTCATTTCACCCCCACCCCCCTAGACTTTGAAAATCAAAGATGGCGACCGTTTTCCAAAAAACCGTTCCCCACGTGCTTCCAAAACCACTTCCAAGATGGCGGCTCGGCACGTGTTCTGAAAGTCAAAAGCAAAACCTTTTTGAAAGTCTACGTTCTCACTCTGGATAACAAGGTGCGACAAGGGGTCTCCGTTTTGGAGACCCCTTAGGATTCTTTCCTACTCTCTCGTTGTCCATCATCGCTCGTCCAAAAGCAAAACCATTTTTAAATCGACTCTCTCACTGAGTCCGTCTGAGATATATGTGTAGAGAGATATGTTTAGATCAAGTGCGACAAAGTTATGGACAGTGACCTTACAAGACGCTATCTCAAGTGGTGATCTTGAACACGCAAGAGACGTGTTGGGTTGTTTAAGACCAAAGTTTAGAGTGGAGAATATAGACGCGGCTCTCGCGTTCGTAGAGTGCTTACCTAAGCTACCTGGATTATCACACGCGTTGAAACCGTTACTCATCATGCTCGTGGGATTCGCCTATAAGCGAGGTAGAGAAGTTTGTGTTAGAAAGACTATTCTCGATGTGGTAACTTTTGAAATGTATCCGAGTGTGAAAAGCGTCGTTGATAAGTATGGAAAGATTCGATTCGGCGAGAGAGGTGTTACCACTAGTCATGTGACAAGTAGATTGACGGTACGTGATGACTCGAGAGTCGACGATGTGACTAGTCTATGTTTTTTCGAGCGAGAGGATGTTAGGTTGTCGCCTAGTGAGACCTTCGATAAGATTCTACTGACTAGCGTTCTATTCGACGACGTTAGGAACATGATGACGTCGGCTAGTGTGATAAGTGATGGTATCATAAGTGTTGAGATATCGAAGTGTCTCGAGTGGTTATCTTACATGAGTAGGTTTTTCATTAGGAGTTCGAAGTTAGGTCATGATCTCGTCAGGTCCGAACTAAAAAGAGTCTCCAACGCCTATGGTGGTTATAATGACGAGTTCGATGATAGTGACCTACTAGACTCTTTTAGAGACATCAACACCATTTTGAAAAAGTTCTTCACTGTGAGACGACGATAAAATGGGATGCTTACCCTGCAAGTCTCGACAACGACAGCAAGTAGCCGTTCAAACAGACCAGTTATTTCGTGATGTCACTATGAACACACATCGCCGTCTAAAGATAGGCCTGAAGTTTGGAAAAGAGGCGACTAACTTCGAGTTGGATGTGTTGGCTGGCTATGAGCGATATGATGACACGAAATATGGGAGCGTGTCCACACCCACTCCGCTCCCGTCGATAGCGGAAGAGTAAAAATGTCTCGTAACCTCAAAAAGGTTACGAGAGAGCACACTACTCTGTCCTAAAACACCAGTCAAGATATTTTTTATAAGCTATCTTCCACACCGTCTCCGGATTGGTGAGGTGATAAGCTTTTTCGAGCTCGTCTCGTCGAGTCATCTGTCTATAGAAATATTCTTGGCCAGTTAACACTCGACACTTCCACTCCTCTTCATAGTGATGGTGGTGAGTGTTAATTTTTGAAGAGTTCTTAATTTTGCTGGTGGTGGGTGGTGATATCACTTGGTTGTTATCAACCTCTCCACAAACTATGCAGAAAAACTGACCTTGAACCTCCTCCATGTTGTCACAGCACATCTGTTTATTCGGTCTCCTCGGGGACTCGGTCCTTCCGGCTGTTGTAGACATGTTTTCCCACAGTCAGTCCACCTGATAGTAATCCTAAGAACGGTATCATCGGAGTCAACTTTGACATGAAACTTTTCAAATCCCTAGTTAGATAAGGATCCCTTTTCAACTCTTTCTCCATCTCCTCAGGTTTTTCGACAGCGTCTAGTCCACCCAACAACTCGGCAAACTTCGATAGAAACATGTCGCAGAGAAATACAGTGCTCTTCTCACAAACTTCCGCCTCATATTCAGCGTAGAGTTTCAAAATAGTTTTCGCGTTAGCTTTTCGAATGTACGCTTCAGTTTTTTTAACTTCACCGTCAGCAGCTAGTAGTAACAGCTCTTCTCGCTTCTTAGCCACCTCTTTCGCGAGACTCGAAGTCTCTTCGCTAGGTGTGTCTGGTTCACTCGCACTATTAATTAGATCTTCTGGGTTCATTCTTTATTTGGGGTGAGAATTTCATGTCCATATGGGAATCTAAGACTTATCTCTAGACAAGAGTGTTTTTTGGTTCGCAGCTCATTCGTGATGTGTGTTACCTCATCTTTGGAGACACCGTTCAGATAGTCGTTAATTAACTCAAGCATATCCTTCTTATTCGTGTTGTGGAAGCTAGTTATTTTCGAAATATTTTCTCGATAAGGTTTCGCTATGCTCGTCAACTGCTGTGTTAACACGATAGTGGATAGTCCGTAGTGTCGACCTGAGTAACCAAGCTTAACGAGTTCGCTAGTTCTGTTTTTAACATCTTGTCCACTTGCACAGTCGTCTAGTATAATTAGTGTGTTCGTGTCAGTGTATGTGGCCACGACGTATTTCAACATCTCATTCACTCCGTCTTGTTCCACTGGTAAGACGACAAAGTCCTTGTCGTGATAGTGTTTCCAGTCGTGATAGGTCGTGTTCCACAATATAGTTGGACAGAGTAAGATGATGTGATCAAACACTCCTTTGAACTTACTCTCTAGCATTTTCAGCAAGTAATAAGTCTTTCCACAGTAAGTGGGTCCAACGATCAGCATGTTGAACGGTGTGTTCATGTTTTATTTTTAAAATTTTCTTATACTACACGATATAAGAAAACTACTTTTCGAGAGAGACTTTTTCTAGTACTGAATGCTTTTCAAGTTCCCCGATGCGATGTTCAGTAGTCCATCTGACAGAACGAATATGTGACAGATCAAGTCGGTAGGTGTGACTTTCTTCGTAATCTCAAGTAAGATTCCCGACTGTGTGTTCATGATGTTTTTGCCAGATCCATGGACTTTCTGATCTCGAGTGCTACGAAGATCGATGGCTAATACGAATTTGTCCTTGAAGAACTCGCGATGAGTGACGGACTGGTTCTCTTGTCCGAAGAGACGTTCTGCTTCTGAGTAGTAGCGGGTCTTCGGAATGCCCTGGCTGTAGATCTCGTTGGGGACGCCTTCGATGGTGACTTTCACACTATCGATATTCGGATAGACGAACTCCTCTGAGTCGGTGATAGCGGCTTTCGTGAACAGTAACACTACAGCTTTCATGCTCCTTCGTGGCAAGTTAATGTTCTCGTTGATGAGAGTCGTTCCTTTTGCCCACGGGCTACGTTTCATTAGCGTGACGTGTTCATATGGTAGTGACTTACCGACCATATAGATGTTTGTGATATCACTCGCGAGGTCAATGTTGTCGATGGTCTCATATTCCAACTCCAAGTTCTCGAGTGTATATCCAGCGACAGCACTACCAGACTGCGCGATCATAATGTCAGTGGCTGCTGGTAGCTTGATGAGAAACTGAAGGTTGTTACTCATGCTGTATGGGGCGTATAGTCCAGAGTCACCGATAATCTTGTTGAGTGAGATTTTCTGCTTAGTTCCAAATACGCTGTACACGAGTGCGTCTGACACTTTCGCTGTGTTCCCACTTGCAGCTCCGCTGTCGTCTTTCGAGATGAGTTTTCGCAGGTTTTCGTCAGCGACGCCGAACTCCATCATCTCTTCACGTTGGATATCCGTCTTCCAGAGATCCTTGTAGACTTCGATAGTGGCTTCGCCAACGTTGTCGTAAGCGACTTCACCAGCCATTTTGATGGTAAGCTGACTCTGAAGGAGTTTTGAGAGGTTATTCAAAAACCAGCTCTTAACGTTGACGTTCTTAAAGTCGAATAAAATATTCAAACTTCCTGGCACCAGACAAGAGTCGGGTTTCAGTTTTGGAATGTTAACATAGAGTGTTTCGTTAGGGTTAACACTATTGGGATTCATCGTGACCACATGTCGAGTTCGTGGACCAACGATGCTACTCATAGTAGTCTTTTTTGCGTGAGGTGAGAAATCTTTGCTAGTCATTTATTATAACGTGAAAAATTTTCATAACTTGTAAGTTACGAAAAACTAGAGTCTTAGAAGACCGTGTCTACTCCGACGTGGTCGTCAAATGGTTCGATCAGATTGACACTCTCAAACGAGTCGGTTCTCTTAGTTCTCTGAGGGTGGACTTTCCTCTTCGGAGATAACAAGTCTCTCAACGACCTCAGTAACGACATTAGACACATCTTTATCTATTTGGATCAGTCGCATGTTCTCTATGTGTATTTTGGTTCTCTTATGCTTCGCTGTGTTGCGGCGTGTCACTACTCTACCGCACTCACATGTCAGTGGTTCACTCTTCCACTCACTAATGTGTTCAACGTTATCGATGTAGTACTTTTTCCAATGACTCACTTTGTACTCGACCGTCGTCGAAGACCTGTGTCCGTTATAGAAAGGACTTCTTTTGTACTCGTTCAGCTCTGTGTCGTACAAGTCTATGTGATAACTCTCTAGATCCTCAAGCTCAGCTTCGATACCGAACATCCTATCAATCTCAACTATTCTCATCTTGTCGGTTCCAACTCCGAGAAACTTTTTATGAAATTTTGATCCACACGGGCGAGTGTTGATGTCACACCTGTGATTGGTAAGTCTAACACTGAGCGAACATATAGTTCGACCAATGTAGATGTCACCGTCGATCATCGAGTAGATCGCGTAAACAATTCCAACTTTTTTCCCCTCAAAAACCATTCTCACTAGCTCTTTATCTAGTCTCTCTTTAAGCTCGTTTCGATCTACTCCACTCAATAGCTAACCAAACTATAGCGACAACAACTAGCCAAAGATTTCTTGCGAGCCACGCAAGCCCACTCGCACCCGCTTTCAACAGCGTATAGATGAGATTTGCGACTCCCACCGCGAAGGGCCCCAGTTTCATTATCAAATTTTTAACCGTTTTCGCGAACGATAGACCTGCTTTCGCGCCCTTAGCGATAGCTGACCTCGCTCCGATGATGATGGTCGTTACCAGTCCAGCGATAGTGATCGCTATTGCTGACAGACTAACGAGATTTTTTTTAATCCAGTCTTTGAGTTTCTCAAGTCGCGACACGTCTTTCTCCTGTTCGCCACGCGTCTCTTCGTCAACACGTTGACGTTCTAATGCGTCGATGACGGTGTCTATGTCGGCAGACTCTCGAGCCAGCTCGTCAGCTGTCTCAACGTCAGTGCTATTCAGAATCTCCTCACGAGCACGATAACCCCTTTCCTCAAAGTCGTCAATAGTGAGTTGGATAGCTCCTCTATCACCCACTCTACTTTCTGGTAACATCGTGCTCGTTGGTCTCAACACACCCATCACAACACGTTGATCTTCAACATTAAGTCTTTCAAACACGTCTTGAGGTAGACTTTGCTGAGTTATGTCTATCATCTGGAGATCTTCACCAGTTCTACTTTCGTTAACAGCTGAGTTAACTAGTTGTTTGAACTGTGACACGGCAGTCGCATTTTTCTTAGCTGTGTTATTCTCGTAGGAGTCATACGCGTTGTTGAGAACGATCTTATCGATCGAAGAGAATTTGCCACTTCTTAGTCGCTCCCTGAAAAACACTTTGCCGTCTTTGATAGACGTTCGACTCCTAAGTTCGATGACACTCTCTGAGAGAGGGTTGAGTTTTTGATCGTGAGTTTCTAGCACATATTTGTCTAGTTGCACGAACACATCTCGACTAATGTCACCACCGAAACTAGTCTCGTCGTGAGTTGGTCGTCTGACGATAGGTCTCTTGTCACCTTCAACTCTCACGTCGACTGACTTTGGAGTGCTATCCTCGATAAGAAATCTCTCACCAGTTTTTGCTAAGAGACGACGCTTGACATAAGTAATTCTCTCGGTGACTAGTGGGTCGTCGTCGGCTAGTAACCTACCGTCTAGGTCAACGAGTGCAACGTTGAGTTCGTTAATATCTAAGTTATCGTATTCGGGAAACCGCTCTTCCATCTCGAAGTTGTCTTCAGCTTCAGCCATTTTATTCATTGGAAACTTTTCGAAGACATCGAAAAATTTCATCTTCTTCCCGTAGAGGGGCCCCCTCTACTCTTATCGCGACCGCTGACCACTCGCGCCTGCGCCTGTCGAGCGAAAACATCGACATATAGTCTTACGGGTGGTTTTCGAGTGAAAAACAACTCGAAGAAGTGTTTGACACGTCTTCTTAACACTCTAAGGGTTGTTGTCACACAACACCTTCGTTATTTTTTCGCAAAGTCTTTCGTAACGGTGGTTTTTGGGAGTGTTTCGTGCGTGGCGATCGTCTCTCACGAAATGACCGTGCGATGAGACTGGGACCCACGCGAGTCTCGCATCGCGTGTCGGTACATTCCCAGACGTCAAAGGAAAAAAAACTTTTCAAAATTTTTTTTTTCAAATGAAAATTTTTTTTTCAAATGAAAATTTTTTTTGAAATTTTCAAAATTTCTTTGACGTCTGGGAATGTGCCGACACCGTCACGTGACCTCTCTTCGAAAAAAAAATTTTTTGAAAAATTTTTTTTTTTGAAAATTTTCGTGCACGTTTTCTACATCGTTCTAAGACGAATTTTTTTTTTTTCACAAATTTTTCACCTCACTCTCGGAGACCCAAGAGTTATGTTTGTCGTCGTAACCAGCCCACTTGACTAAGACCATCTTTTTCTTGTTCACCGTCTTTCTTTTCAAGACTCTCTCGACACGGTACGTGGCGTCTTCTGTTTTCACCACGGCTGACAACTCTTCTTCGTAGAATTTCCCAATGATGTCTTCCCCGCTCTCGTCGCTAAGGACATAGACGTTCGGATCACCACGGACCACCTTACTCACGGAGAAAATCTCTTCAGTGAAGTTTGCCTCGTAGCCCTTCGCGAACGTGCTCTTGTACTTGCTTATTCTAACCTTTTGGTCGAGCTTGTATTTTGGTAATGGAAACTCACCCAAGTCACTACCAAAAAGTGTCGTCCACACCTGACTCTCGTTAGCCTTGTTCACGTCCGCTGGCTTCGTGAGAGTGCTACCGTGTTTCGTGTTATTGTAGTTCTCGACGAGACCGTCTAGAACGTCTATCCACTTGTAAGTTCCCTTGCTATAGAAATATTTCCACATGACGGTTTTTAGAGTCCTGTTGAACCTCTCGACCACAGCAGCTTTCTTGGCAGACTTCGTGGAGAAATACTCCACGTCGTGTTTCGCTAACAAGCTCTTGACGCCGACGTTATAGAACTCTAGCCCCTCGTCAAACTGTGCAAACTTCGGGTATGTCTCGAACCTCTCGTGAAACTGTCGTAGTAATTCACCCACGGCTTTCGTCATGTTTTTCGTGTCTTTGCGATACACAGGGATAGCGAAAGCATAGCGACTAAGAATCTCGACACACGTTAGGATCCAGTAGTAACCATCGTTCTTATTTTTGTATTTTCCCATGTCAACGAGATCTAGTTGGATTTGCTCGCCAAGATACGAGACCCACGTCTTTCGAAACTTGTGACGTCTCACCACGGGCTTGTACCGTGTGTAGGTGTCTTGTGTTTTCAACCACTCTTTCACGGACTTTCTAGTCACGTTGAGACCTTCTCCTAGTGCTTTTTGATATAGTCTCTCCATGCTTTGGTAACCAGTCACGGGATCGTAGTACAAGTCTCTTAAGGACTGCTCTGTCACAACATCACTGTCCATGGTTTTTATTCGTGAGTACGTTGATGTCGAGCAAGACGCTCCCCACTTTGTCCACGCCACTCACGTTAGTTTTGGTGTAAAAAGATAGGTTATTATACGTGCCACTACGCGTGGGAACACTAGACTCGACAGTTGGAAAGTGTAGTACACTACCACTTAGTGTAGACTCTGACGTGATAGGAAGAACCGCGATAACACTACTTTGCTTACCCGATGAGTCTATAGTCTCATCGACGAGAGTGTCGCAGTGAATCTCTACGAACCTTAAGCCTCTATTGATGTCTACCCTACCAGGACTAACCACCTTTGTTGCTCCCATTGTGGTGTTCGTTGGGAAACCAAGTAGCTCTCCAAACTTGTACAACTTAGTAGGACTAAGTGTCTTTAACGTGCATGTATGATCATGTAAGTTATGAGATATTGTTATCCCGATGTCTTTTTCTTCTAAGAAGTAAGTCATGAGATTGTTGAAAGACCAGTAACCTTCGGGTATCGTGTGTTTTCTCGAGTTATATTGGATCTCGTCGTTGTAACCTTTAATGACGTTCTTATAGTCCCAAAACACGCTAGCTGACTTTACGACCAAAGTCGAGCCTTTTAGGACTGTCAAACTCCTGTCCAACGCGAGGGTTTTCTTACCATCCTCGACGAACACTGATAGTTTCTTCATTTTATTTACACCACAAATAAAATGATACGAGCGTACTACGGTGAGAACTACGACAAGGCGATCAAGAACTCCGAGATCGCTATTCGGAAGGCTAAGTCGGATCTTTTGAAAAAATATCCACACGCCACGATGAGTAAGTTCGAGTTCGACCCAGTCGAAACACAACATGGTGACGTAGAGAGAGTGGACATCTACTTTCGAAATAGCGACATAATCTCGACGGACATCACCAGCACCACGTTTAAGAATGACAAGAGCATGTGGATATGGCTGCACAACAACACTCCTTTCCCGAAAATATGGAATAGTGGTGGTACAGTTCAAAAGTTGCCACTGACAGAGTCAGCTGGTTATGGTAAGGACATCGTGAGATATCCACCTCACACTCTTAACTATCAAGTCAATAATTTCGACATCTTCGTGGACGATAAGAACTCTTTCAAGTCAAACTTGCCGAGGATAGTCATCGACACGAAAAAATACTATCAGGACGGACCTGACGGGAGTATGATCAATACAGTGTGGACGTTGTCCAAGAGTTACTACCAAGCTATCACGGCCCTGTACATAGCCACGTACAGGTCTGGAGTTTCCCTCCAAAACTTAACAGCTAGTCCTGACGTTCCAAAACAGATCACGAGTCTCATGAAATTCCACGTGTATTTCACCATGCGGAGAGTGATGTTTCGTCTAGACAAGAGTAAGGCTGACATCGCTAACATCCTCAGACTATACGTCCCAGACTATAGAGTTTTAATGGCAAACCTCCCGTTAGGTGGTAATTGGCTCTTGGACATCAAAGACCTTCAAGGTGACTATAAGCGCTATTGTTCTAGAACATCGGACGGGATCACCGAGCTAGGTCAGGAGTTACTGAACCAGTCCATAGAGGTCTACGTCTACGCGTTGCTTGGTGCACAGGCGAAAAGCAAACAAAGCATCGTTGGGTCGCGCGCAAGTGCTCGCGAGGTCCAGCAGGTGTTCAGAAACATCGTGGAAGACGCGGTCGTTCAATACTCACCAAGCACGTGGATTAACCTCATGAACAAGGCCATCGGGGACACGAACGTCAAGTTGGACATGGCCGTCACTCCGAACACGTGGCTAATACCGCGAAGCATGGTGTTGTTGAAAACACCCATCGCAGGATATAATAACTTACTCAGAGAGTCGTCAGAGACGAACATGACCTTTGGTTTCAATAGTGGACTCAACTTTGAGAGCGTGAGTAAAAAAACTGTGAAGACACATGCTAGTGGTGGAGAACATTTGGAAAGACTAGATGAAAACAAAAAAGAGGAAACAGTCTCGTCTACACCATCACCATCACCATCATCACCATCCAGTTTGTTACCATTTGTAGCGTTAGTAGTAGGAGTAATAGTGAGTAAGTTTGTGATATAAATAAATGAGTTTACATCTTGGATATAGTCAACCAAAAAAGGTAACAATACCAACACAAAAGACACCACTACCTTACAATACTGTTTTTAACGTTAACGTTAAAGATGCAAAGGTTATTTACCAACACGCTGGAGTTAGTACCAAAGTAGAGAGAATAGAAGACGGGAAATCTCGTCTTCACCAAAACGCATATCGTAAAAGTCCTACTGTAGATGTCGGCGCAGACTTTGTAAAAAATTTGAGTTCTAGTAGAATGGTTTTTGATTGTCCACAATTAACTCGCGTTAATGTCTCTATATTTGTGGTTTTCAAGTTATTAACTGCTCCGTCAGCAGATAATTACGGGTACATTGTTGGTAATGATAGTGGTTCTTACGATAAATTTATAGGATATAAAACAGGATCAAACGATCAACTATCATACGGTGGTGGTTGGCCTGTACAAGAATATAACTGTACACTACCAAGTGCTGTTACAAGAACTAACAAACATTTAATATCCTGTCACTGGATGATGAAAGGTAGTCACGTACGCGTGAACAACATAAAGTCGTCTGACTCGTACTTCAACGCGAATTTGAAAAACATTGGTGCTCCGTTCTCTTCGATATTCTTTAACGAACGTCTAGCGAGTTTCGAGAGTACAACAGGTATATCAGGTGAGATCTACGGACTGAAAATTGTGAGTGGATTTCTAGAACCAGCCGACATCTCGAAGTTGAACAAGAGCATGATGTTAGAATATGATATCGTGTGAGTCTCTCGTATTTTTTTTGTAACCGTTCAGGTTACAAAACAACGAGACTCTGCGAATTCTAACCTTGCAAATTCGGATATAACTCCGGTGCAGATGGGTCCGTTGGTTTCCCTCTCACCATTGTCTCAATCTTGTCAGCGAATAATCGACTGTCAGTCTCCTTGTCTGTCCTCTCAATGACCTTCTTGTTAGTTTTGACTGACTTGAACCTCTTCACCGTGTGTTTGATACCCTCCGATCCAGACAATACCGTCGCTGCACCAATAGCAACAGCCGCTGATATAGGGTTCGGGACTAGTATCGATGTGACTATCCCGCCGACGAGCACGACTGTGGTCACGACTATTTTCACGATAGCTTTCACTTTCAAACGTGTCATCTTCTTTTTCGAACTTTTCAAATCCTTTTTCACTGTGAGACTCAGCTCTTCTAAGTTTTGGCCGTACATGTCTTTATTATAACGTGAAAATTTTTTCGTAATGAGTGATCGTTACGAAAAGAGAGAAGAGACGTGTGAGTCTCACTTGAAAGGATCATCCGGAATGAGTTTCTGCTTTTGAGCGTATTTGACAGCAACTGTCCCAGCAGTTACCGCAACCGCGAGTTTCAATGTTCCAACGAGACTACTTGGTGTTCCGAGAGACTCTCCAAGAACCTTCTTACTTGCCATGCTAATTCCAACTGCGGCTGCGACGTAGAGCAAAGTGTCATAGACTTCGTTCATAATAACTTTTCGATCTGTCATCCTTTTATTATAGTGTCAGTCGAAAGACTCTAACGCGTTAGCGTACGGTGTGAACGTCGTTGTGACTCGACTTTTCGGTTCCTCTTGAGGTTCCTCTTGAGGTTCCTCTTGAGAACCACTACGTTTATAGGCGTAATACAACGCACCGATCCCAGTGATAGCCCCAATAGTCCCAACGACGTAACCAAAACTAGAGTTACTCCGTTCATCCTCACGGTGAGACTCATTCGCGAATTTTTCGCGAGCTTTTCTCTCTTTCGCGTCTTTGCTGATCGCAGCGAGTCTCTTTCCCGCAGCGACTCTTTTCGGGTCTTTAATTTTATCAGACTTGTTACTCGTTATGGTTTCCATGTCTCTTTTATTTAGTTACAGTTAACTGTGAGGTCATCTCACAGTTAACTCACAGTTAACTCACAGTTAACTCACAGTTAACTCACAGTTAACTCACGGTACGACTACTTCAAAGCACCCATCTCACCACTTCGCTGACTCTTGAAGTATTTGTTCTCGTATTCTAACGTGCTTATCTTTTTCACTCGGAACCTCGCGTACTCTTCCAGCTCTTCAATCTTTTTCTCAAGTCTCAAAACTTTCAATGCGTAATCTTCTAACTTCGAGTGACCATTTGAGCGAACTCCTGCGAACATGTTTATTGTGAGACTCGTGTCTCTTTTAAGAGAACTAGCGCGGCTCATCAAATATCAACTTCACTCCGATTGTGGTGAGCTTGTAACCACACCAAATGAGAAAATAACCGCCGAATATGGCTGTGCTACCTAAAACTCCTCCCGCCACACGCATGTCGATCATCTCCTTCACCTCACATCTGGTGAGCATCTCCTCTTCACTCTCACTCTCACTCTCACTCTCGAACTCAGACTCAGTTATCGGATTGTTGTCGTTCATTTATTAGTGTGTTTGACGAGTCGTCATAAGACCACAAAAATAAAAGAGAGATGACAGCTATGATAACAGGTGGTCTATTTAATGCACTTGCATTCGCTGGCGCTGGGTTTCTGTTCAAGAGTCTTGATGGGAACAAATACGGTGACGAAATGAAGCGTCATAACCTCGCCTCAGAGAAACTCGCGCGAGATAGAGAGTTGTGGAACGAAAAAGAAGTTGAACACCGCGACAAACTAGCGAGACTTCGACTCGCCTTGTCGGACGCTAATCACAACATCAATGATACTAACGCAGCTCTCGACGAACTCAACGCAACACTTCGCGAGACACACGCGAAGAGACCAGAGCTGAGAGACTACTACACGCCGTCACCAGAGATGCGTGACTATCTGTCGATAACTGAGGGGGTGATGTTCGCTGGCATCGGGTGGGTTGGTTACAAGGCATATAACTACGTCGTGTTTAAATCGAGAGGTCGTCGCTAGACTTTTAAGAGTAGAGGCAGGTTAATAAAGGATGAGTATTAGTTTTGGAAAACGTGTTGAGAACAAGAAGTACAAGAGTTCCACAGTGGCTATCGAGATGTCACCAATCCTCTTCAAGGATGTGTTCACATTTGGCGTGCAAAAGAGCAAGTTCGATAGTGAGAAGTTCACGGCTGCCTTGTGTCTTAACGAAGACCAGCTAGCGAACTTGGAAGGTGTTGGTAACGAGATCTTAAAAGGTCTTGATGACGAAACCATCACAGAAGTCAAAAGTAGTCTCTATAACGACAAGGTCTACGTTAAGTGTGACCCAAACTTGTTCTCAGCTTACACTGAGGCTGACAAGGAGATTAGTTTTAACGAGCTGGTCAAGATGGAGAAGTTCACCGTGAACGCTGCTGTCGACATTAGCAGCGTGTTCGTTAAGGACGGGGTAGCTCATCTCCAGTTGTATCTTCACGAGATGGTAGTGAAAGATGAGAAGAAAGTTGAGAAAGTGAAAAGGAAGCGTGTGTGTTTCTGAGTCAGATCACTCGATTCCCAAACAGAGATGTTTGGAAACTAGTAAATGATAGTTGTACTGTACTTGCTCAGCACTCTCGTGAGCAACTACTTCTCTATTGAAAAGACAGCTTTCGAACTTGAAATGGACAGACGTGTATCTTAAAAACACACGATATAATAAACTCAAAAAATGACACGTCCAAAGGGTTCTTTGAACAAGATACAGAAACCAAAAGTGAAGTACGTTCGAAAACCAAAACCAAAAGAAGAGAAGAGCGAATATCTCACGCTAAAAAATTTGAGATCTATCGCGAAGGAACGTGGTGTGAAGCTAACGACAAACTCATCTCGAAACGTCATCAGAGAGAAACTTGATATGGAACCAGAGGAGTCGCCAAAAAGGTATGATCACTGTAAGGGTAAGAAACCAGCCCAAGTCATGATCAAGACAAACGTAGCCACTGGTGAAGAGACTAGATACAAATCTATATTCGAACTGGCAAACAGCGTGAAGATGTTCGCTGGTTCTATCACGTATCGTCTCAAACATGGAAAAGACCTCGTCTTCGATGGGGTGGTCTATAAGATTCGAAAATCTGTGGTGTAGGAACACTTTTTGAAAGACCCCGCGTCTTTCAAAAGAATCAACCACCCACTTGTCTTAAAGCAGTGCTACAATAAAGGTGATGAACTACTTCAGGAAGAAACTTAGTGAATGGTCGAGTTGGGTTGTTGGAACCCCAGAACCCACTGTCGATCCACCAGAGTCTTATTTGAGAAGTAAGCTTGGCGAGTGGAGTGACTGGTTCGTTAACCACACACCTGAGTCAGTTAGAACTAGAGTCGCTAGTGCTTTCACGACTCTCAAGAGTAAGGTCAGCCCCTTACTCGTAGAGTCAGAGGAAGAGGAGTTTCACGACGCTGAAGATCACGTCGTGGAGAAGACCGAGAAGTTCGTACGTGGTTTCTCAGAGACTTTCACCATCGAGAGTCGAGGGAAAGTAGATCCAAAGACTTTTCTAGAGAGATCAAAAGACCTCGTGACCGATCTTTGGAGTAACGAGGTGGAGAAGCGGAGTGGATTGAAAACAAAACTCGCCCTGGAGTGTGTCATGGTCAGAGCGACTGACAGCGGACCAGTGGAAGCAGTAGCGATGTTTCGCTCTCTCGTGAGTACCACGTTGACTGGAACTGACATGAGTGAGCTATATGACAAGTCAGTCGCGAAAATTCTCGAGAACTTAGCGACCTACTTGAAGAAAGGTAGTGGATGGAGAGTTCTGAGCGTTGTCAAGTTAGATATACATATCGATACCTACAAGCCAATAAGCGCGTCATCCTATATCCCAACACCAAAAGTTCTAGCTGATAAGAAAGCTATCGTCAACGTTCAGAACAAGACTGATAACGAGTGCTTCAAGTGGTCCATCACGGCTGCTCGATCGTTGAGACAGAAGAACATGGAGAAAATGAGTAAGAACCTGAGGACAGAATCCGAGAAATTTAACTGGACTGGAGTCTCGTTCCCAACACCACTATCGGACATTAAGAAGTTCACGAGAAACAACAAGATTAACGTCAACGTGTTCGCGTATGAAGAGAAAACGGGTGTATATCCACTTCTCATCGGAGGTGAGTCGAAAGATACCATCAATCTGTTACTCATCACGGAGGAGGGTGAAGATGGAAAAGTTAACTCTCACTACGCGTGGATTAAGAACATGAGTAGGTTGTTGTCCAGCACGAAAAGTAAGCGTGGACACGCGACCTTCTTCTGTTCTCGCTGTATCAACAACTTCACCTCACAGGACGTCCTGGAGAAACACGTCGAGCGTTGCTCCAACGTGGACAGCATCAAGACCGAAATGCCGGAAGAGGGGAGCTTCATAAAGTTCGAGAACATCTATAAGACGCAAGACGTACCGTTCGTGGTCTACGCAGATTTCGAGAGTTCCATCGAACCTATCGATAGCTGTGTTAACAATCCAGCAGCTAGCTCAACGACCAAATACCAGCATCACACACCATCCGGATTCTGCTTCCACCTCAAGTGTTATGATGACACTCTTCACTACGAAGAGCCCTACCTCTACACGAAAAAGACCGAAGACGAGAACATCGGTGAAAAGTTCGTTATAGAGTTGGAGAGAGCTGTTAAGAACATCTATGAGAAGTTCAAAGTAGCAAAGGAGATGACCTTCAGATCGGACGACAAGAAAGTCCATGATGGTAGTGATGTGTGTTGGTTATGTCAAAAAGACTGGACTCAAAAAACCAAAAAGGGAAAACCAGATCGAAAAGTGAGAGACCACTGTCATCTCACAGGCAAATACCGTGGAGCTGCTCATAGTAGTTGTAACTTGAAATATAAGTTACCGAAGTTCACCCCAGTTATTTTTCATAATGGGTCTGGCTATGACTCACATCTCTTCGCGAAAAACCTAAGTGTCACAGAGGGTGACATCAAGTGCATTCCGAACAACGAGGAGAAATACATCTCGTTCAGTAAGGACATCATCGTGGACTATGAGACAGACAACGATGGTGAAGAGAGACCTATCAAGAGAGAAATCAGATTTCTCGACAGCTTCAAATTCATGGCGTCAAGTTTAGATAAGCTAGTCAAAAACCTTGATAGTGATGACCTCATCTCGACCAAAAGAGTGTTTGAAGACGACTTCAAGTTAGTCTCTCGGAAAGGTGTCTATCCCTATGAGCATATGACCGGGTTATCATCTCTCGACGAGAGATGCTTGCCAACTATCGAGAAGTTCCACTCTAAACTTAACGACACCGACATCTCTGAAGAAGACTATCAACACGCTACTGAGGTTTGGAAACACTTCGACATGAAGACTATGCGTGAATATCACGACCTCTACCTTAAGACAGATGTCATGTTACTCGAAGACGTCTTTCAGAACTTCAGAAAGACATGTAAGACACATTACCAGTTGGACCCAGCGTTCTATTTCACCTCACCTGGGTTAGCATGGGACGCGTTGCTCAAATTCACTGGACAAGAACTCGAGTTAATAACAGACATCGACATGCTTCTAATGGTTGAGGCTGGGATCCGTGGTGGGGTTAGCACCATCACGAAGAGACATGCTGTGGCTAACAACAAGCACATGGATCATGTCAACAGCGATGAGCGAACTGGTGACTCACTATATGATCCAACGAAGCCGAGCGTGTTTTTACCAGACTTAGATAATAATAACCTCTATGGTGGCGCGATGAGCGAACCACTACCTACACACGGTTTCAAGTGGATGACTGAAGAGCAGCTAGATAACTGGAGAGACATGCCATGCATTCTCGAAGTGGATCTGGAATATCCAGAAGAACTTCACGACCTTCATAACGACTATCCACTAGCACCGGAGAGAGTCATGGTTAACGGGATAGAGAAACTCATCCCGAACTTGAATGACAAAACTAACTACGTGATCCATAAGAAAAACCTCGAGCTCTATCTCAGACTGGGGTTGAAACTCACGAGGATTCACCGTGGGTTCACATTTTTCGAGAGTCGGTGGATGAAACCATACATCGACCTCAACACACAACTTAGGACAGTAGCGAAGAACGAGTTCGAGAAAGACTTCTTCAAGCTTATGAACAACAGTGTGTTCGGTAAGACGATGGAAAACATCAGGAACAGGGTCGACATTCAGCTAGTTACCACGGAGGAGAAGATGAGAAAACTAGTCGCTAAACCTAACTACCATCACAGAACTATTTTCGACGAGAACTTGATCGCTGTCCACATGAGACGAACCAAAGTGAAATTTGACAAGCCTGTCTATCTCGGGATGTCTATCTTAGATATTAGTAAGACTATCATGTATGAGTTTCACTACGACTACATCAAGCCTAAGTACGGTGATAGGGTTACGTTGCTTTTCACAGACACGGACAGTCTCATGTACGAGATATACACTGAGGACTTCTACAACGACATCGCTGACGACGTTGAAAAGAGATTTGACACGTCCGGTTACTCGAAAAACCACCCGAGTTGTATTCCGATAGGTCACAACAAGAAAGTGGTCGGTATGATGAAAGACGAGCATCATGGCGAGCAGGTGTTAGAATTTGTTGGACTCAGGGCGAAGCTATATGCATTCCTAACACTACGTGGTGATCAGAAGAAGTGCAAAGGTGTTAAGAAGGCTGTGGTTGACAAAGACATAGTGTTCGACGACTACAGAGAGTGTCTTTTCAGTAGACTACCTATCTACAAGACAATGAATGTGTTCAGATCTTACAAACATGAGATCTACACGGAGGCTGTGAACAAGAAAGCCTTAAGTTCTGACGATGACAAGCGACACATCTTACCAGATGGGATTAACACGTTGGCACTAGGACATTTCAGAATCGAGAAGGAGTAGATCGGAGATTGACGAAGAATGAGTCACTCCACCTACAAAGACATTCGAACTATTTGAGTCTACTACACACTAGGGGGTGTGTACCAACCCCCCTTGGTACGATATCTCAAAAAAAAAAACAAAACCAAAAAGGTTTTGCTTTTAACTTTTGGACGAGCGATGATGGACAACGAGAGAGTAGGAAAGAATCCTAAGGGGTCTCCAAAACGGAGACCCCTTGTCGCACCTTGTTATCCAGAGTGAGAACGTAGACTTTCAAAAAGGTTTTGCTTTTGACTTTCAGAACACGTGCCGAGCCGCCATCTTGGAAGTGGTTTTGGAAGCACGTGGGGAACGGTTTTTTGGAAAACGGTCGCCATCTTTGATTTTCAAAGTCTAGGGGGGTGGGGGTGAAATGACGTGTTTTCGCCTTACTGTTTGCTGTTAGTTTTGGAAGTCGAGGGGGTGGTACCCCCCTAGGTTTTTTTTTAACAGTGTTTTAATAGGGGATACAAGTTGAGGGGGGGGTGGTACCCCCCTAGGTTTTTTTTTAACAGTGTTTTAATAGGGGATACAAGTTGAGGGGGGGTGGTACCCCCCTAGGTTTTTTTTTAACAGTGTTTTAATAGGGTGGGATACTGGCTACCCCGACCACCCCTATGCCGATTCTGGCTATTTTTTTTGAAAAAAGTTAGAATCGGCACTTTCCTACTACTGCCACTATTAGTATGATATCTGTGACTGCCATGACAACTGGCATAATTGTGGTCAGGAATTGTTGACCACTGTAAAGTATCCATATACGCTGATGACACGATTATATACTGTTTTTCATCATCAACGGTTGTTCTAGAAGATTCCCTTAACACGACCTCGCAGCCGTAGCAGAGTGGTTAAATATGAACAAACTGACACTCAACCTTACGAAGACCAAGTTAATGGTAATTGGTAGTGACAAAATGTAATGCTGTGTCTCTAACTGTTCAAGTAGCGGGAAATGAAGTAAAGGAAGTCAATCAATTAGAATATCTGGGTGTTACCCTAACATCGAATTTCAAATGGTATGAACACATAGAAAAGATTTTGGGGAAATCAACAAGCGCATTGGACTTTTAAAACGGACAAAACATTTGCTTCCTCGCAGCTCTAGACTGTTGTTATATAATAGTCTTATTCTCCCAATCTTTGACTATGCTGATTTGATATGGAGCGATAAAGCGAATGAAACTTTGATGGCAAAATTGCAGATTTTGCAGAATAAGGCTGCAAAACAAATTTTAGATCGTCCTTGGTTTTCATCTGCTTCATGTGCCTTACATGATTTAGGATGGAAACCTTTGTCAAATCGTAGGTTCTATCATCGTTGTTTATATGTTTTTAAGTGTCTAAATAATCTTATTGACAATGATATAAACTTTTTATATAATAAAGACATTCACGACTATAATACCAGGACCAAGAACAAATTAAGGCTCCCAAGAATAAAGAGAAACTGGGGTAAATATAAGGTAGATTATCATGCAATATCGGATTGGAACTCCTTAGATGAGCAGCCAGTTACTGACTCAGACTCACTTAGTAAATTTAAGTCAACTTTCTTAAAATAGTATTGGTATATTGCATAGTATATTGACTTGTTGCATGCATGCATGCTGATTGTTGTAATTTTAACATCTATATAGTATTCATAATTCGTTTTTAATATTAAGTCTTATTGTAATAATCTTCACTTAATAGTGTCAGGACCTTTCTGAAAATCATGTATTCGTGAGAAAGCTTCCTGACCTTTAATAAAGATCTTGTTCGTAAAAAATATTGAACAAGAAATTGTCGTAACAACACTGCATAATATTATATATTGATGAATAAATTGCATAATATCATATACTGCATAACCCTGCTTTACGTTGTGATGGGGTCACTCTCTGCCTGGGATTTACTGATCAATATTTCGGCTAGTTCTTTCTAAGTTAACCGCTGATATTTCGATACGTATCGCGGGCAGGGGTCACTCTCAACCAATCGATCAAGAATTTTGATCCTTTTGAAAATTCTAACCTAAAATAACTCGCAAAAGTCTGTGGCTGTTTGGTTGAGTTTGGAAGTTTTCAACCTGACATGGCAGCCAAAGAGTTCAAATGTGGAGATCTGATCTGGGCCAAGATGAGAGGTCATCATAGAACCCGTTTCAAACGTCGAATTTATCATCGATTATTGAGCACAAAACAAAACAGAGCAAAATAACACGTTCGAAATGGCGTCCGATTTGGCTTCCACCAAGGGGAAAATTCAAGCCAAAAATACCAATTGTTCTCGATTTTTTACAAGACTAGAACATGAACTACAGGCCCGAATTTAATTTATTTTTAAAGTGCAAATTCGTTTCTTTGTTACATTCATCGTTCAAATTAGAATATTTCTTTGCATGTCTTGTGTTGATGGTGTCACGGACAGACTGCGCGCGCTGTTTCAAGAATTCATTCAAGTTCTTGAATGTATCTACGGGTAGGATAGATGTGAGTTCTATTCTGGTATGATACATTCGTTTCTTGATTGAGTTGATTTGACTATGACAAATAGAGAGGTCAGTTCGAGTGTGTGGAGTGACGAACTGTGTTGTAGACAAAGTCGCGCTGAAACTGAGCAAACTTCAACAATGACTGACACATGAATTTTTATTAACTTTTTTCATCACAGACCCAGCCTTTGAATTTCGCCGCGAAAATAGTATCGTATCACGACGGCATTTTTTTCACTGAATTCGACGTCACATGATCGCCTTTGCTTTGCCACAGGCTGTGAAATCATCCCAAGCGATACTTCTTGTTTTTAATCCAAAATAAAGATTAAAATAATTTTTAATTGTCTATAGCCATGAATTTTTGTCTACTTCCTATTATATACTTACATGCTTTTGTTGTATGTGGTGCCGCAATTTTCCTGGATTTTCGTGATCATCGCCGCAGCAGGTGACTGTAACATCTGGCCATTGTCTGCAAGGGAAGATGTCAGACTCTTGTCAGTTCAGGTTTGTGCAGACCACAGACGGTTTTAATGTTCTTTTATGTGCATTTTAATAGGCATTATTCCCCTCGTTTTCGCAACTGAAATTGAATAGAATTTTGTTCGCTCCAACTGCAATTTTCAGTGATTGGAGCTTTGAAGTGGCCATTTAGGGATGGTACTCATGAGGTGTAAAATTATATGGTTTTAGTCTTTCATTGATATTTATCTTAAGATGGGTACTTACTCCATGATGTGTGTCCGCCATCCACGTTCTTGGGGAGCTGTTGTCGCATAGAAACCATCATCTGTTCTTTTTCGTTTGTTTCCCGGTCTTATTTTTTGTTCAACATCTTTCAGAAACCGATAGGCTTAAAATAGAAGAAAAGGAGAGTTTATTTTTGCCCCCTCACCTGTGAAAATAAAAAGATTAAATGGTAGGAATACCATTACTGCGGGCCAATTACTGCCGTATTTGCTAACCTGCGGAAGAACATCCTTCTCCATCACCTTCATCGTGTTTAAACCTTCCGTCGCGTCCTCGTTTAAGCCCCGACCTTATCAAATGGGACTGCGATGAGGTAGATGAGCCCATGGGAGATGCAACTGTGCAGTGATGTGGTGAGGTCACCGTTTCATCACCGGTTGTCATGGGCGACCCCTAAAAACATTTTTGTAGAATTGAAATGCAATTGTTAGTGTTTCTCGACCACGATTAATGAAAGTAAATCATGTATTCAAAGACCTTGGTGCACAGTTCTGTACAAATAGTGGCCTCCTTAAAGCTAATTTTAGAAAAACTGGCATAAAATCAGAAATTAATTATATTTGAAAATTCAGTCTATCTGCATACTGTATAACGCTGCATCCAAAAAATCTGTTCCAGTAAACGCACATAATGCAGTCATAGAAGTTGAACAATACGAACATTTTCTGGGAGAAGGCCCCAGACCCCCTACTAACACATATGACACCACACCAAACTTTTTCTGGCATGGTCCTTTCTGTAGATGCCCCCCCCCCCACTAACGAATTCTTCAAAAAGCCCTGGTAGCGAATTCTTCAAAAAGCCCTGGTGCGAACGGAGTATCCATTGTTACCATTGCGGAACTTGGGGATGCCACTGTAGTTGAAGTCGATGCGACCAATGAAGCGACGCCCTCTGCAGGAGTGTGGAGCGAGGACACCGACAAAATCCTAAAACCAAGCAGGGAACGTTTTTGGACAAAAATTTCAAAAATAATATTAATGAAAACTAGGAAGAAGAGCACCCTACTATTCTATTCACTTAAATCTCTTGAAATTATTCATCGCACGTACTTCTGTTTCGTTTGGAGAGGCGCCCAGCTCTCGTTCTCTTTGGATATATTCGATCGCTTCTATTCCAGCGTCAAACAACTCCGGACATTTTCGTGATCGCTTGTATTGTTTACGATTTTCCCACAACGTCAAGCAATCTGCACGAACATTACGCCTGTTGAACGACATAATTAAGAGTTTTTATTTCAAAATTTACACCAAAACAAGATATGTCATGCATGGATGCCTTACTTGTCTTCAGATCCAAAGAATTTGATATGAAATGTTCCATATTTTTCCGGGGCAGTTATCTATGAAAAACGAAAGCTTTTGATGTCGCACTTGCTTGAAAGTTAAAACTTAGCTGGACACTACATGAATTTATATTTGTGTCTGCACCTACTTACTGTAGCACGAGGTCGCCCTGTTTGAATGTCGCGGCTCTTTTCGCATAATCAACTTCTCCTAATTAGTGGCTACTTGTTTTCAATGCGTTGAAACTTGTTTTCAATGGTCGTAAGTGGTCGTAAGCTCAGCGACTAATTAGAATAATTATTTATTGCGCGCGCCATATTTTCCCATGACGTCAGCGAAGCGCTATTAATGAAACCCGCGCGCGAACTAAGAGGCCTAGGGACTAGCCGTTTCGCCGCCCGTGTTTTACTGCGTGGTACGTGATTGAGCAAACGTGAAATCGGTGAAAATCCTTAAATCCGCCATGTTTTTGGCTTCAAATTCAATTAATTTTTAATAATGGCAATGACACACAAAAGGGCGAAGATGGGCAACTGTTGCGAAACAAAACTTTACAATGGCCATGCCATTTTATTCTGCACGATCATTTTGACCGATCAATAAAATACGCAGTTTTCATTTGAATAATCAACAGGTCGCAGAACGTAGCCTGAGTTCTCAAAACGTAGCAGAACGTAGCGCAAGGTGACAAAAGACACGTGCACACATGTTTTGAGGTGCGCGTTCTGAGGCGCGCACGCTCGATCGAGCGGGCAAGGCGTGCATTGACAAGTAAAATCGTCTGGCGTTCGACAGAGTCTCAGGGTACCTTATTGCCTGGCTCCATGGCCATTTTAGTCGGAAAAAACATTAAATTCAATAAAATATTTGCAACTCGTTATTGAGAAGTCATTCAAGTTGCATTAGGATAACATAATTTTTCTACGTTTTGTTTTTATTTTGTTGTCATGGAAACACGTGACGTCACACCATCGAAATAAACATGGTCGTGAAAGATCGCTCTTGCAGACAGACAAAAGTAACATGAAACGGGTTGTCCTTATGCATATAGGTAGCTCAGTAGTTGTAGTTTATGGTACAAACTTGCTATCAAGGCGCTATTTCATAGTTTATTCGAAATTAATGAAATCCTGAGGAAAACCATATTTTGCAATTATCTCGATATCTTTTACATAAGGACAACCTGGCAAGTTTGGGCAATCTACTACGATATTAGTTCTATCTATCTTGCTTATTTTCTACAGGTAATCAATAAGATTTGTCTGTCTGCGAAGCGAACGTGTTTTGTTAACGACGAATCGCGATTTGACCGCCATTATATTTCCGCGCCTGTCGTCATTTTGGTCATCTGAATGAGCGAAATAGCTGATTTGACTGTGTTTATATGGCTATTGCTGTTTGTAGAATACGGATATTTTCTTATCACTTTGTTATTGAGAAAATAAACACTCCCCTTGCACAAAATTACTAACGTATAAGTTTTGTCGAGTTAATTTATATTATGACAGAACAATATACATAGCTAAGATTTTTGCGCAAATATTCAAAAAGTTACATATAGATGTATCACACTGTGACTGTCATAGACGGATACAGAGTTTATTGATATGAAAGGCGAGAATGTAACTGACTGTCATTATTTGTGATGCTTTTAGTTAAGTTTGCGATGGTTTTTAGTTTTATTCATCCGCACGCATACGGATTTGCTAGAGTTTCCGCCTGGCAAATACCTAAACAGGAAGACGGAGAAGTTAAACATTAAAACGACGAGACAGCTCGACAACGCATCTAGTGCGTCAAAAGGACAAGAGACTCAGACGTTATTGTAAGATGTTCAAGGGCAATGAGAACTTTAGTAAACCACATGCTCAAAGCTCAAATGAAACCATCAACATAAACAAGATGCTTTTTGAATGCGAACTCGATGCATGTAACAAGCATTCAGCCCAAATTTTATACCAGTAGTACTTGACACGCATGCATAACTCAAATGCCATCCTAAATTAAAAATTAAGCTCTTAGCAGTAATCTATTTTTTAAATTGGTATGGCATAGAGTATCTTTGCTTCATTTTGAAACATGTGAATTTGCAAGATTTGCGCTTTAGCAGATATATGACCGCCAAATTTGTAAACAAAGCTGTAAATTGAGAGACAGGCAGGAGTCATGTTTCATGAAGAAGAATGCGTCTGAGCGCCATATGCTGATTATAAGTTAATAACAGGGATATAGTGCAATACTAAATTCATACAAAGGTAGCACGAACGCCACTGTTATAGACAGGATAACTGTCGTCTAAAAATATATATATTTGCCAGTATTCGTCTCTTCCTACAAAATCTCGATTTTATTTGTCGCCATGCGCGCGCGTGCGGTTCTCGCGGGAAGTACGCTGTCTAGAACGTGGAGGGAGCCAGGCATTAATATACCTGAGGTAAATTACTATTTTTCCCGAGGAACGATGCCGTCGAGGAGTTAATGTTGTAGGACTTCTGATGTCATTTTTAAAATATGCAACCTACAATCTTCAGCTATGTGTCAAGAGAAAGATATTGTAGCATGATTTTTTTGGTATAACTTTGAGGTTTCTAGCTTAATAGAAAGTATGTTGAAACCACATTGATGGAAACCCATTTCACCAAAATGTTCACTGCACGCTCAATTTTTATGTTATTTCCCTCAAATTTTGCAGGCATACATTGCTGGAGCTAGCAATTTTTTTTCAAACAAAAATTCCACATCTTTAAAAACTGTAGTTGCAATTGTAACTACCAAATTAGACTACTGTAATGCTTTTCTACGGACTTACTAAGTATCAGATTAATAGACTACAAGTCTTAGACTGCCTTAGACTACCAGCAAGAAACGTCGTCTTCCTCTTCAGAAAAAGTGAAAGAAGTGGTATACTTGGGATGTTGTCTACCGCGGGGAAATTCTACAATGTGATTGGCTCGCTATATTCAATCTGCCTTTTTGATTGATTTTTGTTTCAATCATTCTAGTCGATTGACGTTTTCAATCGAAATTAGAATGAGTTCTGAAATTGTCGAAATTTTTCAATCTAAAACCAATCTTTTAGATTGAAAAATATTCCAATCTGTCTCAAGATTTAAATTTTCAATCTTTGGAATTACGAGAGTACTAAATATAATAAGAAGAAACATACTCCGAATATAAACATCTTGTAAACTCAAGATATGAGTTATTAGAAAAACAAGACACAAAATTAAGGTAATATTTTGACTCTATTGGGCATTACATTTAATACCCGAACCCCCCTGAATATTTGTCTTCATTGCGACCAGCTCAATTTTTCCAGAGAATGTGTAGAAAGTCCAGCGCGAAAATATTAACATAACCATTCTGTTGGTCTGTCATATTAAATTTTCCAAACATAACCATGCCTTCATAGACAATTGTCGACAATTGACAGACTATGGACGTCTTCATTAAGGTAGACGTCTCCACTATGGACAAAGCTATTTTGTTAGTACATTATTCGATGGTTCGGCCAAGTCTGGAAAAGACAATCTCTCTTTAAAAAGGATCCGAATCTTGTTCCACATCTCTTTGACTTCCTTCATCAGGGTTTTGTCGTTGTTCAGGCGTGATTGGAGTTGACGCAAACGCTTCTGGGACATGGCATAACCGTCCGATTTAGGGGTATGTGACTCTTTCCATGGAAGTTTTACTTCATACCGGCTTTGGCTTCCGTCGCGGTTTCTCCGTTGATCCCCATGGTCTCGATTTCCCAGAATCGGTGCAAGTTCTTCGATAATTCGTTGTCGTCTTCGAATGTGTTGTAAGAATTCGGGACAGACGTGGAACATTGTCTCTCGATAGAAAGATTTACGGTGGAAATGCCAGAAGCTAATTAGCAAGTTGTAATCATAAAAAAACCAATGAAAACAGTTTTCAAAGGCTGAGTAGTGTCACTAAACACTTTGTTTCATTTTTAAAATCTTTCTAAGCGATTATTCTCTAACATGTGAAAGTTTTTTATAATTTTGTCAGGCGGTTTTTGTGTTTGAATGAGTTTGTCGGCTGTGGACTTATTATATTTTGACTTATGTGAAATTCACTGATTTTAACATGTCATCTCAATATCTCAATGTCTTTTCAAATTAAGGTGGCTTAATGTTGGCTTTCAAATTAAGGTGGCTTAATGTTGTTTTAGTAAGCTAATTAGCAAGTTGTAATCATAACAAAAATCAACTAAAACCCAATTTACCAAACACAGACATCGCATAGTGTTCTTGAATTCTTGTTATGAAAATTAATAAAATTAATATTTTTGAAAATGTTGTTTAATTTAGACTTAACAGACTAACTTCGTTTCCAGTCGAGCAAAAGGGGGAAGAGTCTCAGGTAATTTTTAAATTGGGAACGCCCCCTAAAAATATCAGCTCCCTAAAAATATCAGCAATCCATTACAGTATGCATATCACTTTTTTAGACTGACCTCTTTTTCTCGGCCTAAAGAAGAAAATAAGGCCTAAAGGTAGACTTTATTTCTGTTAATTGTACACGCAAAAGAAAAACACGGGTCAAAAATTCAAAATTCACACAAAAATCGTTTTAAGACGAAGTCAAATAGATATATCATAACATTTTGTTAGGAGTAATATCAAAATGGCCTTTGTCTCTTTCAATACGTTCACTTCCATGCACGCAACATATGCAAAATAAATAATGCCCTCACTCATTTGAATGACACAACAATTCAAACGAAGTTTTCAACCGACAAAAGTCAAAACTTTTAAGTCAAAATGTCTTTTGTTTTGGTGCTTGCCAAGTATTTCTTTTTTGGCACTGTATTTCTTTTTTTGGCACAATGGAACAGTGGTGTGCCGGCAGGGGGGGGGACCGGGTGTGCGGGCAAAGAGTTCCAAAGGTAAATGTCTGAATTCACTTTTTGAGTTCGATGTATGAATTTGTATAAAATGTTCGCTCAGATTGCAGGAAATGCCGTTTCCGAGGTCTTAAATCTCAAAATTTTCCCGGTTTACATTCCCAAACTCTAGTACCCCGCCATCTTGAAATAACAAAATGATCACTCCAATAATACATTGGTTTTGACTTTGAGATCAGTGTCGATCACGTGAGTCCATTAAGTGTGATGTATCGCTGTCACTGATTAGTTTACCACTCTTACCACCATCTAACAGTTCCTGATTGACTAATTAAACTAACATAGTTACGCGCATCATAACAATGTATCTGCATACGCAGATACAAAAATTTAGGCTGCCCATTTTACTACTCGTGCGGCCAAAGGCCTGGCACGAGTAAAAAGCTAATTTAAAACCGCAAAGCATCGTGGTTAAATGTATCGCTGCCATCTTTTTTTATTATGGAACCCCCTGCACCGTTTACACGACACCACACAAAATTTTGTGCGGAAATAGGCAACAATCAAACTTGCAACAGTCAGACCAAGTTTTTATTTTAGGTTGGCTGGAAGAAGAGATGGGATGAACTGAGATCGCAGTTGATTTAGGAATTACACCATAGAAGAGGAATCATGATTTCAGTTGCTGGTTTTTAGAGGATTTTAATAGCCGCAAGACGTTTAGCCTTGTTTAGCCTTGTTTACGTTTTTCAGGCAAACGCTTTTTAAAGCTCCCAAGAGCTTTTGAATTTTGTATGAACGAAATTTGCCTGCCAGCAAAATGTAAACAAGGCAAAGGGTTTGTTTAACACTTAAACTGCGCGCGCTCGGTGAGCTCGTTGATGTTATGGGATAATTATGTATAAATTATGTATTAATAATAATAGTAATAATAATTAGTTTAATAGACCGCATCACAGCTGAAACTCAAAATATAAATATGTATAAATATGTATTAACATTTCACGCATTTTAGTGCTGTTATTGCCTGCTGCCAATCGGTAGGGATGGATTCGGTGACAAGGTTATATTAGCCCTGCTCATAACCAGGCGAAGAGTCATCGAGACCTCCCAACACTGTGGCGCGGAAACTGAGGACGAATCCAACATTGCCGCTCGACGTTTTTGCTGAGAAAATTGGCCCGTGTAACATTTTAAGATTCATCTCAACCATTTCAACTTCCTTGGTAAAATTCAAACGTTATTCATCATGGAATATCCCAAACTTCCGTCTCTAATTTTCGAGAAATTCCCTACTGAGCCTTTGAGAAGTGTTTTCATTGGTTGGTTATTATTACAACTTGCTAATTAGTTTAGTAAAACAACATCAAGCCACCTTAACTAGCTGAGATGTAGTCTCTTAGCAACTTATACAACGGGTATAGATTTTCTTATTGTCCACGCGTGGCAGTTGGAATTTCTCCAAAATTAGAGACGGAAATTTGGAGTAATTCCAATTGCCACGCGTCCACAATAAGAAAATCTGATTTCACACCATCCCATTTGAACTTCTTTGGTAAAATTCAAACGTTATTCAGCATGGAATATCCCAAATTTCCGTCTCTAATTTTGGAGAAATTCGAATTGCCAAGGGTCGACAATAAGAAAATCTGATTTCACACCATCCATTTGAACTTCTTTGGTAAAATTCAAAACGTTATTCAGCATGGAATATCCCAAATTTCCGTCTCTAATTTTGGAGAAATTCGAAGATAAGTAGACGATTTATGGTATATTTTGCTACGAAATCGTACGAAACACTATCTTTCGCCCTTGTGTTGAATGTTCAACTAAACTTACCCCCGGGCTCGAAACAAAAATCGTCAAATGTTTAAGATGTGGGCACCACATGCATTTTGAATCGTGTCAAGTTATTGTAGCAAGCCATCAACCATACATCTATTGTAAGATCCACATCGTTATTATATAGTCCTCCTTCCCCTAAGTTCAAAGCTCGACAATGGCTTGCAACATGTACGCACCGCGTACCTATTTTTATATCATTTATCATAATAGAGAATAAAACAGGACGCAATACGGTGCCTTGAGGAACAATACGGGTTAAACCTCTGCAAAGTCCTGTTGATACACCCTACTCTGTTATTTTTCTCTCTCTAACGCCAGACGATTTTACTTGTCAAGGGGAGAGTGATGCCACTCAATGAGTTAAACAATAATACAAAATAATTTATGAATATGATAGAACGTTTCACCAAACTAGAAAAAGAGATCCAATATCAGATTTCTTACAATATCTACAAACTATAATAACTAGACTTCAGAACAATGGTAAATACAATAGGCCAATAATATTTTTGCACTTTATATCAACCAAATAAATTTTATTCAGTCTCCTTTAATTATCAACCCTAAATTTGCAGCGCAAATTTCACAAATATCCTTTGAAAATCGATGTTGCGATTGCTGTTAACATTGAGATTGAGAAGTATCATTTCTCAGTGGCCAACTAGTTTTTACATTTTATATCATCCAAATAAATTTTATTTAATCTAAACTAATTATCAAATCTAACTTTGCTGCGCAAAATTTCACAAATATCCTTTCAAAGTCGATGTTGCGAACGACCTAATTCGAACTTAACGCAACACACCAAAGCTTCATCATTGAAATTGCTGTCTCACATATATGAAAACATAATGGCCACTGCAAACACATTGACTTACCCTGAAAATTAATATATCTGTCTAGAATGCTCGTGACTGTGCTCATGGTTCATCAAGATGGGCCAGAGGGCAAGGAAACTACTCCAGGTCAGCAGATTTGCAACAAGAAGTGCTTCAAGTAACACCACGTAAAAACGTGTACGCATGCGTCAATCTTAACCCAGCGCCTCCGGGAGATTGGAGCCAACGGTTGGCGCATGCGCAGCGAGACTTCTTGTTCTCGTTCAGTTTTGAAATGGCTTCTAAACCGTTGTACCTGTTTTACGGTTGTGAGGGAGCGGACAGCAGTTTACAGTCGGACATCGTACAAGTAGCGATAAGATGCCATCCTTCGGTATTTCCGAACCCTGTTCAGTTTTCTTCGTTAATTTACACGAATGAAAAGCTGAGCAGATTCAGTAAGTGATCTATCTCATGTATACAGTTGAAAGCTGCAGTCTGGCAGCTGAAAGCTCGAACTATTATGAATTGCTTGGTCAAAATTGCGCAATTTTCCAAGCAAATTGAGAAGTATCACTTCACAGTGGCCACAAATTGAGAAGTATCACTTCACAGTGGCCAGCTAGTTTTTGCATTTTATATCATCAAAATAAATTTTGTTTAATCTAAACTAATTGTCAAACCTAACTTTGTAGCGCAAATTTCACAAATATCCTTTCAAAGTCGATGTTACGAACGACCTAATTCGAACTTAATCCAACACACCTAGGCTTTCAAATTCCAATGCGTCCAGTCAGGCTCTTGCCGTTTTTTCCATAATTCTCTGATGGCCAACTAGTTTTTCCTTTTTTTGATGAAAGCATATGGTTCATTTTGAAACAAATTTTCTTTGCGGTAAAGTGGATTTCCACGCGAAATTTGCACATAACCAAAAGTTGCGCAATTTTCCAAGGAAATTGAGAAGCATCATTTTGCAGTGGCCAGCCAGTTTTTGCATTTTATGTCATCCAAATATATTATATTTATTCTAAATTCTTTGTCGACCCTAAATTTTGCAGCGCAAATTTGTCAAATATATTTTGGTCTTTTTTCAATGTATCACCGGTCCGGTTTTTTCGATGTATCACCGGTCTTTTTCTTTGTTTCGCCGGTCTTTAATTTCTGTGCATGTCTTTATCTATTATCATCAGCCTTTTACAATTCCTATTCGCCCAGTTCAGTTTGATGCCGGCCTTTCATGCTTTTTCTACTGGCTATTTAGTTTCTTTGTTCACTAAATTTTGAAACAGATTTTCTTTTCGGTAAAGTGTTTTTTTATTCGAAATCTCATCCCTGCCATGGCTATAGCGAGTAAAAATCGTCTGGCGTTAGCTGCAGTAAAATACTAGTGAGCTAACCATTGTCACCATTGTCCAATGGTCACCATTGTCCATTGTGAAGTACCATTGTCCATTGTGAAGTACCCTCTTCCAATGTGCGTGAGAACGCAGTCGAGCAATTACGCAGACGACATAGACATGAACAAAAGGGATTGAACTACGCAACCAAGACACCACGCAACAATGCGATACCACTGCCAAAGACTTCGAACGTTTCCATGATGACGAACAAACACCAGCTCATACTAGGATGCTGTAACGTCACAACGTGCAAGGACGATGCGAAGCTCGGGCAATGTGCGATAGCCGCGAAGCAGCTCGGACAACAGCTATGCTTCATCACCGAGACCCACCGTATTGGGAATGGCCTGATAGATCAGTGGCCAAAACATGCGGAACTGTCGGGCTGGCAGTTTGTGTACTCAGGGCTACGGCGAAAGGCGGCAGCTGGGGTAGGCATACTCTGCAATGAGGAGGCGGAGTTGGTGGACTTCAACGTGGTTACCGAGGGCAGAATTCTCCACGCCAGAATCAAGATCAAAGGCATTAAGCTCAACGTTTGGTGCATATACGCGCCGACTAACACCACAGTTGATGCAACGAAAACGGTTTTTTTTTGCGACGCTAGCTAAAAGTATACGCGAAATGCACAAAAGTTCCCCTCTTGGAAGGTGATGATCTCTGGTGATTGGAATAGCACCCTCTGTCCGGACGCACCTAGCGTCGCCCTACATCGGCAACAACTACATCGGCGAATACCCGACCACCGACAACGGCTACAAAATGGCGGAGTTTCTCTCCGACCACAAGCTGTATGCACTGAATACCCTCTTTGAGACCAAGCCAAACCACCGCGTCACGTGGCAGCTCGGCCGAACCAAAAAGAGGCTCGATTACTTCGTAACGGACTATTTCATCCGCCGCTGTGCGCAGCATTGCAGGGCATATCCTGCGCAAAGTGCCCCATTCGAGTCGAACCATCGGTTACTTGTATGCCATTTGCAAATGCCATCTTGAGCTCAGCGCACGGTTATGTTTGAGCGGAGGAAGCCCAAGCCAATCCTCCGGAGCTTACGCGATGAGTCACCAGTGCGCAGGCAATATGCGGAAGCATTGGACCAGGAGCTACCAAGTCTCAAGTCGAACTCACGGCGGAGGAACTGAACAACAGAATCATCGAGGGTATCCAGGCGGCCACCGCAACAGCAGTACCGGTGGCGGTATGCGAGGAGGATCCATGGATCACACCGGAGTTTAGGGAGCTTGTGCACGAGCTCATTGGCGAAAAGGTTACCCACAAGCGCAGGAAGCTGGTCAAGAAGCTCAAGAAGACACGGGCTCGGCTCAAAACGATGTTCCATAAGGAGCGCGCCCTCGCCATCAACGCCGCCGCTGAGAACCGGCAAGTCGAAGAGGAGTACAGGTTGTTGAAGGACAAGAAGATGCTGCGCAACAGCTCCAAAGTCCTCTGCCCGGCGGACAAGCTGCACGCGTACTTCAAAAACCACTTCGCTGCATGCCCCCGACCGCCGGCCCCCGAGCTTGACAACCTCCAAGACCACCAGTATCTGTTGCCGGATTCGACCTGTACAGAAATCGATGTGTCAACACCATCCCTCGAGGAGGTACGGCGCACTTGTGAACAACTCAAGAACAACCGCTGCTTAGGGAGCGACCGCGTCGCCGGTGAACAACTAAAGTACGCAGATTGTCCCAAATTACAACGATACGTACATGCATTGATCGTCAGAGTCTGGGTCCGTGGGGACTGTCCACAAGGATGGAGGCTGTCACGCTTGAAGCCCCTATGGAAATGCAAGGGGTCAGTCACAGAGGCTGCAATGTATCGCGGACTCATGATCAATGCAACTCTGAACGAAGTCTTGATTATGATCATCATCACACAAGTCCGTGAACACTACGAACACTCGATCCTCCCATTTCAGTGGGGATTACGACGAGCATGATCAACAACCGACGGTGTGTTTGTAGCCAGACAGATAACAACGAAGGTGGCCAGCCAGATCTTTGGATCATTCATTGATCTCCGAGCAGCGTATGACCATCTGTACAGGCCACTGATCTGGCGGATTCTCCGGATGAGGCTCGGCGAGAAAGCAGACAAGATCATCCGAATACTCGAGTGCACATACGAAGACACCCAAGCCAAGCTAGACGATGTGGACGCACCTATACCGATCAAAGTCGGAGTGCGTCAAGGTGGTGTGGAGTCGTACGTGATATTCAACTACGTACTTGACACCGTCATGAGGGTGTTGCTGGCCAAAATTGAGGCGAAATACCCAGGCGCGGGCATAACACACAGTTACGATATACACAATGAGTGCACGGATTGGCAACAGCGGGTGGCTGCTGCGGCTCGAGGGGTATCAACGTCGACTGTAATCATGTATGCAGACGACATCTTACTGTTGGGAAGGTCCAAACAAGAGCTTGAGGGTATGATGGAAATCGTCCTGAACACCTTCACCGACTACGGATTGACACTGGCTACCGACAAAACCTTCACGATGACGTGGAACACGGCCGAGACGGTGCGCGAGCAGGAAAGCCTGATCCAGGTGGGCGGTGAGAACCTCGGCAACCTCAGACAATTCCGGTACGTAGGGCATGTATTGACCGATGACCCTAAGTGACCTCAATACATCACCAATCAGATCGGTTTTGCTTGGTCGAAATGGGCTGAGATCAAGGGAGTGTTGTGCGACCGTGAAATATCACTCTGGATAAGAGTGCGCATGCTGGAAACGATGATCAGAAGTAGGCTAGTGTATGCGGTACAGTCTGATCGGCTAAAAGCGGCCGAGCGCAACAAACTCGACAGCATTTGGGTCAACTTCTGTCGGAAGTTGCTGAAAGGCGGGTACAGGCGAAAGAAGGACACCGACGATGGCGAAGATGGTGATTACGCGTACTGCTTAAGCAACGCCGAAGTACTCCGAATTTGCAAAACGAGCCCTATTAATGAGTTCTTCCAGCGCCAACATATTAAATACATCGCCCACATCGCGAGAATGCCTAACGACAGCGAGCTCAAGCAATGGCTATTCACAAAATCCGAGCATAAATACGCGAGGTGCAGGTGCGACGCATGCTTTTCAAACGTGAAGAGCTTCAACGGTGGCTTCAATGCCACGAATCTCGATGGGCAGAATAATGCCTCAATGAGACAACCCCCATGATGATGATGATAACGGTCCGTGTCTTTTCTCTTGATGTATGCTGTTGTAGATAAACCAGTGTGTCCATGCACAGATGCGAAGGGTGCGATGTAGGTTATGTTCGAGAAGTTTGTCAAATGAATCTAAGACAGGCTCGGATTTTACGACGCAAAGTACTTCTCGTATTACTTTGGCTTCGGCTGCACGTGATGTCTGTGTCACGGGGTTTTCTGGCCATTCACACGGATCCTGTAACCATTCTCTGGCCCTGTCAACCAGAGTGCTGTGGAAGTAACAGGTCCCCCTCTGCTTGCAATATCGGCAGGGTTGTCTTTAGTTTGTACATGTCGCCACTGTATTTCTGGGTGCGCATGTATCTTTGCCAACGATTTGTAACGAATTGCTTGTAGACTCCATTGCCACATATCCAATGCAGCGCGACCGTGCTATCCAGCCACGTGTAGATAGAGGGTGTAGGTAACTTTGGAAGGGCGGTGCACACATTCACGACGAGATTGGTAACCATGTGGGCAGCGACCAACTCTACTCGTGGCACAGTTAGGCTTCGCTTAGCCAATCTGCTCTTGGCTGCCACGAGTCGCTGTGTTATTCCCGAGGGTTGTCTGACGAGGGAAACTACTCCAGGTCAGCAGATTTGCAACAAGAAGTGCTTCAAGTAACACCACGTAAAAACGTGTACGCATGCGTCAATCTTAACCCAGCGCCTCCGGGAGATTGGAGCCAACGGTTGGCGCATGCGCAGCGAGACTTCTTGTTCTCGTTCAGTTTTGAAATGGCTTCTAAACCGTTGTACCTGTTTTACGGTTGTGAGGGAGCGGACAGCAGTTTACAGTCGGACATCGTACAAGTAGCGATAAGATGCCATCCTTCGGTATTTCCGAACCCTGTTCAGTTTTCTTCGTTAATTTACACGAATGAAAAGCTGAGCAGATTCAGTAAGTGATCTATCTCATGTATACAGTTGAAAGCTGCAGTCTGGCAGCTGAAAGCTCGAACTATTATGAATTGCTTGGTCAAAATTGCGCAATTTTCCAAGCAAATTGAGAAGTATCACTTCACAGTGGCCACAAATTGAGAAGTATCACTTCACAGTGGCCAGCTAGTTTTTGCATTTTATATCATCAAAATAAATTTTGTTTAATCTAAACTAATTGTCAAACCTAACTTTGTAGCGCAAATTTCACAAATATCCTTTCAAAGTCGATGTTACGAACGACCTAATTCGAACTTAATCCAACACACCTAGGCTTTCAAATTCCAATGCGTCCAGTCAGGCTCTTGCCGTTTTTTCCATAATTCTCTGATGGCCAACTAGTTTTTCCTTTTTTTGATGAAAGCATATGGTTCATTTTGAAACAAATTTTCTTTGCGGTAAAGTGGATTTCCACGCGAAATTTGCACATAACCAAAAGTTGCGCAATTTTCCAAGGAAATTGAGAAGCATCATTTTGCAGTGGCCAGCCAGTTTTTGCATTTTATGTCATCCAAATATATTATATTTATTCTAAATTCTTTGTCGACCCTAAATTTTGCAGCGCAAATTTGTCAAATATATTTTGGTCTTTTTTCAATGTATCACCGGTCCGGTTTTTCGATGTATCACCGGTCTTTTTCTTTGTTTCGCCGGTCTTTAATTTCTGTGCATGTCTTTATCTATTATCATCAGCCTTTTACAATTCCTATTCGCCCAGTTCAGTTTGATGCCGGCCTTTCATGCTTTTTCTACTGGCTATTTAGTTTCTTTGTTCACTAAATTTTGAAACAGATTTTCTTTTCGGTAAAGTGTTTTTTTATTCGAAATCTCATCCCTGCCATGGCTATAGCGAGTAAAATCGTCTGGCGTTAGCTGCAGTAAAATACTAGTGAGCTAACCATTGTCACCATTGTCCAATGGTCACCATTGTCCATTGTGAAGTACCATTGTCCATTGTGAAGTACCCTCTTCCAATGTGCGTGAGAACGCAGTCGAGCAATTACGCAGACGACATAGACATGAACAAAAGGGATTGAACTACGCAACCAAGACACCACGCAACAATGCGATACCACTGCCAAAGACTTCGAACGTTTCCATGATGACGAACAAACACCAGCTCATACTAGGATGCTGTAACGTCACAACGTGCAAGGACGATGCGAAGCTCGGGCAATGTGCGATAGCCGCGAAGCAGCTCGGACAACAGCTATGCTTCATCACCGAGACCCACCGTATTGGGAATGGCCTGATAGATCAGTGGCCAAAACATGCGGAACTGTCGGGCTGGCAGTTTGTGTACTCAGGGCTACGGCGAAAGGCGGCAGCTGGGGTAGGCATACTCTGCAATGAGGAGGCGGAGTTGGTGGACTTCAACGTGGTTACCGAGGGCAGAATTCTCCACGCCAGAATCAAGATCAAAGGCATTAAGCTCAACGTTTGGTGCATATACGCGCCGACTAACACCACAGTTGATGCAACGAAAACGGTTTTTTTTGCGACGCTAGCTAAAAGTATACGCGAAATGCACAAAAGTTCCCCTCTTGGAAGGTGATGATCTCTGGTGATTGGAATAGCACCCTCTGTCCGGACGCACCTAGCGTCGCCCTACATCGGCAACAACTACATCGGCGAATACCCGACCACCGACAACGGCTACAAAATGGCGGAGTTTCTCTCCGACCACAAGCTGTATGCACTGAATACCCTCTTTGAGACCAAGCCAAACCACCGCGTCACGTGGCAGCTCGGCCGAACCAAAAAGAGGCTCGATTACTTCGTAACGGACTATTTCATCCGCCGCTGTGCGCAGCATTGCAGGGCATATCCTGCGCAAAGTGCCCCATTCGAGTCGAACCATCGGTTACTTGTATGCCATTTGCAAATGCCATCTTGAGCTCAGCGCACGGTTATGTTTGAGCGGAGGAAGCCCAAGCCAATCCTCCGGAGCTTACGCGATGAGTCACCAGTGCGCAGGCAATATGCGGAAGCATTGGACCAGGAGCTACCAAGTCTCAAGTCGAACTCACGGCGGAGGAACTGAACAACAGAATCATCGAGGGTATCCAGGCGGCCACCGCAACAGCAGTACCGGTGGCGGTATGCGAGGAGGATCCATGGATCACACCGGAGTTTAGGGAGCTTGTGCACGAGCTCATTGGCGAAAAGGTTACCCACAAGCGCAGGAAGCTGGTCAAGAAGCTCAAGAAGACACGGGCTCGGCTCAAAACGATGTTCCATAAGGAGAGCGCGCCCTCGCCATCAACGCCGCCGCTGAGAACCGGCAAGTCGAAGAGGAGTACAGGTTGTTGAAGGACAAGAAGATGCTGCGCAACAGCTCCAAAGTCCTCTGCCCGGCGGACAAGCTGCACGCGTACTTCAAAAACCACTTCGCTGCATGCCCCCGACCGCCGGCCCCCGAGCTTGACAACCTCCAAGACCACCAGTATCTGTTGCCGGATTCGACCTGTACAGAAATCGATGTGTCAACACCATCCCTCGAGGAGGTACGGCGCACTTGTGAACAACTCAAGAACAACCGCTGCTTAGGGAGCGACCGCGTCGCCGGTGAACAACTAAAGTACGCAGATTGTCCCAAATTACAACGATACGTACATGCATTGATCGTCAGAGTCTGGGTCCGTGGGGACTGTCCACAAGGATGGAGGCTGTCACGCTTGAAGCCCCTATGGAAATGCAAGGGGTCAGTCACAGAGGCTGCAATGTATCGCGGACTCATGATCAATGCAACTCTGAACGAAGTCTTGATTATGATCATCATCACACAAGTCCGTGAACACTACGAACACTCGATCCTCCCATTTCAGTGGGGATTACGACGAGCATGATCAACAACCGACGGTGTGTTTGTAGCCAGACAGATAACAACGAAGGTGGCCAGCCAGATCTTTGGATCATTCATTGATCTCCGAGCAGCGTATGACCATCTGTACAGGCCACTGATCTGGCGGATTCTCCGGATGAGGCTCGGCGAGAAAGCAGACAAGATCATCCGAATACTCGAGTGCACATACGAAGACACCCAAGCCAAGCTAGACGATGTGGACGCACCTATACCGATCAAAGTCGGAGTGCGTCAAGGTGGTGTGGAGTCGTACGTGATATTCAACTACGTACTTGACACCGTCATGAGGGTGTTGCTGGCCAAAATTGAGGCGAAATACCCAGGCGCGGGCATAACACACAGTTACGATATACACAATGAGTGCACGGATTGGCAACAGCGGGTGGCTGCTGCGGCTCGAGGGGTATCAACGTCGACTGTAATCATGTATGCAGACGACATCTTACTGTTGGGAAGGTCCAAACAAGAGCTTGAGGGTATGATGGAAATCGTCCTGAACACCTTCACCGACTACGGATTGACACTGGCTACCGACAAAACCTTCACGATGACGTGGAACACGGCCGAGACGGTGCGCGAGCAGGAAAGCCTGATCCAGGTGGGCGGTGAGAACCTCGGCAACCTCAGACAATTCCGGTACGTAGGGCATGTATTGACCGATGACCCTAAGTGACCTCAATACATCACCAATCAGATCGGTTTTGCTTGGTCGAAATGGGCTGAGATCAAGGGAGTGTTGTGCGACCGTGAAATATCACTCTGGATAAGAGTGCGCATGCTGGAAACGATGATCAGAAGTAGGCTAGTGTATGCGGTACAGTCTGATCGGCTAAAAGCGGCCGAGCGCAACAAACTCGACAGCATTTGGGTCAACTTCTGTCGGAAGTTGCTGAAAGGCGGGTACAGGCGAAAGAAGGACACCGACGATGGCGAAGATGGTGATTACGCGTACTGCTTAAGCAACGCCGAAGTACTCCGAATTTGCAAAACGAGCCCTATTAATGAGTTCTTCCAGCGCCAACATATTAAATACATCGCCCACATCGCGAGAATGCCTAACGACAGCGAGCTCAAGCAATGGCTATTCACAAAATCCGAGCATAAATACGCGAGGTGCAGGTGCGACGCATGCTTTTCAAACGTGAAGAGCTTCAACGGTGGCTTCAATGCCACGAATCTCGATGGGCAGAATAATGCCTCAATGAGACAACCCCCATGATGATGATGATAACGGTCCGTGTCTTTTCTCTTGATGTATGCTGTTGTAGATAAACCAGTGTGTCCATGCACAGATGCGAAGGGTGCGATGTAGGTTATGTTCGAGAAGTTTGTCAAATGAATCTAAGACAGGCTCGGATTTTACGACGCAAAGTACTTCTCGTATTACTTTGGCTTCGGCTGCACGTGATGTCTGTGTCACGGGGTTTTCTGGCCATTCACACGGATCCTGTAACCATTCTGGCCCTGTCAACCAGAGTGCTGTGGAAGTAACAGGTCCCCCTCTGCTTGCAATATCGGCAGGGTTGTCTTTAGTTTGTACATGTCGCCACTGTATTTCTGGGTGCGCATGTATCTTTGCCAACGATTTGTAACGAATTGCTTGTAGACTCCATTGCCACATATCCAATGCAGCGCGACCGTGCTATCCAGCCACGTGTAGATAGAGGGTGTAGGTAACTTTGGAAGGGCGGTGCACACATTCACGACGAGATTGGTAACCATGTGGGCAGCGACCAACTCTACTCGTGGCACAGTTAGGCTTCGCTTAGCCAATCTGCTCTTGGCTGCCACGAGTCGCTGTGTTATTCCCGAGGGTTGTCTGACGAGGGTTGTCCCCGACGTCCTGGATGCATCTCGAAATGCATGCAGTTCGATCTCTTCAACTTTCTATTGGTGGCTCACGATTGATCTTGGTACTTGCTCTTCAGATGGCAAGGAGCACTCCCACTTTTTCCATGGTCTCAAGTGACTCTCATTGAGGTTTGCATCCCACGGCGTGTTCGCTTCACACACGTCTCGATATATCAGCTTGCCCTCTAGTGTTAGGGGTGACACTAGGCCCAAAGGGTCGTAAACCCTTGCCAGTTTGCTAAGTATGCCACGCTTTGTCATCGGTGTGTTGTCATCTGAGAAAGTCACTGCCATAGTATCTGTACACTTGTTCCACTTGAGACCAAGTAATTTAGATTCACGGGGTTTGACCATGAGTTGCTGCTTCGCATCAGACTGATCTTCTAGAACTTCTGACGATTCTTCAGCTTCTAACTGCGGTATGTTCGAGTTCCACTTGTGCAATTCGAACGTGGCGTCTCCCAATATTACTTGGGCTGCTGTCTTATGTGCTGTCTGTACAGTTAGTCACCAGTGAGTACGTCATCGACATACATGCTACGCCGTAGGTGCATGCGTGACTTCATCAGGGTGACTTTCCGACCACTTGTCTAGGTGGCTTTCGAGGACTCCTTCAAGAAGATACGGTGATGAAACTAAGCCAAATAAGCCTCTTGTAAAACACAAGGTCTCCAAAATCGAGTGTTCGTCTTTTTGCCAATGAAACTGCAACGCGTCTCTCTCGCATTCCTTTATTCGGATCTGAAGGAATGCCTGGCGTATGTCTCCTGAAATCAACACCGGATAGGCTCTCTGCTGTATCAATACGTCCCAGAGTTTATTTTGCAATGTTGGTCCTGGGTGGAGGCATTCGTTGAGTGTTGGCGCGTTGGTGTTTACTCTTGTGGAAGCGTCATATACAATGCGCGTTTTTGTAGTCTCGGCAGTCTCCTTGATAACGAACTTGTGTGGAATGTAGAACGCTTTGTTCTGCAGTATTTCTGGTGCTGGCTCCACTATACCCTCCCTGATAATCGTATCATATTCTTCGGTATGACCACTTCGCTGCAATTTCTTTGTCAGTCCGTTGAGACGGGAGAGACTCCCGGCTTCGTTAGGTGGAAGAGGCAGATGGTTGTTTCTCCAGGGTAAACCCGTTTCATACCATCCTTCGGGTGAACGTTGTAACTGTTCCTTGAACTCAGCATGTACTATCTGTTGATCATGCTTGGATGAATCTTTGAGACCGAGGATATCTAGACGACAAAGCTCTTTGTAATTCGCTTTAGTTGTCTGGCACAGCAACATGGTGGTTTTGTCGAACTCTTTCCCAGGTGACATAATAAACCATCCCATTTTCGTGTATTCAGCAATGGGTTCACCAACTTTCCCAATAAGTGGCTTCTTGTCGGTCTTGATCTTGGTGTAGTCACCCATGCTAAGGATCACATGAATTGGTAATTGTGCTTTGGTGTCCTTGTCGGCCACATTGACTCGTTCCAAATGGGGATATCTTGCTTTCATCTCTTCATACCGTGGATTATCAATAGATAATATGGCTTTTATTCACCTTTGTCAATTTCACGTTCATTTGAAATGTGTTGTCAGTCGATTCTACCACGGCGTCGTAGGTCTCCGACGGAGGTGCCAGCCACGTTTCGTAAATTACACGCCTCCCAGAGTATGTATCTACGAAAAATCACTGATCTAGAAACCAAATTTAGCTTTTTACTTTAATGCATCTTTACCTCGAATATCCTTCGCTTGCTCACTTCGCTCTCCAATTACATATACCCCCCCCCTGCAAACATGTCGATCACTTTTGGCTCTCTTGGTTCGTTCGTGGGAGTTACGCGATTTCCTAGTTTGCCCAAATCTCCAACAAGTTATCTTAACTATAGTTATTAGAAAACTACAGTTTTTGTTCCAAAATACTATAGTTTTCATAACTATAGTTTTTGTTCCAAAATACTATAGTTTTCAAAAACTCATAGTTTTTATAGTAAAAAAGTAGAGTGCTGCTCAATAGACAGTGTTTTGGATATATATATAATAGTTTTTATAGTACTCTTCAGACTTCAATAAAACAACCATACAATAGTTGTACTGTATGTATTGCTCAGAAATCTTTAAACACATTTTGAAATACTTAACAGAGCGATTTATGCTATATACCATTAGAAATCGGCCAATGACAAATCACAATTGTGGTTTGAAGTTTGTAGCTATCATGGAACAATTTAAATAATTGCTCAATATAAATCTTTTGACAAATTTTGAAATACTTCAAAAGCCCTTGAACAACCACAATTGTGGTGTAAATATGAAGTAGGAACATCTGCACGTAGGGGATATTTCACCAGAGCATAACCTTAGAAGAGAGAAGATATTATGTTTTGGTTGCATCACATTTTTAAACCAAGAATCAACCAACATCTTCACCATTTTGTTAATGAGTGGGATAATCATTCTTTGAGAACTGTAAGTGGACTGCCTGATATTTCACCAGAACATAACCTGCAGGTAAATGAGGTTATGCAATAACCAAGACTAACATCTAGCTAACCATGCATCATAAATGAGTGGCACCTAGCACGTGCACCAAAGGGGTAGGTAAGGGACTGGAACGACCCCATAGTCAGCATTAGCGCACTTGCTTGACTAGCAGTGACACGCATGTTCTGGAGCTTTGTGACATTGTGCACCTTTGCCATATAAATATGTCTACAGAAAGCAGATCATCATCAAGTGAGACGACTTCTCATGATGCTGAGCAGCAAAATGTGATTGTATATCCGATAAACACAGACACAAATAGCTTAGGATACTCATACATCTAAAGGTTCATGTTTATTGGCAATATTGAAGATTCAAGCCAATCAAAGTAAAAGTTTATAATGATATTCTAAATAAATAAACCACTGAACCAAAACGCACATTGCACCACCTATGGCTATGGGAGATATGTACAAAGAGATGTGTTCTTCTTCGAGGGGGAGTCAGTTCCAATAACAACTTGAGTTCATATGAAAGGTTATATCATAGTTACTTACTCTGTAAAATATAAAAACCGAAACTTGAATATAATGGGAGAAAATACACCATGAACTGGCATAAAATCGTAAACATGAAGGCCGCCATAGTACATCTCTGCGAAACCGCGATCTCTCGTCGTGACGTCAGTGCGCGGTTCTGAATGTTTTCCCACATAATTTACATGAATTTATATGCAAATGGTACTCGAGTGAATCTTCAAGTGATAATGGCAGTTTTGTGAGCTCAGAAACAGAGGACGAATATGGAATATGACGGGAATCTGATTGTGCCTTTTCAGACACAAATGTATCAAGTACAGGAGAAAACTCGTCGACAGAATCCGAAGGACCAAAAAGACTTGATGGTTTAGACCACTGATCTAGAATACTGAGCGCCTTAATGAAAATGTAACCGGAAGTCACGCCCTTTTTGTGAGCGACGCCACCATATTGGAAGGTCCCACTTTGAGGAGCGAGCTAATACATTTTACTGTTGCGAAGTCGTTTTCGTATATAATCACGAAATAAACGAACAAAGCAAATTCATTTTGGTATTTCAAGCAACAGGGCACATCATGGGACTATGGAGGATCTAAAAACGTGAAGGAAAACTGAATGGTAAGTAAATAAGTTGACATTTTGACGAAATTTCGAAGCGGGCCGAGCGACCAGCGAGCTCCAAAATCGTGAAAAGGGTTTTAATACAACACTACCGTGAATAAACTGAAAGTTAAAATACAAGTGTGAGATAATACTATAATTGTGAAATGTTTTCAATTGGTAGATCATTTGCAAAAGCGAAAGAGGTGCAATTAAAGGTACAAAAGATAGATTGGCTTGTACAGTAGTTGTAGCCGTAGATTTCGACAAGTAGTACATGGGACTGTGACAGGAGCATGTTTTACTCTATTTAAAGTTTGCAGTATTTAATATTTGGTGCCTTCCATAAAATTAGCTGTAGCATGCATCATAAAAATAGTTTGCCAGTTTGTTTTAACATATTCCAGGTCCAGTGTCACTGTGTGTAACTTGTTGTGTTGGCATTTAAGAATATTCTTAATTTTTATGAGAAATTGTTTGTGAGTACTACTGTATTTGTAAATTTTAATGTGATATTTGTATGTTACAGGTACATGTAGTTGAAAATAAAACAACTATATATGAAGGAAGAACTCAAAGGTGAAGTGACATAACAAGTTAATACAGAATATAATTAAACTGTTATTTACAGTTTTCAAACTTTGTAAATCATAAATCATTCAATTAAAGAACATTTTTACAATTCTTGAGTGTATTTTTTCTTGTGTAGTTTGATTCTGTATATATAAATGAAAAAGTTTAAGAATTTAATCTTTTCTCTGACTTCTATAACTTATGTTTATCAGACATATCATCATTGTTCAATAAATTATATGACCATATGTTTGACTCTGCAGTTGATGACAACCATGTTTATGGACTCATCAAACAAATCATCAAGTGCTACTGCAAAGTCAGACTTTACCACCTTGGTAAGGAAGCCACACAGCATCTCTGTGGAAAGAAAATAAGAAAAAACTTAGTAAACTGGTCCTGTTTAACTGCACAGGCTGTTGAAACATCACTACCACCAACATCAACAATCTTTCTCAAGACTACACTAACCTAGAATATCTGACTCTGACTACTGCTGAGACCATCAAAATGCCAGTCACTATTACCAACATCAGCAATCTTTATGAAGAATACATTCATTATCACTGGTTGGTTAAAGAGAAGAAAGATGGTTAAAGAGAAGGAAGATGGCTAAAGATTTTAAAACCGGTTCCTTGAACCACCAAATATACTCAAAAGTTTACAAACAATTTTCTCGAATAGATCAATAAAACTGGTGCACATACAGGTTATCTCAAATACATGATTTACAAGAATACGTCTGACTGCACCAACATGTTAGCCTGCGTATCTCCCGCCCCTCCCCCGAGAGCCAGCTACGCAGGCTACCAACATGTACACAGTCAACACTCTCAAAAATAGACCAAATAGTGATTATCAATTGCAATTTTTTTGCATCTGGCTGAACTTTTCATTGTGATTTCGAATTAAGAAATATACATACATAATAATAATAATAATAATAATAATAATAGATGTACTCTAAGATGCACCGAGTTTAATAAACAATATATTTTTACTCAAAGAAAACTCGGGGTAATGATTAAAATAGGTTGTCCATGCATTCATAAAATCTACCAGATGGGGTTATCTAATTCGGGCTTTAATACATCATACTAAAATATACTTTTTAGTCACAACTCACACAATAATCGAAATAGCTATATTTCAAGACTTACCATAGCGGTTGTTCGTAGTAAAGCTTGTTCAGTTGATCAAATTTTCCGAATTATTTTAGTCTTCTAGCAGTGTTCCATATTCTGAGTAAATGAATGATAACGGCCTTCGTCAGTTCAAAGTTGTAATCACCGATACTGAGAGCTCGTACCATCGAACTCGCAAATTCCGTTTTTCCCAAGAATTTGGGGCCAAACAACTACAATTTCTCTCTCAAAATGCTTCACGTGTCCTCTCTTTCTCGTAATAAATAAAATTGTCCGATCGCGATGGAGAAAATGCTTTAAAACACGAAAACTCTAACTGCGCAACAGTAACTAATATGGACCTTCCAATATGGCCGCCACGACCAACCGGAAGCTTCATTTTCAGACAATACATGCTCTATCCAGTCTATATATAGATCAGTGGTTTAGACTGGTAAACATCTGTTTGTTTGTTTTTTACCATCACTGCGCTAGTTTTATCGCATCAGAATTGGACTAATTATTGATTTCTATTCGTATGAAATGAGGCAAAGATCTTTCTTTTATAGGACCTCTCTGATAATAATAAATATTGTCAATAATAATTCAGCTTTTTATAATTAAGTTTGTGTTTGTCAATGATAAGAGGACCAGGAAAACAAGATTTTCTTCCTTGCTCACATAGGTGTACTTGCACTCACTGCCAGATAATGGACAGAAATGAGGAGTGTGTGTAAATAAGAACCAAGAAGTAGCACAAGTGGAGCAAATATCAGTACCTGCTTGTATCACAGATAACCCTGGATTTCAGGCTGTTTGCTTAAACTACTGGGTTCTACAGACAGCTTGGAATCAATACAAGCAACAATATGGTGCCAAAGCAATTGGAGGACCAGAACACAAACAACTCAGACATGTAGCTTATAGACAATTAGTTAGATGGTGCTGGGGTGTGTTAGGTAAAGAAACAAGAATTGTCCTACTATCCTGTGCAGTCAGCTGCATTAGAGCACATTTCCCACCCGCTGGGCTAGAAGAAGATTTTGTTTTCACTAGCTTCATGTTGCAGATGAGTGAATATAGAGACTAAACTAATTTAGACTGCGATAAAATGTTTTTCTTGTCATAACAGGAATTTTTGTATATGGTACTACTCCAATTATTTTTCTAACATATGTACAGCAAATGGAATTTAATTGGTATTGTTAATAATTAAACTGTCAATACAGTATTTTTCTTTTAAAATGTCGATTTCCTTGTAATTTCTACAAGTCAAAATACAATCTAAAAATTTGAAGACTGAACATACAACTTTAACATGTACATATTAAATCATGACTTTACCACTTCAAACAGGTGCAATTCTGTAAATGCAAAGTGAAATATGGTGTAAATGTCTTTCAAAATGTCCAAAGTGTCTGTTCTAATCATAGTAAAACAATAAAAATGTTAGTTTAGGACCACATGAATAGTCCTTAATACCAACACTCCTATGTAAATAACTCTAACTAGCACAGTGGTTAGTACTTGTGCCGTTCACCTCTGCGACCAGGGTTCTATTCCTACACAGTGCATTTATCTGATTAAAAATTTCACGTTGCCCACATGCGGGAAGAGTGCTCTTCCAGTTTGACTCTACCAAACATATCAGGTTTTCTCTGGGTATTGCGGTTTTCTCCTGTATTGACACTGGACCATTAAGGGGTGGCCCTTACTGGACCACTAGTGATAACACAGTTAGATATAGCTGATAGTTATCCAGTACAAATAAGGTTAGTTTAGTTTTAGTTTATTTTTTTGTAGTTTCGGCCAGGGATTTTGCTCCTGTCCTGAAACCATTCTTGTTTTATGGGCTTGTACAACTTCATCTTTACATGGCCTTGGTTCAGTTGCAATGTTTTGAGGTATTAGTTGGTGTTGAAGAAGGTATTTCAGCGCCATCTTTATGGCTTAATACATCTTGCATGAGGTCAGCAATGAAACCAAAGGATTTCTCTTCAACAACTGGTTTTGCCACCCATTTCTTTCTTCCCTTGGGGAACACCAGTTTATATCTCTTATTTCCTTTGGTTCTCCCTTTCTTTATTGTAGCTTGCTTTCTTCCAGTGTTGTGGTTACCATCCCTGCAAAAGAAAAATGTTGACGTTTTGGTGCATGCTTTAATAAAAGGGAATGGTATACTTCTAGATTGCCTGTGTGGTGAAACTCTAATTTTGACAGGTTTTTCAGCAATTTTTTGTCAAGGACAATTTCCTCCAGCGCAACATGTGCAGGTGATCTTGCTTCCAACCATGTTGTCTTCTTTACTTTATTCCTTGAGAGTTTGTGATGCTCACATTTATGTACTTTGCTCCCCTCCTTCCACCTGTGTTCATTGAAAACATGATGGAGAACAGCCACCACCCACTTCTGCCACAGCAATTCAGGGTCTCATTTGCATGATTGAGCACACCACCACAGATGATTAGATACAGATTGTACCCAGGTGCACACGTCATATTGATGGATTATAGAAGGGTGCTTCTTTCGTAATTCAGATGTAATTTGTGTATGACGATATGTTGTCAAAGATCTGATTTTCACATTTTTTGCAATGACCTTGTTGAGTGATCTCTGACATACCTCATTCTCCATAGCATTAGAAGATGAAACTTCAGAAACATGCACAAGAGAAAAGTCTACAATTTTATCTGACTTTTCACCCATTAAGGAGTATGTGCCCGCCTATCACCACAGAGATTAACTTCCTTTTGTTTGCTGACCGTATTGATCACCTCCTGCTGTTGCACTTCATATGCACTGTTGATCACTGGGAAAAGGATTTTGCGTTGAACATCATAAAATTGATGTTCAAGTTCAAATTGAGAGCTTGAGCAAATTTTTGTGTTGATTCAAATGTTCCTCCAGTAAAGAGAACAGCAGCTGTAATCACAACGTTGCCTGCTGGTTTTTCATTAATTTCAGGCTGGGAGGTCCACTTACTGGTATGATTCATTGAGCATGTAGATTTTACTGTAACCATGCTACCGGTATGTGTTTTTTCTACTTCACAAAGTGAGCCACATGTCTTACACAACAAAAACAGCTGGTCAAGCTCCCTTTCAAACACAATGAATTTTCTTTCATTATTTAATTCCTCATTTTCAGATTCACAGCTTTGTTCCGATCTGCATCAACACAAACACAAACATATTCATCATCAGTATCTGACTTGCAGTTGCTGCTAATACATCATCATCCACGGACTGTTTGACATCAGATGCTTCGCTGAATGTGTTTGTTTCAACAGTAGTTTGAGTAGGGGTACTAGGGGATGATTCGGGAAAAACAAAGGTGACAGGGTAATTATGATCTACAAGGTGATCAAAACTATCTGCTTGATGTTTACCACCAGATTCACTAAAAGGTGTATTGGTTGATAATCCTTTTCCTTGGTTTTCGTATTGCAATGTAGGAGTACTTATGCTTCGTTTAGATAAGCTTTCACATTGAGTTTCTGCATCTGCTTCATGTTGAGTTACATCTGGTGCTAGCTGAGTGCAGTCTTCAGAGGTTTGCTGATTCAGATGGTTCTCATCACTGGTAGAACATTGGGTAACACAATCAACATACAACAGTTTTTCAATCTCCTAGAAACATGGATTTATGTAAGACGAGTGTGTGTTTTATCTACTGTAGATAAAACTACTGTAGACACGCTAACATTATAATACACGCAGACATATATGTCTAGACATATAAACAGTTCTGTTCGTCTGGATAAAAATTCACTCTTGATCACTATTTATGATGGAACTTTTAACAATATATTTTAATGAAAAGATACCGTTTGTTATAGACCTCTAAGACTATTAAAGTGAATGAGATAATATGTAATATGATATTTGTTATGATAAGTAACTCAAGTAATACGTGTCTGAACATACTTTGTCTTGGGCAATGTTGTCTTCGATATTGTCTCGCTTCTGTATCCTTTTCTGAGATAAAATGCGCCCAGGTTTACAGGAAGAGAACGGAAAAATAGAAGGCACGCTTCCTTGTTTTAGGATTTTCTTTGTCTTCTGGCCACAGGATAGCTTTAGAGAAAACTCAAAACAATCGGGCGTAAAGTGAACACTGCAAACATAGCAAGGATTTCCCTTCGGGAGATTCTCACGACGTACTCGTTTCAACCACGTTTTTCGTTATTGTCGATCGCTTGGAAAACGGTGATAGGATATATCATGCAGTCCCTTTGGTTTTCTTTGAATCATTTGTACAATTCGGAATCATACAATGCGGCATGAATATTTATAAATATAGACTATACTCGTTTTGTTTATCGCGCGCTGTTCAAAATATGGAGAGGATCGCGCCAAACCGCGCACTGACGTCACGACGAGACCGCTGTGTGACCGCGGTTTCGCTGAGATGTACAACATGGCGGCCTTCGTGTTTACGATTTTATGCCAGTTCATGGTGTATTTTCTCCCATTATATTCACGTTTGGGTTTTTATATTTTACAGAGTAAGTAACTATGATATAACCTTTCATATGAACTTAAGTTGTTATTGGAACTGACTTCCCCTTTAAACTAGTCAGTCTTTGAATAAAACTTTAAATAAATGACAAACCATCGAAATTCAACACCTCTTGTATTCAATGCTGCGAGCAACGGCTAAATTTATCGAGTTTCAGCGCTGTCTTTTCTCTTTCTTCGATAAATTGTTTACTTGTTATCCATTCCACTCGGTCAGTATATTATATTTCGTCCTGATTCATTTGCCGTCGATTTTTCAACCTTTTTGCACTCAACGCCACGCTCTAACTGAAATATATTCATGAAGTGAAACAATAACAGTATCATGGTTGACCATTACTCTTTAATAGTTATGTTATAGGATTGTATTCTTCTTCACGCCATTTCTCTCCTTTGTCTGCATGTAAATTTCGTTCAGTCTCGCTTTTGTAGCTTATAACCTAGCGTTAGTATTGTCCATGTGCTCGTCGCACCCAGTTTGTATTATTCGTTCTGGTCCTATATACTGCAATTTATATTGTAAGTATTTTAGTTATCTAGTGTTTCTCCTTTATCTTTTCTATATGTATTTAGTTAATTATATTACTTCATCTTTTCTCAGTAACAGCTTTCAAGCGAGTGTAAAGCAAATAAAGAAGCATGAATAAAAATGTAAAAAACGGCGAGTACAGTGCAATTCTATCACATACATCAGGAGAGAATCGGATCCGACAAACCGTGCCATGTGAACGAGCCTGTACATTGATTCCTAATTGAGTTTAAAAAACAAGATCATACTTTAATGGCCTGTTTATATGATCCTGGTATATAGATTCAATGCAAAAGATGGGGAAATGTTTAATCACATGATCGATATCTTCACTAGTGAGGATATAGAAAATGTCACTGCATATTTCTTAGTAAAACACTCCCATCTATATAATAAACCGGGATATCCCGGTTGCCCGAGACGTATTGCATCCTGGGTTTATATGATATCGGTACACCGAGATGTCGCGGGATGCGTGAAAATGTTGATAATCATTTCTCAATGAAGCAAAAACTAATTTTATTTGCATAAAAAGCATCCCATATTTTTTCATTTTGGCACTTTTTGGATATTTTACTTGGTCAGACGTTTTAAATTTCAATTCACTTCATCCCGCGATGTTGCGCTTATATGAAAAAAATCTGGCCCTGTGTACCGGGATCTCAGTTGCTTCAACTGCGAAAATAACAGTAAATTATATACAAGCCGAGATGTAGGTATACGGTATACTGGGATGCCCAGGTCTTGACCGGATTTTCATGAAGTACGAGCAATGCGCTCCAGTCCAAGTACTTAAAGGTGTACATTTGAAATATTATACGTTTATTATGTAGATTATTGTTTGCGATGACGACGTCGTTTGAAAACAGGAGTTTGACAGATATATTGTGGAGAAACACATACCCTATGTGAAACACTTTTACAACAAGCACAGAAACCTGTGTCCATCCGGAGAGAAATTTATCCCAACTGATGTAGTACATTGTAACTGTGGTTTCGGAGAACCAGGAGCAAAGATTAAGTGAAGCTGAGGAGGTGAGAATACTTTCGGCATGCATGTAGAAACGAACTTAGTGTTGCTGTAATAATTATCACGGGACTGTAGAACGATTTCTATCATTAAAAAAAAATAATGGCCTTCATATGGGTTATGTAGTTTGAAAATGTGATAATTAAAAAGCCTATAAACTAAAAATTAATTCTTATTTGTGACAGCGAGTATTCATCAAGGGTGGCGAAGGCGCGAGTGGTAGTTTGGTATATTGTCCACATTGAGGAACAGAACAGCTTCTTGTAACATGCTTTTTAGGTGGAAAGCTCAAACAGAAACGTGGACGTGCGGACTGGACGGCACCTTTAATATAATCTAAATTATAAACATGATTAAAGTGTCTATGAAGTGAAAAATCGCTAGCAGTTTTTTTTGCTTTAGTACTACGGCAAGACCGTACACTGCAAATTTCAAGTGAATCTGCTGCATAGTCTGAGTTATCATCAACTCTCAACGTTTGGCATGGCTAAATGTTTTTGGTGAAATCTGAAACGCGCGGTTCATTGTCTTGTGACATATGCAGGTGTACTATGCATCACACAAGAACAATTGATTTGAACATTAATGATCCACCTGCATACGTCACATATACTACATATATTCAATCCCAGCTTTCCCTATTTTGTATCGTTAAACTATGTCAAAGGACTAACTTTGAGTCGATAGCTCGAAGACTATGCAGCAGATTCACTTGAAATTTTCAGTGAACGCTCCTGCCGTGCTACTTTGTACGTTAGAGCAAAAAAAGTACTCGCGATTTTTTCACTTCATAGACACTTTAAGACTTTAAAGCACTTCAATAGGTTGCGATATAAAATTCAAGCAGACTATACTTGTTCGTTTTATTTTAATCACAAGGTTAAAACGGGTTGAAACCGAAGGTGTCTCCATGCGGAACTGGCGTAGGTGCAACTATATATATGTTGTGAAGTCTGTGTTTTGGAAAAAAGTGGAGAAGATACAGTACAAACCCAGTGAAATCAATAGTATTTTGCAAAAAGTTCCTGAAAGCCATACGAATTTCAGAAGCATTTTCAAGACCTCACCTTAGGAGCTGAACTCATTAAAGTTGCAGTAGTAAATACATGGTTAAAATTGAGCGAGCAAGGCTCATTAAGTTTCCTCTAACGTTTCCTAATACTGCATACTCAATGTTTTTTAAATCTTAGTTGACTGCCGGATTACGGAACGTTATAATCTAAATTCCGGCAGTCAACTAACTTTACTATTTCGTGAATTGGATCTCTATTACTGCCTACACGCACACCAGTTTTATTTGCTTTTTTATGTTTTGATTGTTATGCATCGATTTTGTCCAATACTCTAAAGTTGTGTCAATTACCGCCTTTCGACAGGCTCACATTTACTGTACATGCAATATACAAGCTAGCAGGTGACAATCGCGCCATAATGACCATAATAGATATACTTTGCATTTCTTTCCAGGGTTTGGTGTATCTGAAGAGGAATCAAACTCAGAAAACGTTTGTGTGCAAGCTTATGAAAAAAAAGTTGCCAGTCTTGAGAAAGAAATCAAGCTGCAAGAAAGAATGATAGACGATTTGCATGCCAACCTTAATACAGCGCAAATGCGTTTACGTGCAGAAAGTATTCCCAGCAACCCAACCATGACTGGAGATGACGAGCGAACCTCGACTTCCTCTGCAACGTGTAGCCATCGAATTGAAAAAACCAGCAGCAGCGGAACCATACCCAAAAATGCCCGTCCACTTGTTCACTCAAGTTCACCAAAGCGAAGACGTGTAACACCTTCCGTGACTGAAGAACTAAATCAAATTTTCTCAGATGCAGGTACTTGAAAATGAACTAGAATCAACATTGTTTTTTTTCGTATCACTGATCATGATCGCTTTCTTCTAGCAACACTATATATAGCCACCGACAAAAATTAGTTCTAGCTTCATATGTATGCAGAATAATGTGATGGGTTGACCGTGCTCATCAGAACCAGTGTGAAGTCAAACCGAAATGAATGTCAAACTGGACTCATGTAAACACCATTTATAGAAGCAGATTTTCTTGATACAGTAATTTGTATATCTTTCTTTTATTTTTATATAGATTGATTTGATGGACCCTGGGACAAAAATTCCCAACAAAATTCCCAATATTTTTTTATGTCACAGACGAAACGTATGTACAAATTTGGAAATTATATGCATATTTTTTAATAGTTATGTGAATGTACTTCAGATAAATTGACTAATAAAAGTACAACTGTAAACATTTGGTGTAAATCATCTTCAGATAAGGGCCGTTGTGAAAACCAGGAACGGTGGAATATGCCAGAATATCACGAAATATAGCGGAATATCACGGAATGATGAAAATCCTCGATAAGCAGCCTCATCTTATACGATCTGATTTAAAACTTTGACACAAGTCAGACTGCAAGTAGATTAAATTTTAAAAAATACAACTGAAAATATCTAATAACGCAACTTGAAGCAAGTAAATTTTATACAACTTGAAGCACTAAAATTTTACCTTCATTTGCTGTGCATACTTATGTTTTGACTCAGTTGAGTACATGCATTGGCTGAAGGTCAAGTGGTCAACTTCTCGTGTCTTGTGACCTGTCTGTGCCGGGAACACCCAAGATAAATTGAAACAGAGATATAGATCAAACTAACCTTTATTTCTTGCCAGTACCAATACTCTGTATACAATATTAGGGCCTCGAGTGGCTGCATTTGTTTAAGCTCTGAACTTTTTAAACTTTTAATATATAAGACTGCCGCTTTTTAACAAGTTCATCGATTGGAACTCATATTGGACCATCTAAGTTTCTAAATATGTTAGTTTACTCAAGAAAAACCCTGGTATTACTACGAAATTTTGCTAAGTTCCTGAACAAGATCTCAAAGGGCAGTCACGGATCATTTCACCGGCCTTTGCAAAGTGTGTGGGAAAAATTAGCCTCGTATAACTTGTTAGCTGCGAGAAGAGGGCAACGTGGTGGACAACAACTAAGAAGTAGTTACAGGCAACTTATTAAGACAGTCACATTTACTGACCGTAATAAGAAATGGCTATTTGTCCAGAACATCACGAACAGGTCAAGTCAATTAAATATTCAAGTTGACACGTTGCAAGAAGCAGAACAACAACAAGCAAATATAAAGCAACGAAATGGCCACGTACCTAGTAACTGCATTAAAATATCCACGACAACTGAAATCAAATCTGCGATACCATCCTTACTTGTTACAAACGCTTGTCATATTACTAATAAGATCAACGAACTGCAGGGAGTTGTAGAAAATAACAACGTGACAATAACAATCGTCACAGAATCTTGGCTCTCGAGTGATATTCCAAACTCCAGTATATCGATCGGCAGGAACTACATCACTTACCGGAAAGATCGCGAGAATAAACAGGGCGGCGGAGTGATAGCGTATATCAAAAGCGATTTAAAATTGAAACGTATCGCTACCTTAGAAGATAAAGACAAAGAAGTGTTATGGCTGAGATTATATCCCGTGAGAATCCCAAGGCCACATAGCTGTATTATTGGCGCTGGTGTCTATTTCCCTCCAGGGAAAAACGCTGCTGAGGAAAAGGACATGACGAATTATCTAACTCAATGCCTAGACAAGCTACTTCAAGAAACGCCATCTTCTGGTATACTGCTAGCTGGTGATTTTAACCATCTTGACCTCAGCTGCCTATGTAGGAGGTTCAGCCTACGCAAACGTGTACATGCTCCAACCCACGGCGACAATGTGCTTGATCAGATTTTAACAAACATGTCAGATCTATTTGATTCTGTAATACATCTTCCCCCATTGGGGAGGTCTGATCATCAATGCCTACTTATGCAGCCAAAAATGCAGGTTAAACTAAAAGCTACTACGAGGGAGGTTAGATCAATGAAGCCAGGGAACTTGGCGAATTTGACTATACAATTGAATAAAGAAAGCTGGGAAGAAGTGTTCAATGCCCTTGACCTCGATCGAAAAGTTATGGTTTTTACTGAGACTCTTAACTCCATTTTAGATGCAACAATGCCGGTTAAGAAAATCAGAATGCACCCTAGTGACAGGCCTTGGATGACCCCTCGTATAAAATCTGTCATCAAGGAAAGACAACGCGTTTTTGTGAGAGGGAAAACGGAGAAATATCAGCATCTCCGTCAAAAGGTTGCTACAATGGTAAAAAAGGCGACGTTGATATACTACGAAGATAGAATTACTAACACCCGCGCCAGTAATCCAGCTAAGTGGTTCAAGTCCATATATGGTCTGTGTGGCGCTGTAGATCCGATCCAAATCGCCCCGACGATTGAAGATCTATCGGAAGTCGCTGAAAAGCTACAAGATGTATTCACCAGACCATGGGACAACCACTCCCCCTTGTTTTCAGATATCCAACCAGAAGGTCTTCCTGATCATCCACCAAAACTCCCAAGTACTGGACTGGTTAAGGCCTTCCTAAATCGGCTTAATGCCAGGAAAGCGACAGGAGCCGATAATATTACAGCATGGATTTTGAAGAAATTCTCTGAGGAACTGGCACCAGTGGTCCATAACATCATAACTAGCATAATCGAGGCAAAGTACCCAACACTTTACAAGCACGCGCTCGTTAGCCCTGTCCCCAAGGTTCATCCACCTGAAGATATCGAAAAAGATTTTCGACAAATATCCGTGATACCAATCCTTGGCAAAGTCCTTGAAAGAGTACAAATATCCTTAAATAAATCAGCCTTAACAGTTGCAGGAAGTCAGCATGCCTTCACCCAGGGGCGCTCAACCGTATCAGCTCTCATCAACATCACGCAGAGCTGGTTCAATGACACTGACAACAGCCAGACAGGCAGGAATGGCATCCATGCACTATTCCTTGACTTTTGCAAGGCTTTTGATCTGGTTGACCACTCTATTCTTTTATCAAAGCTCAAAACCAAGAACATCAACAAGAATCTGTGGATGTGGATCCAGAGCTTTTTAAGTAACCGAACCCAACAGGTGAAGCTTCCTGGTACACTTTCGACTGTTAGATCATGTCCAGCAGGGGTCCCGCAAGGCTCTGTGCTATCCCCCCTCCTCTTCAATATCCATATCGATGACATCGATGACGCAATACCAATCGAACTGCATGATCAAGTACGCGTATGTAAATATGCCGACGACTGCACAGCGACTATGAGAGTCCCAAGGGGTGAGGAGAGCAAAATGCAAGCTGTACTCAACAGTTTTCAAATTTGGGCCGATAATAATGGCATGTCACTCAACACCACAAAAACTAAAGACATGTGGATTTGTTTCCTCTTGAAAGGCACTTCAGAACTAGAGAGACTGGAGTTATTAGAAGCTGAAATAGAGAGGGTCCCAACCTTCAAACTACTCGACGTTTGGCAACAGGTCCAATTTACGTTGGAACGAGCATATTAACCAGACAACAAAGAAGGCAAACAAGAGGCTGCATTATCTTAGAGATTGCCGAAAAGCACAACTACCACAAGATGTGGGCATTACAGTATATCGTACAAAGATTCGCCCACTACTCGAGTATGCCTTGCCAGTTTGGGGAGGGATTCCGGATTATCTAGTGAATGAATTGCAGCGAGTGCAGAATCGAAGTTTTGATATCATTGGTGTCCCAAGAAATACATTACCAGCACTTGTAAGTCGCAGAGACAAGGCAGCAGAAGCAGAACTGCGGCGTGTCCTAAGTGATCCAAACCACCCGAACTTTAAGTTTATCAAACCGTGCAAAATACTTAATATGAATCTTAGATCTGCCTCTTCAGATAAACTGTCTGTGCCACTGTCTCGAACGAGTAGGCACTCTTACCTCGAGCCAGTAGTCGTCTTATAGCAAAGAAATAATAATAATTTATTTGCGTTATTATTATTAGTACGCAGTTTTATACTTATATATTTATAAATTTATTGAATATTTTTAACAAAACTGTAAATCCATTGTATGTTTTTAAAAAAGATGGTTAATAAAGCATATTATTATTATATCGGTCTGGATATGGAAAAATACGGACCACAGTCCGGATACGCTTTTTTACGGACTGCACGGTAACCAATCAGAATCCCGGATATTGCAAAGCCATATTATATTGCCGCTGAGTTGAAAAAACAGTATGCTTTTTGTTTTCTGACTATCTTCAGAGTTCAAACAGCCAAATATTAAATTGTCTTATCTGAAGGCCGTTGTGAAAACCTGGAACGGCGGAATATGCCGGAATATGATGAAATATTTGATGAGTTGCATTCTAGCCTCGTGCCTACGAACCGATTTAAAACTTCGATATGAGTCAGAACACGATCAGTCGACGCAAGTAGATAAAAATCTAATAAGACTGGAAAAATTTAATAAAACTTGTGGTGAATAAATTCAATAAAATTGTAACTTTATTTGCTGTATATATAGTTGTTTTGAGTACCATTGTCTGAACTGAAAACTGGGTCACCCGGTGATGGTGTTCAGATATTTAGGACCCTATACATAAGAATTGTTTTTCTGTTATGTTTTCTCTTTCTCAAAAAACATTTTGAGCGAGTGAGTTTGTCAATTCTCTACCAAAAGTTGTGGCTTTTCTTGGGTACTCTTGTTTCCTCCTATCGGAAAAGTTGACAGGGTGGATAAGGATATAGAGAAAAACTCCACTTGACCGTGGCTGGGAATCAAGTTTGAGCCTTTGGTGGTATATCAGTCTGATGCTCTGCTAACCTGATTCCCAGCTGCGGTTGGTAGTTTCAGTGAACTCTATAAACACTGTCCTGGGTGCTGTTTTCTCGTCGCTGTACGTACAGTACATGGCTGCCTAGTTATCGTTCTAGTCTCCTTAGAGTTCAATGCGTAGTTTTCCTCTAGTGCTCTACTGGCCCAGTATAGATGTCACTCGGAGTAGCACCTAATAATATCATTTATCTTCACCCAAGTTCAACAACCCACATTGATTCACTGGATATTGTTGTATTTTTTATAGAGCATTCATGCTGGCAAAAGACCTCTTCCCTTATGATGAGAATAAATCAAAATATTTTGTATCAAAGAAGTTAAGAGGCTTCCAAGAAGGGCTAGATGAAATTGAAGAAGCGCTAAAAAATAAGAAGGTAATTTGCCATTTTTCTTTGTTTACCAAGAAATTCACATACCCGGATGTGACTTATCTCAAGTAAGTAAAAAACAAGTCTGTTGTTAAACATTGGTTTAAACCATAGTTGATAGAGGGAGATGGTCAGGAAACCCGGCAAACTTCAAAGAGATTGAACAAAGAACCGACTTTTAGGTTGAACGGGATTTGACCATGCACAAAGTTTTTAAAAATTCATTTGATGTGGACAAACGACTGAACACATAGGTTTCCTATTGGAGGCACGGATCGAAATATGTCATTATTTGTAATAAGTACTGGAGAGCCAAAACAAATCTCTTTTGCCCAATCTCTTTTTCGCAAAAGTAAAACAATAGTCAGACAATAGAATTTTCAACCGTGACTGTGCACAAGGTACACAATCACCTAGAACAATGGATTTTATGAGGTTTCCTAACCATCTCCCTCTATCAAATATGTTTAAAACGCACAAAAAGGCGGAAATCTCCCAAGACAAAGTTGAAATTTCATTAACAAAAGGCCTTGACAATGGTAACCAGGCTTGGCCATATGATTTTTTGCTGGCGCGCAGGACATCACGCGTCATATTAAATAAGGCGCGTGGTTACGAAGACGGTCCGCTACGTTGTCAGAAGTTCCGCAATGTGATAAAACGTTCCGCTACTTTCAAAGACGTTCCCCTAAGTTGTGAGACGAAGCGCTACGTCGTAAGACGTTTGTAAGACGTTTTGCTATATTGTAAGATGTTCCTCTACGTTGTAGGACGTCATTATAAGGCACGTGATTTCTTGCCCTGTGCGTGAAGAAATACGCACCTCGAGGTGCGCACCTCAAACGGCCAGGTCTGGGTAACGTTTTAACGATAAAACTTCTCACTCAAACTTTTCGTTTCCAAGCTTTGGTGAAAATCGCAGTCGGTGTTCGGATAAAAGGTTCTCTTTCGTAAAATAGTCAAATATTTGGTCATACGTAGGTTCATTGTTATCGAGCTGTTCAATTGCCTGCTAAGTTGGCAACGCTTTATGTTCTCCCTGTGCGCTCGTTCCTTAATTTACTTGGCGTTCGTTTTGTCATTCGTTCGTTGGTTCGTTATTTCGATCGTTCATTAGTACGTTCATTTGGTCGGTTCGTTAGTTCGCTCTTTAATCTTTAAATCACTTTATTAACCAAAAGGGAAGGCACAACAGGAAAACCCCAATTACTGTGCCCCCCAGGTAGAGAATAATACTTATAAAATATATTACAGAACTGGTTATAATCCCAATTACTATATATCCCCCAAATAAATAAATAAATCTATATATAAAATATATTACAAGTTAAAAGATAGTTAGGTTAACAAAGTTACAAAAATAAAAAATAGAACAAATATTAAAAACAGCAATGTGGCATCTCATTTAAGAGACGTGCATATTTGCACTTTATGCAAACTGATTTCCAAGTTCTGGGATTGTCAATATCATAAACATTTTTTAGGGCATTATTGTAGTTTAATGCACATTTTCATTGTTTTGAACAGCTGGTTATTTTTAATAATCGTCCTCAGTGATCAACCAGTAGGTCATTATTGAGGTCAATGAAGTGGAAATTGAGGTCATTATTTTAAATAATGACCCGGATTTTTCGCTTGAATAAAGATTGAACCATTATTCCTTGTTACCAACTATTTAACGAAAGTTTTGGCAATTTTCACCTTTTCTATCTATCGTGTTTTTTCCAGCCGCAATGCATCGACCATCACTATCCACCTGGTTTGGACTTTCCAGAGAATGTCTCCGTTCTTCGAACAAATCCAACGACTGGGACAGTATTCCATCCAGGCCGTCGTCTTCCAAATCTCTAAAGTCCCTATTATTTGTCTGTTTAACTTCATTATCAAACTCTTCACCAAACAAACTAAAATCTCGCCTTCTTGAACTAGACATCCTCACTCCACAAATATCAAACAATTAATAACAACCTAGCTATTGAAAAACATTACCCGGAAAATGCAAATACATTCATAAATTTTGCATATTATAGATCTAAACAAGCAACCGTGTGAATCTTAATTTACTACAACAATGCACTTGTAACTCGCTGCATACTTTTCTTTGTTCAAAAACAATGAAAATGTACATTAAGTCGGATAATGGCCTCGCTCCTCGGCTTATTGGAAATAATGACCTCGCGCTCCGCGCTCGGTCATTATTTCCAATAAGCCTTGGAGTTTGGCCATTATCCTATACATAATAGTAAACTTTCTTTAAAGGAACTAAGACGCTGATCCGCACATGTTATAGTACTTGGAAGAATATTACACAATTTCGCTACCCTTACGAAGTAACTGTTCTGATAAGTAGTGGTTCTGTGCTTGTTTACAACAAATTGCCTACCATTATTAGTGGTGCTGCGTGTGTGTTTTACTGCAACACGGAGCCAGACAAACACTAGAAGGCAGGGACACCAAACCATGGACAACTTTAAAAAGAAAAGACAGATCTAATAGTTACTGCCAGTAGGTGACCAGTAACATCTTAAGGGACAACCGTCTTTCCTTATATGAAATCTCTGAAAGATAGTTTAAGTTTAAAATGAATTTAGATGCCCGTCGTTGAACTTTTTCCATTTCTTGAATGAGTTCAACACTTTTTGTGGAGACCATAATTTACTTGCGTGGGTAAATTGAGACCTTACAATAGTAAGGTAAAGTAAACATCTTGTTTGAGGATTTTGAAATCCCGGGGTACACCGTCTGAGCAGGCCCAACAATTTATTATCTTTTTTACATAGATGGTTGGTGTGTTCGCTCGAATCCAGGTTACAAGTCACTTGAATTCGGAGATCCTTAATTTTTCTGACCAAACTCAATTCCGATCCATTAATTTGATATGGATATTGCACTCTGGTTCTTTTGCGTGAAATGCTCAAAACCGAGCATTTAGACTCGTTAAAACCATGAAACCATGTTGGTTCTTATGTATAGAGTGGTTGGTTTGTTCATTTCGTTTGTTAGTTAGTTTATAGTTCGGCCGTTCGTTGGGCGAGTCGCTCGTTCAGAATCTATAGGAATCTACTTCATGTATGCTTACCATTTTGTCACGTTGGTCGGACGTCAATTGTTTAATGAGGTTGCGAGCGAGCTAAGGAACTTTTATAAGAAAGGCTTAGGAGGTATATTCGAATCTATGTGCTGGTGGGCATTTGTTATCTATGATACCAACATCGAAGCCTGTAGATTTCGTATATTAATAAGATATTATTAATATCTTGTGTAAAAGGAAAAAAGGCATCTGGTCCAGATAAAATATCTGCTAAGCTTATCAAAGATTCGGCCAGTATTATTGCACCATCATTGACAAAAATATTTAACAGTTCGTTGTTAACAGGCATTTTCCCTAGTTATTGGAAAAACGCAGCGGTATGTCCAATTTATAAATCAGGAGATAAGACAAATTGCACAAATTACCGACCTATATCTGTTCCTTTCTGTAATTGCAAAGCTTTCTGAAAGGTTGACCGTTCAACAGTTGTCAACTTATTTAGAAGAAAATGGAATTTTAACCAAATATCAATTTGGGTTTAGAAAGATGCATTCTACTATAACATCACTTCTTAATGCTACAAATAATTGGCTTGTAAAAAGGGTTTGATAAATGGTGTTGTATTTCTTGACCTTCGAAAGGCTTTTGACACCGTTGATCATCAAATCCTTATCGGTAAGCTTGAATTGTACGGTATAATAGGAACTGCCTTGGAATGGTTTAAATCTGATCTTGCGTATCGTGAAACAAACTTGTAAAATCAATAATACAATTTCTACAAGCAAAACTATTGAATGTGGTGTGCCTCAGGGATCAAATTTGGGACCTCTCCTTTTTCTCCTATATATAAATGATTTGCCTAATTGCTTGGAATTTTCGGCACCATCTATGTTTGCAGATGACACTAATATTACTATTGCTGCAGATAGTGTTGATAAGACGGAATTAAAACTAAATTCTGATTTATCTAAACTTCATGCATGGCTTGTTGTTAACAAGTTGGCGTTGAATGTATCCAAGACTGAATATATGTTTATAGGGTCTAGACAGCAGTTAGCTAGCATTGTAGAAGACCCTGTAATTAGTGTTGGCGGACAACGCATAAAACGAGTCCACGCCACTAAGAGCCTAGGAGTTATAATGATGAGAAACTAAAATGGGAGCAACATATAGACAACATCAGCAAAAAAGTATCTATGGGCATTGGAGGAATAAAACTTCTGAAGCCTTATGTACCAAAAGATAAATTAAGTGACGTATACAATGCAATCGTGAAACCCTAACTTGAATACTGCTCGTTAGTCTGGGGGAATTGTAACAAAACATTACAATTAAAAGTCCAAAAACTCCAAAATCGAGCAGCAAGGGTGATTAGTGGCGATAACTATGAAATTCGTTCAAAAGACATACTACATAAGCTAAATTGGAAACTGCTTAATTATAGGCGGTTAGAACAGCTTCTTGTATTGGTTCATAAAATATTAAAAAAAGAAGCCCCAGAAACAATGATTAGTCAATTTCAAGCTTCTGAAAACTTAAGGTGTAATCTCCGTAGTAATAATAACATGCTGATGTTGTCTAAGCCTAGGACAAACACCATGAAGCGCAGCTTCAGCCATGAAGCGCAGCTTCAGCCATAAAGCTGCTAAGGTCTGGAACACTCTACCATTATCACTAAAACAAGAATCTATCTCTGTTGATGATTTTAAATCGAAATTAAAGATGAACTAAATCGTAACTTTTAGTTAATTTAGATTATTAGACTTTATATCTCTGTAATATAATTATTTAATACCCATTTTAATGTTAGTATTTTAATAATGTAAGACACGGCCCTATGAAAAGCAACATTTTAATTCACTTTTATCTTTGTAATATTGTTGATAGGCTGCCGTGGATAAATAATTTTAAATAAATAATAAATAAATATATCCGATTCACTATGACATCCGAAATTTAATTGGTTTTGATCACTGTCAATGCAACTATTGCAGAATTGATGAAGAAGTGTGTGCGGCAGAACTGTATTGAGCACCATGTCATGTTTCTAGTTTTATGCCATCGCCTGTGGAAGTGGGCAACTGTGCTCATGTAATGTCGTTGTATTATCGAGCTTGCTATTGCAATGTTGAAATAGCGGGCATGTAGCTATAATTATCAAAGCTTGGGTTTCGACGTTTTGTGCCCTATTTGCGTAGGTCTTTGCCCAAGGGTTTGAGATTTCTTTGTGTATATATATAACCGAGGGATTGAGAATAACAATGGCGTTGTCTTGCACTTCGCCCTTAAAATGGAGAAGTACTTAATCTGACACATGCTCATGCAAATGCATTGTCTGTATGATAGACTAACGGTTGACGGTAGAGTATAAGTCACCTCGTTATGTTCTTCCCATCCTGTTACCCGTGCTCCTTTGTGATGGTTATATTGAGCATCGCATACACCCGAACCCTTTTTGTGGAAACATATTGTAGGACATCAGGTGACTTGGGATCGGCCAGCACTGTGATTATGGTTGTCAGAGTACAATTTTATTTTATACCTTCCAAGCTGCTCGCCAACCTTTATGTCAACAGAGTTTGTCATCCATCGGACAAGTTTGGATCAGCTTCCCAACTCAAGAGAGAACTAGGGAATCTCCTTCCTCTAAGTTAATACGGGCATTACTCTGTTCGCTATTACTTTGGGCATAACTTTGTTCGAACTAAACTATAATATTTCTTTTAAATATTCCAATCTCACATAACATGTTACTAATTCTTTCTTTCCTTCAGTTGTAAATAACAATTTCAAAACATTTCACGATTATTTGAAGTTTATTTCAATGTATATATCAATTATAATGTTTCAGTTTTACCTGTCTGCCTATATCTTGCCAGTTTTTGTCGCCAAGTTTGCTGAGCTTGACCGCAATTCCTGGAATAGATTTTCCATTTTGATTGACTCGAACATTCAGATTCAGCCATGATGTCACCTACGTTTATACATATAGAAGTACTTTACTTAACATATTGTAATGCAACATGTACATGTTCAATAAGGTAGCCTATAGGAAATGGTGAGATATGACTAGAATTAACTGAAATTTCACGCAGTTTTTGGAAAACACTTCTGTATATAAATCATATGAAAAAGTTAGCCTAAATGGTGTTTCTTCAACAGCAAGATCACTGAAACGGTACGGAAACAGCGACGAAAACAACAACTACACATAATTGGAACTAAAGTATACACCGAAACAAAGTAATATATTTTGTAGCCTATATTTAATGTTTATTTGAAAATATATCCTATGTTAGATTTACAATCCATTCGTTTAATTTTACAAATATAGCAAAATTTAAGTGTTTTCATCATGTTGTATCTGACTCGATTCAATCAATTATTAATGGTAATGTACCTCATCCTTGCTATGTTCGTTAGTGCATTCCTTCTCAATAATATTTTCTAGTTTGGTGATTACATTTTCAGCCTCGTCTACTTCATTTTCCTTATGAGCATTGATGTAATTATTTACAAGCAGAACTAATGCTTCGTCGCCTAACTTACCACAGCTCTGAAGTATCTGAAAGAAATAAATAAAATATGAAAACATGCAATGTCATGAATAAATGTACCCTGCTATAATTGCAGTGTAAACCAACTTATTTCCTAACAAGCACTAACCATTGTATGTGTTAATAGAACCGCACTTAATCCTTTATACCAGCGTGTTTGTTGCGCTCGTATCTCAGCCGATATGATGTCTGTGAGCATGCCTAACAGACCATTTTTTTCAAAGTTTTTAAAATAGTTGCAAAAACGCAAAGACCATGCTGTCCAGAATCCCTGAAATTAAGAAACAAAAAACATCATTCAATCATTTTAGCCGAGAAAAACGAAGGAATATTTATGTGGTAATCTATGGATCAACCACCAGTGTTGTATCACATATAAAAGCATTAATTAAACACACATACACACACAAATCTACAAATCCTTGTCTTTCCTAGACATAAGTGTCAATCGTTCCGGTGGTTGCTTTTCCACAAATGTTTACCGTAAACCTACTTTTACTGGTCTTTTGACCTCTTTTGATTCTTTTATTCCGTTTTCTTACAAAATAGGTCTAATCTTTTCCTTACAAAAGGGGAGGGTTAACGTGAAAATCGTTGCAGAGGTCACATTTTTCTTTTTTGGATAAATGTATGCTTGGATTATTGGGTCAACGATTTTTGGTGGTTTTAAAGGTTCTCTGACTATGTGCACACGGTAACGTTTCCGAGCGTTTTTATATTGTTTCAAGTAATGAGGCCATTGTTTTCTAATCCCTTGAGGACGGAGAACAATATAAAAACGCTCGGAAACGTTACCGTGTGCACATAGTCTCTGTTTGTAATTTGGGCTTTCTGAAGTTTTTGGTGACCAGAAAGGCATTTTTCAAAATTTCATTGTTTTATTTGGTTTTATAGGATGCATGAAGTAAACAAAACAAATTATTGAAAGTGTCAGGCTTTGTGTGCAGCGGCTTTACCAATGAGAGTTAGCATAATTAGATTGTTAATTTAATGAAATAAATTTAGTAAACGCAGAGAGCTTTTTGTTGAGTGTAGAGTCGATTGTATCAGTTTTGCCAGTGTGTTGTTCAAAGTCTTATTTTATTACAAATGGTCGGGGAAAGGAAGAGAAGCCGTTACAGAAAGAAAAGAAAATCTGGAGGATTTGTTGGGGTTCAAAAACAAGCTATGAATCATAAGGAAGCATCTCCAGATGAGCACACTCACACTGAATCAGTGGGCCAAAATCGAAATCCAGGCATACAGACGCCAAACAACGACTTGAGTTCGGAATCAAGCGAAGATTGTTCTCCTGTAGGCGCTTCAAGAAGAAAATTAAGCGGTTCCTGATTTCGGATCGTGTTTATAGGTATATTTATATATATATGCATCAACCGTCCTCATGCGTGCCATCGGAAAATTTGACCCTGGTAACTAGATATGGTAAATATCTGCATTTGAATTAAAAGAAAGTACGTGTTTTGTCGGGTTATAGATTTGTGTTCAAAAAGATCGTGAAAAGGCAGTGAAAATGCAATATATCGTCGTCGGAAGATGTCAAGTTCGTAAATCAAGTTTTATACGTGATAATCAAAGACAGACACAAGTAAAAGGACTATTATAATTATGTACATTGTGATTGTCACCGACTCACCGGTCTGTGTTGAGCAATTAATTTGCCTTTTCTGCATTTTTTTTTTGGTTAGTGTTAGCAATTTGGTTAGGTTTAGGGTTAGGTCATATTTACCCACATTTCGTTGAATTCTAAGAGATTATAGCGTCGTACGGCTACCGTACGAATAGCCATTACCATTACCTTCAGTTCAGTTCAGTTCAGTGCTTTTTGACTTGACTCGTTTAAATAATTGTACACTGTATTGTGTATTTGCAAGCTCCGAAATCTAATAGACACATTTTGAAATACTTAACAGAGAGATTTGGGAAAATTTGAAGGTGTGTAATGTTTTGAATTTTCAAAACATATGTATAATATTTTGACAGTTGGAATTAAATCCATGCAGTGTAAAATCAGGCTTGGACTGGCCATCTTGTGCCAGAACAATGGCACTTTGTGGCAGCACAATGGCTGGCCATTGTTCTGGCACAAGATGGCACAATGGCCAGTCCTAGCCTGTTTAAAATATATACCATTTGTTCTTTATAATATTGCTGAATAGTAAGTGTAGTACAAATTTTGGAATTGCATGTACAGTATGTTTATTATTTGATTAAAATTATAAATACTATATGCTTGATAATTAGCCTATATATACAGTAGTTTAGGGTGAAAAAACATGCATACTATTGCTGTGTTTATATGACCTGGGCCTGGCCTACAATTTAGTAGCAATAAACAAGCATTACTATGTATACTTGTCAGTGTTAATACTTAATATATACACTGCTGTAGTGAATAAGGGAGAGCTCGGGGGGAAACAGACGATACAGTACATGGATGATTGTCAACCAAGCTCATATCCTCAGAAAAATTATTCTGTGTCCCGGACAGGGATAACTTTCTGATTTCCAGTGAGATGCTCTGACCATTCAAGAGCTACGAAGACTCAGATGGTGAGTGAACGTTACATTTATGTACTGATTCTATTGATATAACAGCAGTGTATATATTAACACACCCAATCATTAGTCATTACTGAAATATATAGTAACTGGTGTGCATAGGCAGTACATATATCATTAGAACCAGTGCATCATTGTAACCTCTCCGGCTCAATGGTTAGAGGCCGTCACTGGCAATAAGGTTATAATTTTTTCAACCAGGAATATTATGTTTCTGACGATATGATCTTGACGTCCATGTTTTGTATACTGGCATGTATTCCATATAACTGTATAATCTGTGTTTACAGTACTTCATCCATTATGGAACATGTTAGACCTACAGTACTTAGCTGGCCTAGTGGGTCACAACTTATTCTGTCAATCTAAAATACAGCTTATTATTATTATGTTCACATTGGGTATGTTGACACTACTGTGTGTGTTAGCTAGATCATTGTCAATATAGGTTATAATATATATGTGCACGGTGATATAATTTAGATACTATAGTACACAATGCCATATATATGCTTTGTTACATGGCAAATATGGTATCTGCATTAGGCATTATTATTAGTAGTATTATTGTTAATGCATTATTATTAGTAGTATTAATAATAATAATAATAATAATACAATATTTATACATGATAGCCCCTTCAATGCTAACACTGGTATCAATATATGGGGGTCTTGTTTTCTAACAAATTTTCAACACATATTCACAAATGTACAGTACAATGTTACAAAAACTAATTTTAACTCAAAAGTTGTATATCCTTCACATATTGTCAATTAAGGCAATAGATAATGGTGCTATAACATGTATGAACAGATTAATTGAAACATGGAAAATAGCTCTTTACTGGTAGATATGATGTTAAAATGCCATAGAATTTCCTAACTAGCATTACACAATGTAACTTGCTTCTAATACAAGAGGTATAAAACTTAGGAAAGATGAGTTTCCCTGACATGCATAGAGACCTCTGATTATGACCATCAATATTTAGTTATCCATATTCCTGCCAGCTCCACATCACAGTAGTCCAATGTGGGTAGAATTATGAACTTACTGTACCTTGGAGTAGAATCCCTAATATGTCTTAGTAAATCTAATTTGAATGGACCCCCCTATACATTTGCAATATATGCATGCCATCCGTCGACATTTGAACGAATTTGATTTTTTTAAAGGACACTCATTGTGTGATAGAGATGCACTTTCTTCCTTCAACAGCCTTTGGTGTCCATACACACAATATTGCATTGATTATTTCGTGAGTCATCAATATTGTGATAAAAGTAATTTCTTTCTTAGTGATTGATGGTAGAAACAATAGTAGACCCCCCACTATTCTGTTGCTGCACTCAAAAATTAAATTCAGACAATACAAAGCTCTGAGAGATATTGTCCACTGAAAATTTATTTACTGTAGTTTGGCAAATGAAGTGGCTATTATCTAATTCAAGTAATTTAGAACTAAAATAAGTACTGTACTGTAAGTTTCAAACAGCAATTGGGCGAGGGGTTGTTGCGTATACGTATTTCTAGTATATACAAAATCTAATTATAAGATTATTATATATGTTGTAGGAGATATGCTTTTAAAGGAGAACAAATCTGGTAGCAGAGGATTGATGTCAAATCTGTCTTTTGAGTGCAGTACATGTAACAATGACACCAAGTTCTACACTTCTAACAATGTAAGCAGCAGAGGACAATCATATGATGTCAACAGACGTGCAGTTTACAGTACACTTGAGATGGGTTGTGGCTATGAAGGTATTGCTACTCTTTGTAGTATGAATATGCCATGTATGTCGAAGCCAGCATACTATCAACATGTAGATGGTATACTTCCTGTGCTAGAGAGTGAAGCCAAGGATGAAATGGAGAAAGCTGGGGAAAAACTTCGCCAAATAATTTTGAAAGAAAATGGAGAAAAAGATGATGGCTAAATTGTTGACGTTTCTGTCAGTTTTGATGGAACATTGGGCAAGCGTGGCTTTACCTCTTTAACTGGAGTTGTTCTTGTGATCTCTGTGGAAACCGGTGAGGTTCTTGATTATCATGTTTTATCAAAAAGTTGTCAGAAGTGCAGCTTGGAAAAAAGTAAATGTGGAAAATAGAACATGTGGCAGCAAATGAATGTGAAGTTGATAAACTTCGATGAAAGTTCGCCTGCAATGGAGGCAGAAAGAGCTATTATCCTGTGGAATCGATCCATAGAGCGGCACAATATTAGGTACCGCTGGATGATTTGTGATGCAAGTCATTCAACTCTGTTGAGAACACATACGATGGTTGCCAGGTAGAGAAACAGGACTGTGTTGGACACGTTCAGAAAGCGTATGGGAAAACATTTGCTCAACCTGAAAAGCCATACCAAAGGTAACATGGGTGATGGAAAGACGATTGGTGGAAAAGGTCGACTAACTGAACTAAAAATTAAAAGATTGCAAAAGGATTATGGTCTTGCCATCGGACAAAACACAATCACCAAAGCTGCTCCCGCAGGTCAAGAGGTTGATGTAGCTGTTTATAAAACGAAAAAAACATAATTGCTTCTCTCAATCACAACATCAAGTCACCCAAGCCTGAAAAACAATACAGATTTTGTCCTCCTGGGGAGAAATATTGGTGCAAGTGGCAACACGATTTGTCTACAGGTACGCTGACATACAAAGGAGATAACCGTTTGCCTGAGGTTTTCTTGATGTTCTTAAACCTATCTATATGAACCTAAGTGAAAGCAATTTACTTAGGTGTGTACATGGTGCAACTCAGAATCCAAATGAGTCCAATGCATTGGTGTGGATTCGATGTCCGAAGCACAAGCACCATGGTGCTAAATCAGTTCATTGTGGTGCACAAATTATGGAAAAACTGCAGGAAAACATACCAAACAAGCATCCCACACAAAGGATAAGAAACGGGTTGTGCAGTCTGATGTAAGGGCCACACAGAAAGCAAAGAAACGTCGCCAAGGACAGCAACTGCTAAATGTCAGAAGAGAAGAAGACCTGAGGGATGCTGAAGGGGTAACCTATGAAGCAGGAGGTTTTAATGAATAAATATCTGACTGGTATAACATTTGAACAAGTTTTTGTCATGATTCAAACACTTTTTAGTAACCATAAACTTTAAAGTAATTTTTTCGGAATCGAGTTTTTCAACATTTGAGAAAAGATATCTCAAGAACTATTTGACCAATCTATTTGAAATTTTCAGGACTTATTAACGTCAATGGGGTCTTTGGGATGAGTTGAGGGTTACTCATAGCAACCATGTTTGGTGTTTCCAAATAAGAAGTTTCCATTTCTGGAATCTATATTTTCTAAGCTATCTGTTGATATATAATTTGCCATAGACAGCAGTTAAATCAGAGCAGATATCCGACAATAAAGATATAGTCACCCCACCGTTGCTTCAACATTTATTCTACATACGCTATTTTTAATGTTGAACTAGAAAAACTAAAACGCATCCTTATAAATAATGGTTATCCAGAGAAATTGCTTGACAGGTGTTACTGCTTTTCTCAACAACGTTTTCTCCAAATCATCTAAACCACCCACAGTTCCTAAACGCATTGTTTATTTCTCTCTACTATTTACTGGACAACACTTAGTTCAAATCCGTACCCAACTCTGGAAACTTCTCATCTGCCTATCCTCAAATTGATATTAGGTTTATTGCTCGTCCTTCAGATAGACTTTTTCACTTATTTTCTTTTAAAGATAAAATTCCCTTGTCTTAGATCACATGTTGTATATAATTTTACATGTGGAAGCTGGGGAGCTTCTTACATTGGAGAAACAATCCGACATCTATATACACGTGTGTCTAACCACACGGGAATCTCACCTCTTACTGGGAAGAAGTATAGTAACCCTCCTCTCACAAGTATCCTCTCTCATCACCGTGACACTGGTCACCAGATGCAAATTAATGCTTTATTTTACTCTTTGTGATAGGACGGTTGTACTAAGCCTGATAAAAATAGAGAACGGCTTTCTTTTAACAATCGAAATTAAATTTTATTCGCTGAAAAGGTAGTTACATACTGCAGATCACTATTTAGCTGATAAAATTCATGTTTGAGTGTTCAAATAATGAATAGCGCTATTGTCTCGTTTCAACTTGTACAACATGTAAAAACCCATTGATAACTTACTTAACGGTCTGCCCTCATTGCCCCGGAACTTCACATTCACTTTTCCACTCACAAAATAAGTAAATTAAAGTACCAAAATATTAGGAAATAATGTCGTCACCCACCAGAAGTTAACACTATTGGTCACTGACTGACTGACTTTATATATATATATGTATATATATATATATATAGTGTGAATTTTCGCCATTCATCACAATACTGCAAAGTTTAAAAAACTTTTCATTAAAAACAGCGTCATCTGAAATGTAATAGCTTTTGATATCGTTCGCTCATATCTAAAGCACTAACATCTTCTTTTGCGAGGACTCTCCACAATGGGCCAGTAACATATTTATTGATTAGACCAAGTGCTCTACCCCCCAGCCAGGAATGAAGCAACTTCCAGATCATGATAAAACTGCCTCAAGCAGTTTGTTCTCATCTTTCATCCATTCAAAGAATGACTGCAGGCGTTCATGCAAGTAAAATACCCCACCTCCATTGTGAAATAACGTTAAACCTATTTCCCCGAAATGGTGCTAAAGGAATAGACTTGATACCCTTATTTCTCATGTAATCAGCAAAGGAAACTGCCTTTCCAGATCTTTCACACCCTTTTGCCTGAACAGCTTCACATACTGTCCGAATCAACCGTAAAGTCCCAGACTCAGCATTGCTGTAAACCCCATGTGCAAGGCTACCAACTTTAGCATCACCATAAAGCAATTTATCCCACACTTTTAGAGCTCCTTCTGCCTGATCTGCAAGACCAACTATGTAATGAAATCCACAAAACAGGTCATTCATCCTTGAAACCTTGGTTTGCTCCTCAGAAAATTAATCCCAACCCTCTACAACTTCTGGTAGTATAGACTGCCTATATGACTGCAAGATGTCATTAAATTTTTTTTGTACAATACATCTATCTGACATCAAATTTTTAATTGATTTCAGCACCTTTTTTCTCCATTTTCATCATCTGCACACTTACCAATGTCACTCAACACTTCTTTTTCAATAACTCCTCTGAATCTCCACTTGCCATATCCCTCTGCTACCAATACATTTCCATCGTCCAGAGTAACATCAAATGTGCCATAGTGATAACCATGTTTTGATGTACCATTGCTAAGAAGTGCCTTTGAGCTTTGGATTTGGCATCAAGAACCGAGTCTAAATTATCATATATCCGAATAACTTCATTTTTCTCATCAATAATATCTTCATAGATTTGGGCTTGTTTTTCCAATTCATTTCCTTTCTCTTCTTGAATAAGTTTAATCTCTTTTTTCAGCTGTTTTGTTTCCTCTTTGATTTTTACATTCATCTCATCCCGACGTTTAATTTTCTTGTTGAAATTGCATGGTGAAAACTTTTCCCAAGCTTCTCCATACCAGTTTGCAATTGCTTTGACTTATGGTCACATATTTTTTTCATTTTTTGCAGCTCCTGCCGTAGCTGACAAACTTCTTTATGATAATTAGCAGGTTTGGTTTTCAAGATATTTCTCAAAACACTGGCAGTGATGTCGTATTTCACAAGCTCTTCACCAACAAACGTTCCATTTGTGACACAGGAACACACAGGCGCTAGTGTCGCCACCATTGACGGAAAGATTGGCGAGGTATCTATGTTTAAAGTAATTTCCACGTGTGAGCAACTTGCTAAAACATTGTGATGTATACGTCAAACAAAAACTTATTTCATAAGGATTATTAGCATACCTTGGCACTTGAATTGAAAATGAAGTTGTTATGCATTCCAGGTTGTTTTAGGCAGGAACTCACCTGCAGAAATGCTCCCAAACAGGCATGGTTGTCAAGGACAGCGGTGCAGTGTTTACAATGGCGATCGAAATTAGCGAAAATGGCACCAACTTTAGGCTCTCGCAACAAAAATCTATGCAAGCTTAAACTTCCGCAATAAGATTGACATCTTACACGTATCTACAATTCTGAAGATTTTTAGATTGATTTGGAGTAAATGGAACAGAGAAATAACGCATTTAATTCAGGGTATTTTGCTTATTTTCGCGATTGTTCTAAACCCAGTCTCCTGGCCGAGCACAGTCCCTCTTAAAAAATCTGGAGATCTCTGGAATTAGTGAGGATGCTATTCTTCCCCATGTGGGAAGTACTTTAAAATAAAATCGAATTTAAATTGAAAACTTTGTCTTACTTCCCCTTTAAAAAAGTATGATTATATGTTGCAATAATTTCAGTGACATGAGTAGTGCTAACCTTGACAAAAAGGGAACAAATTCTGAGGTATTAAATTTATAAATGTGCAAAATCCTTGTATTCGAATTTGTGCAAGATTGACATGTGTATGTGTGTGTATTTACCAGTGCTCCCACAGTTGGGGAAATGTCCCCAAAACGGGGAAATTTGCAGGTTTTTGGGGAGCGATCTGGGGAATCCTATTTTTTGGGGAATTTCTTATAATTTCAGTAGACCTGGTAAAATTGATATTTCAATAATTTTCCTCTCAGAGACACGGAAAATGCACTTCTGAGGCTTCAAAAATGCAACATTTTCCTGGGGGTGCATGCGTGTTTCCAAAATTTAAACATGTATGATGTATATAAACATGTATATCAACCTGCATAAATATGGATGTATTATTATTTGCAAACCAACAAACTAAAAAATTAATATTAACATTACTGTCATTTCACTATAGTAGCTATATAACAGTATCAAGGTTCAAACGGAATTCTTTACTTCTCACTATACATATACAATGATAACAATATGTATTTAAAATGCTTAAGAAAATTAACTGCTATATGAAGTAACACAGGTTGTTCTTTTGTTTTTATTATACACTCTTAAGCAAGCGATGCAAGCCTTTCACGAGTTTCACCAGTCGTGATTTCGAAAGTTGTTGAAGACTAGTTCGGTAGCCTTTGCATAAGTTGCATTACTTTTCACGTTTTTAAGGTGGATAGAAAGTTCTCTGTTCACAGTCAGATCATGTGCTTGGAGAGAGTGCACATTGAGGCCTTCTTTGGTGTGAATAAGACCAACCAGACTTTCTCTTTTTAAATAATTCCGTGTGGTGGTTTTCACAAGCTTTAGCTCGCTAAACAATCTTTCAACCGCTGCATTTGAAGAAGGAAGAGACATCATACAGCCAATCACATTCTTTAAATTGGAATATTTCATTCTTCCGTCAAAGGTACGTGCGTCAAGCCTTCGCTTCCAGAATTGCAATGATGATTCGTTTGGGTCGATCTCATTTGACTCTTCAAGTGCTTGTTTTCTCCATTCGGCATCGACAACTGCTTTGTCTGCAACGTTGGATAAGTATGGGAACTTATTGAACAGCTGGAGTAGTGAAGGCGGGTGGCAATTAACAGCGTTATGCGGTATCATGAACTCGAGAAGGGTGTATGCAGAATCCTGCAGGTCGAATCGCTGCCTGATTTGTCTTACTACCTCCAACATGAACTCCAAACAGTTTCTCCTGACATCTTGACAACTTTGTACAGCATCTTGATCATCGGCAATCAATTCTTGCAGTGTCGCCGTTGCTTGGATGCCTAGGTACACATGATCAATAGGCACCTTTAGGTTCGGATCATCCAGGGATACAGTAAACGGATCACAACTTCTGACGGCATCCATCTTCATGAAATCAGACAAAATAGACCTAAGCAGCTTATCAACTTCGCCATGGAGATGATGCAGAACGTGTTAAAATCGTTCAATCTATGTAGTTGGAAGCTTAAAAACTCTAGTTGGGCTTTAAGATACTTGTTGTGCAGGGCATGAAGAATACTTTCCGTTGTATGAGAAGGGTTTCTCTTTTCTGCAACAAAGGAAATTAAGTAGAGTCGAAGGGCATCCCATTGCTCTAGAATCCTTTTGACGCACGATTCCAAGAACCATCTGGTTTGGGCTACATCTAATAACTTGTGAGGCTCAGCTGCTACGAATTATTGAAACTGTTGGTACTCCTTTTGTCTCAAACTTGATCTACTGAAATGAGAATAGACATTTCTACACAGATCTTCCAGCGAGGTAGACATCTTTTGACATGCATATGATGAACATAAATGAATCAGATGACAACTGCATTTCACGGTAAGAACATGCGGGACATCCTGCTTCATGAGGACGACAAGACCATGTTGCTCGCCGAACATGACATTGGTTGTGTCTGAGGAATATCCTATTATGTTCTCCATAGGAATTGATTTTTCATTAAAAGCGTTTTTGATTGCTTGATAAAGCCCATTAGAATTTCAAAATGTTCAGGGGGGCATGCCCCCTGACCCTCCTAAAAAGATCGCGCAGAAGGAGCGATATTGTACTTCACTGCTACGGTCAAACACAGTCCCTGAAGCTGCATAATTGTTTGACCATCGCAACAACCAGGTCAAACCGGTCTGGTGCCAGAAGATCCTTGATGGTCACTGTGTGCATTGCCAACTCTTTTCTGAGGGACACACTGGCTTGCCCTCCCCGACTTTTTCTAGAATCGAGCTGCCGTACATTAAAATGATTGGGTCACTTCTTGCAACCAACGTTATGTTGTCGGTTGTCATATACTTCAACAGCTCATCACTGTCCACGAGCAACCAACCTTCATAACGCAGCTTTCTATTTTCTGCGTCAACTGTAGTTTCCCGAAACTGGCACGTCCTTATGTGCCACCACAATTCGTGCTTTAGCACAAACCCAAGATAATACTTGCATGGCAATAATCGCTTGAATTTGTTTCTCCCTCTGATGAAGGTCGCCTGCATAATTTAAGCTCTGCTTCTCCTGCTTCTAACACTTTCAAATTATGAGAAGTTTCCCTGCAGTCTCCTCTTTTCCATAGACTTTTTCAATTCTTTGGACTTTTTTTTTAAGCACGAAGCTTCCATCTCCCTCATCTTTATGAACGACATCTCCGAACTTTTTATCGTAGTAAAAGCATACGTTTTTTTCTGTCGTACACTCGCTTGCCATCTTTGTTAGTTTTAGAGAGAGCAACATACACTTGAAAAAGAAGAAAAACCCGTCAGTAAAGCAATTACGGTGACTTTCAGAGGGTATATTGTTTATTTGTTGCCCACATAGTAATGTAGAGAAAATGTTACTGCAGCCACAGTTAGCACAAATGAGCAATATGAACAGTACACCTATAACGCCAATTAATACTTGTCTTAATCAATTGGATGTATTTTTATGTTTAAAACATAAACAACACCTTAAGTGTTTTCTTCGCTACTATAGCGGTATTATTAGTGCAAAGAAAGCATAGACTAATTGCGTTCAGGTTTGAAGCGGAAGTATTTGACAGGTTTGTTGACCTTTTGAAAGCGGCTGTTGCTAGTGCTTGATACGAAGTGTGGCAAGTGAAACAGCAATCTATTGTTGTCAAACAGGCAATCATGTTTCGTTTCCTTAACGTAGTCACTGCACAATATTTTTGAAGAACGGCGAGGTTCTGCCGATATTTTAAAAACATGAAGCCTAAACCAACCAAAAAAATCTATCTAAATGACCAAAACTAATTGTTTGACATGTCAATGAAATTTCCAAACATGATTTTAATTGGCAAAAGTCGATTTTCAAACCTAAACAAACCTGTGATAGAGTTTGCACTTCAACGTGAGCGTAGTTGAGAGTAGCTAATGAACAAGGAAATGTAAAACTGTAGCGCAGTTGTACAACACCTGCTTGGTCGGATCAGATTTATGTTAGTTTTATGCTAGCCAGCCCTGAACAGCAAAAAACATGGCTACTGCTCAATTACCCTTTAGTACTTGAACAGAAGAAAAAATGAGAAACTCCTTGGTTTTAGCATAGGCGCGCCAAATCGAGTGCCTTTATGCACGAAAAAGAGCCATGTGTCATGGAGGAGCACTTTTTGTAGAGCGTGTTTGTTTTGCTCAGGGGCTGAGTTATTTAAAGGCCGATTAGCGCTAATCCTGGGTTAAAATCAGGGTTGGTAGGCTTCTGCGCATGCTCGTAGGCAAATATGGTTTGAAAAATAGTCAAAATCTACCAAAAGAGGCCAGCCAAACTGCTATTTTTTCAAAAGAAGCCAAATTGCAAGCTCGTACCCACTACGCAGGGCTTTTCGATTCCTCGGTTTAGCAGTCAGCAAAAAGAGCACCGCACCGGAACTGAAGCAAGGTACAGGTTGACCGAATCTGGGGCATTATACTCGAAAAATAAGGGGAAAAGATAATGTAACAAACAACTGGATGTTAAAATATTGTTCCTGTTCCTGTCGGACATTGAAGTTTAGACACCGTTTTTTCACTTCACGAACGTTAGCCCCGGCAGCCGCTTTGTTTTGTTGGGAAGAGATATATTTCGTGGCTTCGAACTTCCCACCAAAATCAACCTTCTCAATGGAAAAAGGTTTTCCTTCCAGGTCAAAAACTCTCCCACGCATACTTTTGTTGTGTGAATTCAACTCCGGGTACATTTCTTCTGGATCAGCATCTGTAGCCTGGAAAAATGCATTCACCCTATCGAACTCTGTGACTAGAGGCAAAACGAAGTGGAAATATAGATAAATGATCGGATCTTTGAGCATGTCCAGAAGAAGCTGTGCCTTGTAACGTGCATTTTGCGTACTTGCTGGTTGTGCTGTCATGAAGTAGGCTTTCAATCATTCCAATTCATGAGAATACGGAAGATAACCTTTCCTCTCACCAGCCACCTTGTTGTTGGTCATCATCGTGACTCATCACCTCGTAAAGCGTCTTGTATGCTTCTCTTCTTACAGTGCTTTTTGAGAACCACTTGGGAATTTCTGCCAGAAGGAATCCAAGACTCGAGGGAAGCTTCTCAAATGCATGCTGAACACACAAGGACAAGGAATGGCAGATGCACGTCATCTTGATCCAATGCGGAGCAACAGCAGCTATTGTTGTCCAAACTGAATCATGTTCACCGACCATCACAGAGGCAACGTCACTAACGAGCCAACACAGTCTACCAATTCGAGGTTAATTTCGCCAAGGCAATCTCTGATGGCATTAAAAAGGTCGTCTGCAGAAGTGTGGATCATTGGAATTAGGTCAACAAACGCTGTGAGGATCTTCTTCTCAGCTTCGCTGTAATACCGTACGATAACGCAGAGCTGTTTTTCAGTAGAAACATCGGTTGTTTCATCGACAATTAAGGAGAACTTCTTCCCCTGGACATCAGCGATCAACTCTTCCTTCAGTGCTGGACTGACAACATTCGTCAAATTTTTTGTGCACTTCCTTCTGTGCAATCTAATGTTCTCAAGTTTGCTTCCTTTCGCATTGCGCGCGATTACCTCTCCGAGATGATCCATAGTCGAAAGTGCCGAGTGACGTGCCATTGTGACGGCTAGCTCAATCTCTGCGACCTTTACTTCGTCTGCAACCTTCGGCACGTATGACTTGGATGGGCTTCATTGTAGTAGAAAGTTTGATGTGCTGCATGTGTTTGTCACTTTTTTCGTGTTTGTTTAGGTTTCATCGTGGCATGACACAGCTTACAAAAAGCATCTTCACTGGCGTCCGAAGCTTTTGTGACCCACGTAAATTTACTTTCCCACACTCTGTTGTACTTTCTCTCACTATCGTATGCTCCCTTCCATTGTGACGCCATGAGTATGAATATGTTATAATGCAAAACTCTCATCAATATTTATGATCTTACCTCCTGAATCGCTTATATAACTAGCCTGCCAAGGTGGACCTCTGCGAAAGCAGTGCTTATTCATTTGTGATTGGTTAGTTTATCGGCATTACAATTGGCTGAATTTTATAAACTGTGATTGGCTAAAAACACAGGGTAACTAGAGTTACATCAGTAATTTTCATGTAGGCCCTAAAACAGTGGTATATAATATGAGAAAAATAAATCAATAAAAATTAACTATATACTACCAAATAAGATACTAATATTATTATAGGCTATTTAAAATTTTTAAATAGATTTATGTTATCTAAAGTTTGTTCTTATGATGGTTTTTCCTTCAAATTTGAAAAGCCATCTTTAAATAATTGTTTCAGAATGATGACAGAGAAGAGGCAATTCTAATCTCGATGTTGAGAGCGTTCCATTCCGAAGATGCTAAAAAGGCAAACGTGCGCTCCCCAGTTTTTGACATTACTTTAGGAAGTTTCAGATTATTATTGGCTGAGCCCCTCGTATTTACACTATGAACAGAGTTAAAAGGTCTAACTAAGTTGGTGATATAAAGTTTAACAACTTTATTTGGACAACAAAATTCATTACATATTTACAAATAAGGAATAAATTAACACACACAATGAAAAACCGTCCAAATAGGCGAGATACAAACGAGACTGAGTCCCATGCAAGGTATCTGCCAGCATAGTATAAATAAATATGTAAAATAGAAAACTTCCAGAAAACAGACTCAGAAAAACAGGGTTACGAATGACAAGAACAAGATCGACATAAAGAAAACGTACATGGAGAGTCTGGAGAAAACTTTTTACACAAAAGTTGTAAGTACACAGAACGGACTTTAGACTTAAACTTCGACAGTGGGTGCACAAGAAGGTCTGGGATTATTTTAACAACTGTTCCACAGATTAACAATTCGGTTAAAATATGAGGCCTTAAACGTTGATGTTTTACAAAAAGGAGTCCTTAGAAATTGAAGAGAAGATCCCTGTCGCGTACGACTTTCCAAAATCGACGTGAAATTTTCAATATCAAGATCTACCAAGTTGTGTTTACATTTATAGTAAAATATTAGGTCATGTATCTCTCTATCGTAACACAAAGGCAGAAGATCCAATTTTTGCAATCTTTGCACATAGGTAAGTTCTCCTCTTTGTTCTTGTATCCAAAGCGTAGCTCGCCTTTGGACACCTTCAATTTTCTTCATCAAGACACCAGTATGAGGCGACCACACCTCAGTACCGTAGGACAATTTAGATTTTACTAGTGAAAGATACAGGGTTTTCCTTATTTCTGTATTGGTCAACTTGAAACATGTTCGCTTTAGAAGACCAAGCATTCGATTAGCATTAGAGACAATTTTGGCAACATGGGCATCCCATTTTAAATCCTTTGTAGTAGTAATGCCAAGATCAGATTCTATGTTTGTCCTAACCAACGCTTTATCCCTTAATCTGTAAGGAAACAAATGCGGGTTTTGTTTCCTTGTTATTGAGAGAACTTTACATTTAGCCGGTTTAAACTGTATAAGAGAATTTGAGCTCCAAAGTTCAAGTTGATAAATGTCATTCTGAAGTGACATGCAATCATCGACGGCTTTGATTGTACGGAATATCTTTGAGTCATCTGCAAAAATTGCAACACTAGTTTGGGGTGAAAGATGATCGGGTAGGTCGTTTATAAAGACGAGGAATAGGAGCGGTCCCAAGATGCTGCCTTGTGGGACACCTGAAGTAACAGGAACCCAGGCCGAGGCGATCCCCTCGAGAACAACGCGCTGCGTTCTGTTGGTCAAATAACTCTCAAACCACGCTAACAAATTCCCACTGGCACCAAATTATCTTAATTTTCATAACAAAATGTTATGGTCCACTGAGTCAAATGCTTTTGCATTTGCATTTTGCATTTGCAATCTAGGTATATCATGTCTACTTGAATGTTGTTATCCAGGCTTTTTCCAATCTCATGCAAAACACCAAGCAACTGTGAAATACATGATCGCTTACGTAAGAAACCGTGTTGTGAAGAATTTATTAACTCACGAAAAGGTGGATAAATGCGGTTAAACACGCCGCATTCCATAACTTTTGGCACAATGGATAATAGAGATATTTGTCTGTAATTTTCAGCCGGTTCATTATCACCCTGTTTAAACACTGGCGTAATGTTAGCTCTTTTCCATTCATTTGGCAGCACTTCACAGGTGATTAACGATTTATTGAAAAGGCTGCATAGAGTAGGTGCAATTTCATTACAACATTCCCTCAATAAACGAGCATGAATACCGTCGGGACAATGTATGTGATGTAGAAAAAAACAAGAGTAAAAACACACATCAGAGAGCGAATACGAACACGTCCGAACGCCATTTGCGAGGGAGCTATATTATTATTATTCGTGACTAGGCTCTCGGCAACGGCTTCGGTAGCTCAGTGGTCAGAGCACTGCACTAGCAATCGCAGGGTCGCGGGGTTCAATTCCTACCGGAAGGCCGCTAAGTTGCATTTTTCGCAACTGGTCCCGGTTTGGTCTTAAAATGTATGTATTCCAACACTCGAAATTTTCCTTCACCATAAATCCTTTCAACATGTAGTTTGATCAAGTGAAATGCCAAATATTACCTATATTATTAAAAGCTTTATAAATAGTGAGTGCACGAAAATATTTAATTTGATCTATGAGATCGAAAGCCTTGCGCAAATCAATCATAGTCAAGACTGATATTTTTCCTTTGTCAATGCTATGAAGCAGATAATCAATTATTTTAATCAATAGTGGTTGACAAGAAAGGTGTTTACGAAAACTTGATTGTTGATGAGACTTAGTGGGTGCTTACATGCGAGATTTCACCCCGGCTACTGAGGTATGGTAAATTACAGAGTAATCTATTTAAATAGCTTTGCTTTATGCCATATTTGTTACTGCTTGATCGCTTTCGACACCATTTTTTCTGTTCTCCCTCTTTACCATACCTCAGTAGCCGGGCTGAAATATCAGCCCAGGCTGAAATGTCGCCATGCAAGCACCCCCTGAGTCGTTAGCACTCAGATATTCATAGAATGCATCAAACACATGTCTTTCAAGTACCTTTGATAACAAAGGCAGGACAGAGATAGGGCGAAAACAATTCATGTGTTATGGTCACCATCTTTAAAAATTGGGGTGACCCTGGTGCACTTCCAGCATCTGGTGACAGTCGACATGGCTATTACTCATATTTATAATTCTTGTAACATAAGGAGCAATGACAGTAGCAGCACAGCTAAGAAGTTTGGCTCCTAATTGATCAATTCCTACAGCAGTATTCATTTTCAATTTAAGTATAGCTGGGTCTTTACAACATTTTCCGTAACGCTTGGTATAACAAATGCAGTATCCCGAGGGCACTTGGCTTTAATAGATTCTTTCAGCTTTTTAAAATCGGGGTTGATTGGAGGTAATTTCAATTTCAACCGGATATCGTTGGCAATGTTGGAAAAATAAGTAGAAAAAGATTCGGCAATCCCGAAGGAGTCGTTAATGTCTTCTCCATTTACTCTGATTGACCTAGAAGCCGTCGTCTTTTGATCACCTTTCAAGATATCATTATCAGATTTCCACATTTTAGCAGGCTGATCCTTACTCTCTTCAATGGATTATCTGTAGAAGTTATGCTTGCTTTTATTGATTTCCCACACTATCTCATTCCACGCTTTGCGGTTCTGTTTTCCAGAAAACTGATGTGATGGCATATTTGAGTAGATGATCCTGTTTCTTCATAGCCGTATAATTTCGGGTGTCATCCAAGGAGGTTGGCGCAATAATTTGACGCGCTTTTCTTTCAAGGGCGCATGCTCATCGATTACCTCATGAATAATCGTTCAAACGTACTCAGAGCACTTGCCAAGGTACTCTGGTTTAGTCATCAACAAATTTCACATCAAATTATTTGAGACTGGTACTTTATTGTCAAATGTGTCTTGAAAGTAATCAGACAGCCCAATTTGCAGGACAAACTTTAACAACATTATCCACCATAGAACACCAAAGGTGGTCTAGCAAAGCATCACTAGAGGGCCTTGTAGTACTTTCTATTAATTGGATCATGGACATAAAATATAAACCATGAATCGGTGTGATTCCTGGCCAGCGGATCATGCATATTCCCATCAAGAAATGTTTCAATAAGAAACAATATGTCAGGAGATCCAGGCGTCTGCATGAGCAAAGTGTTAGTGTAGTGTTTTACGTTAAACGCTGCAATTCGAAGTACTTTCTCTTCAATCCCAATGCAAGTAATAGGATCATCGGAGGTAGAATTCAATTCTTCGAACAACAAATCGTAGAATTCGAAAACCAAATCAAGCTGTAAATCTAGATTTTCAAAGTCAACACTAGTTCAAAGTATTTGCCGTGTGCAAACATTTGTTACATGTAAAACCTGATTAAAGTAGATTAGTATTAAGTCCAAGGCAATTTAGATGAAGTATGGAGAGACAAGTTGTACATTGGATAGTTTTATGCATCCGTTTGACAACTAATTTACAGATGGGGCAAAGCGATTTCGAGCGACCGTCATTTGCATATTGTTGAGCACCAAGAAGCGAGAAACTTGAAGTTTTAGTTGTTGTTATGGTAGATGTTGTACTAGGAAATTCTGGTCCAGGGTTTTGAGGTGAATATTCCCAATAAGTAGGAGTCTTCTCAGCTGGAAGGAAGCAGTGTGGTTATTCCATAGTTGAATTCGGGAACAGCAAAAAGTTCGCTTTGAAGTGGAATACTTGAATGTAATTATATTCGGTGAATTGTGAATAGGGCAAACTACGAAATGCTGTTCTTGGCCACACACTTGGTCTTGCTGTTTATATAGAGTCCCATACCAAAACAGAAGTAGTAGCAAGTAAACAGAACTAATTCTTGGACCCTTCGAGTAAAATGGACTGCATGTTGGGTCGAATATACGTGAAGTTAGAGAGAACACAACTGCACTGTCACCCAGTAAGTCAATATATTAACACAGATTTTTGTCTTTTTTACTCCTATCTTTAAGGATATGTATTTCCTTGGCAGCATCGCTCATGCTTTCATAGCAAACATCTTTAACAGCTTTAAGAAGAGCTTTGTTATGCGCAGCGTACGGTGAACATCTTGGAATTGCAATTCCAAGATGTTCACCGTATGCTGCGCATAACAAAGCTCTTCTTAAAGCTGCTAAAGATGTTTGCTATGAAAGCATGAGCGATGCTGCCAAGGAAATACATATCCTTAAAGATAAGTCAGAAGATGAAGTAGCTGACTGTGGCATTTCATGTGATGGTGGCATGTTCATAAGACCACAAAACCTTTCAGCTGATGCAGCACCACAACCAACTGATCTCATTGCGTAAACTAACCTCCTGTTTACTTCAAAAAAATAGTTTATTTTTGAAGAAGTGTAAAACTGTTCCTTCCAATCACATCCTCTGCAGTGCAACTCCAAGCTTGAAGCACAACCTTTTCGTTTGGAAATGTTTTCAAGCAGTTCCAAACTGAACTGTTTGCATTCTTCCCTTACAAAAATTCCACACGATTTCACACGTGTGAAATTTTACCATATGTGAAATTTCACATGTTCCAAAATCACATGCTTTCACACGTGTGAAATGTACCATATGTGAAATGATTTCACACGTGTGAAATTTACCATGTGTGAAATTTCACATGTTTGAAAATTTAAAATTGAATTTGAAACTACATTGCTTAGAATATAAAAAATAAAGGTGAAGCTAAACATGCAAAAAGTCCAAACATCTGATGTAATATTTTTTTTAATCTAATTTTAATTAATTACTTGTCAGGATATGACTACTAATTACAAAACATAAATTTTGCTTTGAATTATATACAGAGAATGCTTGAAATACTAATTTATACTCACATAGAAAGTTTCATAAAAAGTTTTAATATAAAAAAATGTTATTGCATCATGTGGTTGATAATATGTACAGACCATATAATAAGTTATATCAGACTCGTTCAGCTTTTAGCCTCCTACTTTCAACCGCATTCCGTTCATCTTTGCATTTTTGAGCCATTGCAGCCCTCACTGATGATGGGGTGGAATCCGGAAATCGTTTAGATACATGGGCTATGATAAGGATACAAAGAAAATAATTAAAAATAATGCATACACATTATGTTTTATGGAACATGTATCATTGGCGACTGGCGGGGAAGTGACTTGTAAGTGATGAGCATGTTATAAAAATCAACTCTACAGGAACTTACATATTATCAGTTGGACATTCTCAGGATCCAGTGCTGGACGACCTTCCTTGCTTTTGCCAGTTACAGATGAAGTTGCAAGAACATTTCTTTCAAAAAGAACCCCCAATAACACCATTGTCATTTTCCTCTCACTTTTTGTATTTAAAATTTCAGACACTTGGACAGAGTCAGCAATGCTCCAAAATAATGAATTATAATCAGCCTTGTAATATAAGATATAGTATAGCAATAAACAATTATTGGATGACGTTTTTGTGATATCCGGAATTATCAAGGTCAAGGTGAATCACCTGAAGGCTGAGGTTGACAAACTTACATAGACCTTGATAATTCTGGATATCACAAAAACCAAATTCAAAAACCAAATTGTTTTATTGTACATTTTATTTTTAAGAATAAAAGTTTAATTTGCATGACATCACACTTGCATAATGATTTGTTAGAGAAGTTTGTCAACAGGTATGTCTTTAATTCCAATAATTTTGGTATTCTGGGTGAAACTAGGAGATATGTTATTCACAATACAATGTTTTTATTTCGTCAACGCAAATATATATAACGTATTATACAGAAGATGAAATAACATATATCCCTGACAACTTGTTATGCAAGTGTGATGTCATGCAAGGTACATTTGCATATCAAACAAACTGAAATTTCTCCAGAACAAAATGTAAATCTTCAAACTATGTTACTCTATAATTTTAATAGTTCTTACCAATAAGACAATAACACATTTTGTGTCAGGTGCACTTTAACCCCCAGAGCTTCACACTTGACAAGTAAAATCGTCTGGCATTAGACAGAGTAAAATTATAGAAGGGCCGGTTTTGTTGTTGGGTTAAGGGAGATCAGATTCGCAGATAGGCTCAGTTAACCCTTTAACACCCAGAGCTTCGCAATTTACAAGTAAAATTGTTAGACAGAGTAAAATTATAAAAGGGCCGGTTTTGTGGTTAATGGATTAACGTCTGAAAAAGTTATTATTTTCAAATATGCAGAAATCACAACAACATTAAGCATTAAACACAACAATTTCATCAATTGCCATAATTAATTGTAAGCCAATGAGAAGGCACGTAGTGACTACAATGTATAATAATTATTTATTTTTGTCAACTTACCGAGAGAGGTGGAAGTGATGGACCATGGTGTTCATTTGCATCACCATTGTTACTCTGATCATGATCAGATGTGTAGGCAGACTGTGTTGGAGCCATTTGTTCTTGCTGTACCGACATACATGGTGAAGGACTTTTAGCTATCTGAGGTGGTGAAGGACTTTTCTGGCATTGACTTATTATCAAAGGGCTTTGTGGCCGCTGAGTAAATGGTGGCCTCTGACTAGCTGCTGAAGGGCTTCCTTGTCGTCCAAGCAAAGCACTTGCCGATCGCTCCTCTTCTCTATCAGCAGCAAAGCTTTGAGAGATTGCTTCTTTGCATGCTTTTCTAATAAGATTTGGCAGACCTGCAGAGAAAGACAACAATTTCTCATTAAATTTCTTGTTAAAGGGGCCTTTGCAGGAGCATTTCATGGGATTGCCAACCTTGGGGCAATTTTAAAAACCTAAGGTCACACTTGTGATATTTGGTTTGAACTTTTCCTGTACAAATTTAAAAAAAATTGCTTTGAATTATGTGTTTTTTACGAGTCTGTAAAACGGGCCTTTGTCACAACTGATACAGTTTGATTGGTGGTTCAGTACATAATTTGCACCCTAGTGTTTTGCTTGGTATTTGTAGATTTAATTTGCTTTTTAACTGAAATGCATGCAAAATGATTGACTTTTTTACTTTACTGTGAAAATGTTTGATTTTAAGTATTTTTTGTCTTACAGCTGCTTACCCTGGTGAAAATCTTGAAAGGATCCTACAAGATCCTACAAGATCCTACAAGATCTTGTAAGATCCTGCCAGGAATGCTGTTTTCCAAGATCTTGGCAAGATTCAACCAAAATCCTGCCAAGTTTCTGTTGAGAAACTTAAATCCTGTCAGGATCCTGCCAAGTTTCTGTAACAATTAGTTATTTAAATGCACTTGTCTAGGTTACTTTGTTCAATGAAACACAGAACCGGTATGATAGAAATATGTGCAAACAACAAACCCGCATCAGTTTACTACAGTATATATATACTGTATATATACAGTATTTTTCATTTATAGACCCGGAGCGAGGGGCATTCAGCGAAATATTACCCAAAGTGATGTCATATGATAATATGACATCACTGAGGGTAATATTTCACCGAATCCCCCGAGCTGAGGATTTATAAATGATATATTATACCGAAAATAGTTCAAACATCAAATATACATGCATGCATGTCTGCTTCAAAAGTCAATGAACATTCGCCAGCCTCTGCTCCTGCCATTTTTCATTGCTTTGCTTAACTGCGTGTAGTCCCCAAAATATTGCAGCGTGAGATATTTTACATATCACCCGTTCCAGAGTGAGATATTTTATTTATCTCACTCCACACTCGGAGATCGGGAACTGGGGTGGAATACCGTCACATTTTACAAATGCTGTTTTCTCAAGTTGAGGTACCTGTTCTTTTAGACCACGAAAAAGATTTGAACGAACTTTAATAATGAATTACTGTTTTTCAGTGTACATAGTACATTTAAACATTAATACAGGGATCAATGAAGTTATCATGTGTTGCAACAACTGCAATATATCCTGATATTTCATCTTCTGTTGATGAAACAATTATTAATGCTGAAAGTTAACTTCAAAGGATATTTGGTAAATATATTTGCAAATAAAGATTTGTGTCCACTTGATGTCACACATGTAACCTAAACAATTCCCTGACTGGTTTTGTATCATTTTAAAGAAAATGTGGTTATTATTACTGTTACTGCTATTATTTTCAGGGTAATGCCTGTTCACCCCCGCATTTGGCAAGTAATTGTTATTGAACAATTGGAATGGGCTAACAGTACTGTTTACTTACTTTTTTGAAGCATAATATTTGCATTTTGGAGTTCCTTAACCATGTGTTTCTCTGTTAACAATTTGTTTTGTAAATCTTTGATTTTTCTCTTTAAATCTTCCTTGGATTCTTCCACTTCACTGACATCATCCTCATCATCATATTCTGTTTGTGGGTCCATCCTGCCAATGATGTCTTTGAATACTTGCTCTTGGGCAGCCTTTTTAGCATTTGTGACTTTTTTATAATATAATAATTGGGCTAAGTAAAATCATTTTACCATCCGGCCAGATACCAATCTGCCTGATAGTTAAAGAATGTACGGCAGGTAGGCAGTTGCGATATTGAAAAAAATCGATATCGATATCGAAAAAAAATATATCGATAATATCGACTATATCGAATTCTGCAAATGGGAACGTCATTTAGTCAACTTGGATGTATACGCATCACATACAGTTAAAAAGTACATGAATTTCAAAATTCCGTTGTGTTTTCAGCAAAAAACTTTGTTGTTGATCACAAGTAATATTAGCCTGTGTGCAGACGCTTGATCAAACAGTCGAAGAGATGCAGGAATCAAATTTTGCAACGCCAATTTAATACAGCCGTGAGCCGACAGGTAGTCGTTACTCGTTACACTGTTTCGTTTTAGCTTATCAGTTTGTCGTATTTGTCGATTATTCTTCTGTTCTTTATATGAAAACAACAATCAGTTAAACGTTTACTGTAGTTTGACACTGTTTCGTTAATAATTAGCGTTATTTGACAGCTGGGCGTCGACTTTAAAGTTTTAAACCACATGTTACAAAAATATCGGATCGGATATCGGCCGATATTGACAAAAAAATATCGGATCGGCACGAAAAAGCCGTATGGGTTGACTTCTATTTTCAAGCGTTCAATGCCGCTGCTTGGTGATCTTCTGTGGTCACAGTTTCTCTGTTTCTGCTTTTAATTTCAATTGCCCACGCACTTGTATCATAAATTCGCAATTGCCGCCATACACACGTTGTCTAAACTTCACCGGTGAAAACAATAATTGCCGAATAATCGTTGATTAAGTTGTTTAGTTACAACTTTCGATATTTTCGATATGCGAAAAATCGAATATCGAACATCGATATTTTGGAAATATCGATATTTATCGAAAATATCGATATATCGCAACTGCCTAACGGTAACGGCAGGATAGTTTTGTTTACAAAGCTCAGTCCTTTTTAGATAGAATACTTGAATTACTTAAAATGTAGGGAAATTATTAAACATATTTTGGCTTGAAATGTTGGGAAAGAAGCCAAAAGTTTTTAAATACAACTGCTGGTTAATTGTTATTAACTACTTACTATTCCAGGTTGTTTTTTTGCGAGTCGACAAATTTTGTCAATTTAAGAATGTATGATATATGGGTGATCGTCAAGCTCAAACCTCAGAAAATGTCGAACAGGAATCGAACCTGTAACCTTCTGGTTGCTGGTCAGACGCTCTAACCATTGAGCCACAGAGACTCAGATGGAGAGCGAAGGTTACAATGATGTATTGGTTCGATTGATATATGTACTACCTCATAGGCAGTCCCTATATATATCAGTAATTCTCGAATGTGTTGAAATGTTTACACTTATGCAGTGAATGTGGGAGCTTGGAGTAGACAGACGATATATGGCCAGCAACCAGAAGGTTACAGGTTCGATTCCTGTTCAGGACTCAGAAACATTTTCTGAGGTTTGAGCTTGACGATCGCCCATATATCGTCTGTCTACTCCAAGCTCCCACATTCACTGCATAAGTGTAAACATTTCAACACATTTAAGAATGTATATTTCCTAAATCTAATTTTTTTTCTAATTAATACGACCCTTTATTTTTATATTATTTTATTTCCAACAAAAATGTAAAGGTGAATAAAAAGTCAAGGTTTATATAAATAGATAATGATTTGCAGTTCCTTTGATCCATTTGAGTTAACTGATAGTTCAGAGTCGGATGAGGAAATCTTTCTCTTTCTGCTTTCAAAAGGGACTTGGGTAAAAGATGTTTCCCCTTCACCAATGAAGTCTCTTTCCTTGCTTTCTACTAGCTGCTTTCGTTCTGTTTGGTAAAAGACAAAATATATATACATTTCAATTTGCAAACTTGTGAAGATATAAAGACTGAAGGAAAGACTGTGAAACCACTAAGTATAAATACTAGTTTTGTCTCAATTATAAATTTTATCATCGACCGAAATAATTCAAAATAGCCGCCATTTGCCAATTAATAAACCCAGAGCCAATGATGGAGACTGATGTAAAAGAATAACCTGTATTTATCACGCAATTCACTCTCTTTACTGCCAGTCATTTAGGTTATCAAGATAAAAACTAAAAAATCATAAACACTCACCATTTGCAAATAGTACTCGTCCTAAATAGGCTTTCCATCCACCTTTTGGTTCTTTGCGGTCAAGCTTCCCAAAGCGAATCATACCTTCTTTGCTGTTGTCTTTCAACATGCTTTTGTCTCGAACGAAATCCTCTGACAATATGCTGGTTTCATTGGTTGCCGTCCAGTGAATTAGGACGTACTTCATTGTAGAACAGTTTAAAATGTTTTCAAAAACACGAGCTATATATTTACGATGTTCCGGCAACAACAAGACCACGAGGAAAGAAAGAATTCGTGTATTATCATGGGATTCATGGTGTGAAAGTGAAACATCATTCCCAGAATGCACCACAGCACAAGCGCTTCCGCTTTCTGTTCCTCTTTATCCTTACCCCACAACCACCCAGTATCCCTAGTGTTCAAACCTGATCAAGTTTGTCACTTTGTCCTTCGACTTCATTCTTTGATTTATATTAATTGTGTCTATGGAAGATAATTTAGATAGCGAAAGCAGCTCCTCTATTAATAATTCGACACGAAAACGTGGCCCATATAAATTATACCTGGCATCGTCAGATGATGACAACAGAGCTCGAATACCAAGAACTACAAAATGGCGTCGTCTACAAACCGAAGACAATGTAAACGTCGACAGAGAACCTACTGAATGGAATCTATTCGAGGGTAACATTGACAGCGATCCTCTGAACGATTCAAACAATGATCCAGGTAGAACACATCAACATATATTATGATCTACTTATATTAATAATATATAATCATATATACCTCTATATATAATAATATATTACAATTTATACTGCAATACTGCATCATGATCATCCATGAGCCATGAGCATGAGGTTAATATGATATCAATAAATATGCCATTACTGACAACATTTTGAAACTCTATGGAATATTAATATAGTGTTGGCCTGAATTGTTTTTCTTTTTGGTGAATAGATTTAAGTGTATATGAGTTTGACCATGAGTGCCAAGATGACCAAGAAGAAGAAATCTACAGTGATGATGGCAGTCACCAACATGAAGGAAGTCAAAGGAATTATGATGGGAATGTATGTACACATGTAGTATGATAATACTTTTATCTAAAAGTGCCAGTATGTCAAGTATAAAATTATTATTGAATATTGAAGACATCTAATTGTGGTAAATGTCATCATAAGCTATGGCTAATATATCTACTGCTTACAGTGATTATGATTGTAGCATCTTGGGCCAACTTACCCTGGGTGCCAGAGGTTCTTTCACGCTCATAAAGTCCGGTCAGGCTGTAACCACCAACCAGGCCAAAAAACCTGCCAGGTGGAAGGGGCCTGACCAGACTTTACAAGTGTGGAAGAACCTCTGGCACCCAGTGCCAACTGCAACCATGTGTTTCATTTTGTATGTTATAAAATATAACATACTTTAATAAGGCATCGGGGATGCCTTATTAAATTGGATAGTTACCAGTCCTCCAATATTAAGTAAAGCCACATATTTAAATCATAAAGTTGGACCATATTATATTATATTAAAAAAATTAATAAATTTTCAATAAATAAATAAATTTTGTATCTTTCAGGAAATGGGCAATGATCAACCGGAGATTGATGAACCGCTATACAATGGGGCTCAAGTAACTGTTGGCCAATGTTTAGTGATTTTGATGGCTTTCATCCTTGGCAATAATCTTTCTGGTGCTGCTGTTGGTAACCTTTTAAAGCTGCTAGCTATTATTTTACCAGCTGATTCCCAACTTCCAAGGACAAAATATCTCTTTGATAAGTACTTTAATACTTTTAAGGAAGGAGTACAATTTAAACTTTATTGTCCCACTTGCAATGCACTGTTGGCAGGATGCGATGCTCTTAACTGTGCAATATGTGAAGCAACATATGAAAAGGAAATGTTGCTAAAAAATGGTAACTTTTTCATCTACCTCCCTCTTGAAAAGCAGATAAGAGAACTCTTTACAACATGTGGGGAAACTTTAGATCTGGCTTACCGGTTTACCAGAAAAAAAGTTTCGTCTTCTGCTATCGAAGATATTTTTGATGGGCAGTTGTATAAAGCTATCGCAGGAGGTTTGCTAATGTCAGATCAAAATTCTTTAAGTATTTCATTTAACTGTGATGGTGTTCCAATATTTAAATCGTCAAATTATGGAATATGGCCACTGCAGGGTATTGTAAACGAACTACCGCCAAAGCAGAGGAAGGAGAACATTTTTTTGTTAGGGTTATGGTTTGGAGCTGGCAAACCTACAATGACATCTTTTCTCAAACCATTCACGGACGAGTTAAGAAAGTTAAGTAGTCTTGGTATGAAGTGGCTTCGTGGAGGCGTTACTGTCTGCTCTCGAGTGTTTGCTTGTATATGCTCGTGTGACAGTGTGGCAAGGTGTGTCCTGCAAAATATCCATCAGTTTAATGGCCTACATGGTTGTAGTTGGTGTAAACATCCTGGGGAGTCTGTTGAAAAAGGAAGAGGCCATTGCAGAGTGTACCCAGACGGCGAGCATAACACAAGAACACACGAGCAAACTGAGAGATGTGGTCGACAAGCTTACCAGAAGCAAAAGGCAGTAGATGGTGTCAAAGGACCAACAATATTGTCAGATTTGCCCTACTTTGATATTGTCAGTGGGTTTGTGGTGGATAATCTGCACTGTGTTGACCTTGGAGTCACCAGACAACTTGGACATTTGTGGTTCGATTCAAACAACCATAACCAACCTTGGTATCTTGGAAGACAAACCAAAGTGATTGATTCCAGATTGCGCGGAGTAATGCCACCACAAGAAGTAACAAGGGTTCCTCGGTCAGTTTCACAGAGAGCCTTCTGGAAGGGTTCTGAATGGCACTGGTGGTTGCTTTTATATTCACCAGTTGTTCTGCACGGGCTGCTGCCAAGCCAGTATTTTAGACATCTTCTCCTTTTGGTTGAAGGTGTCTATTTGCTGACAAAATCAAGTATCAGTCGGTCAGATATAAACAAGGCTGACCTGTGCTTGTCTCAGTTCACAAAGAAATTTCAAGCACTATATGGCAAGACCCACATGACATACAATGTTCACCAACTCACCCATAGACCTCTTTCATAATGGCGGCCAGTTTAAATATTCTTTTATATGCATGCAAATGAGCCTTACTGGCCTCGTTACAAAGCGACGATTCTTTGGAATTACAGACACACGAACGAGGTCAGAAAGGCTAATTTAAATGAATATAAAAGAATATTTAATTTGGGCGCCATTATGAAAGAGGTCTATTTGCCACAAACAGTTATTGACTGGGGTCCATTGCCATATTATTCTTCATATATATTTGAAGGATTTAATATGGTACTTCTAAGATTGTTTCATGGCACACAGGCAGTTCCTCATCAAATTGCTAATTCCTTCCTCCTGTACAAGGCTATATCATCAATTTGCAGCAGTCAAACAGACGATCCTGCCATCAATTCCATCAATTTGTTCATGAATGAGCAAATAAAAGGCCATGCACCACTTCGAAAGGCAAAGAAGATGAATAAGAATATAACATTTTTAGGTGCTTCATATTCAAGACCGCTAACCATTGAAGAGAGGTATGTTATTGATCAGTGTTATGAGGGGCATGATATTTCAAGTAATGCAGAGTTTTTTACCAAAGCTGTGGTAAATGGGAATGTATTTCACTGTGCCAATTACAGAAGACGTTCACGAAGAAAAAATTACATTATTGGGACAAACACAAATTTAACATTCGAACTTGTTGTGTTTGCTATAATCCACTTCCTACAAACTGATGATGTTTGTAGCATTGCCTTTGGGCGGCAAGTTAAACTTGCAAACGCACTGGTACATTCAGAACCTGGGTGTGGCATTTTGTGCACACATATTAGAAAGATTGTGGAAACTTGCCCTGTTTTGGAAATCGTGGATTTGGAGAATATTCAAGACAAGTTTGCAGTCATTGAAACTGATAACCAGCAGGAGCAGTTTTACTGTAAGTTGCCCAACATATTGACAGAGCCTGAATGATTTAGATAGGACATTATTAAAGTAAATGTACTATATAAATAATATACATATTAACATATTAACAGAAGAGCATGGTTACATCTGACACTCTACAAACTGAACTACAGGTCAAGTGGGAGCTGGTGGTCAATTGGCCGTATTCATTGAGAATTTTGGACTATAGGTATCAAAGAAACTAGTATCTGTTTAAAAGTATCAAATATCACAAGTGCCATCATTTGACCACCTGTTATGTGTTCCCACTTGACCTGTAGCTCAGTTGGTAGAACACCGAGCTAATTAACCGAAGGTAGTGAGTCACAACCGGTCAAAGTACTACAGTCAGTGATGGATTTACAGGGTGGGTGCAGGGGGTGCGCACCCCCCCCCCCCCATGCCCCATGGGGGTGCAGGGGGTGCCAATTCCTTGTCAAATCCATCCAAATGGATTTGGCAAGGCAATTGTCAAACAAAAATAAAATAGAGACAAAATAAGACAGTGTAATAGCATCATGCGGCACTCCACCCTGCCTCGGTTTTCACTTCGCTCGCTCAGCACCCCCCTACCAGATCAAGCTGGATCCATCACTGACTACAGTTGTCAGAATTTTTATGTCACCATATTGTGTACCTGGTGATACTTTTAAAAATATTCATCATTATTATGTACTAATTAATAGTTTGTTTTCTTAGATATGAGTATTTACTGTACTATGCACCATTGTGATATTAGTGCTGTATTGTGTATATTATATTATATTATATTATAAGGTTGGGTGTGCAGTAATATACATGTACTGTATGTAGTAGTATTTTTTAGAATTATAGTTCTTAACATTTGAGACAATTAAATGCATCTATTTTTCATATTGAAAAATATGAAAAATGTTGGCTATTGTATTTGTATTTATTCATGTTGTATGTATTTGTTATATATAATTATAATTAGCTAAATTGCCCCTTTTAATTACCTTAAATTCCACCTGATAATCTGTTTACAGCTTTACAAAGTTGCATATTATATGTAAATCATGTGAAATTCTATGCAAGAGACAAATCACTTATCTAAAATTTCTACTCATAGTAAATTTCACATGACACCACATGCTTTCACATAAATTACATATGTGAAATCATGTGAAATTCTATCACATGGTAAATTTCACATCATACCACATGCTTTCACATAAATCACATATGTGAAATTCTATCACATGATAAATTTCACATGATACCACATGCTTTCACATAAATCACATATGTGAAATTTTATCACATGGTAAATTTCACATGATATCACACGAGTTCACATAAATTCACATGAAATCACACGTATGAAATCATGTGGAATTTTCGTAAGGGTGGGCTAAAGTCGCTACAGATCTGTTCTCACTGCATGGTAAAGAATATCTTATCACTGTAGACTACTTTTCGAACTTCTTCGAAATCGACAGACTACACGAAACCACATCTAAAATGATCATCACAAAGCTAAAGAACCAACTTCGCAAGATACGGGTTACCTGAAGTAGTGGTCAGCGATAACTGACAGTACAGTTCAAAATAATTCGCCGCATTTGCGCAGCAATGGGACTTTGAACACAGAACAATCAGCCCAGGAAACAGCCAAGCTAATGGGAAAGTTGAAGCAGCAGTGAAGACGGCAAAACGACTCATCAAAAAGGCCAAAATGTCAGGAGGAGACCCATACATGTCCATTCTAGATCACCGAAACACCCCATCAGAGAGCCTCGAAACCAGCCCAGCCCAAAGATCCTTTGGCAGACGTACACAAACTCTTTTACCCACCACATATAAGCTACTAAATCCCACCAACCTTGACGGTCAAGCTACCAAAAGAGAAATGGAAAAACGTCAGGCGAAACAACAGTACTACTACAATAAGTCAGCAAGAGACTTATGTCCTTTAGAAGAGGGAGATGTGGTACGCATGAAACCTCTGGTTAAAGGACAGGAAACGTGGAAGAAGGGAATGATCACCAAACGACTAGATGGGAGATCCTACGAGGTTGAAACTGAGAATCGGACATACAGGAGAAATAGAGTACATCTTAAGAAAACCATTGAACAACCACCAAAGACGAACCGTACGAGTAAACAGAAGCCTGAATCTGAAACTTCTACATCATCCAATGAATATGGAATCCAACTTAAGGAAACAACTAGAGAGCTACAACAACCCACTATGATAGCACCCTCAACAAACCTTTCTGAAGCCATTTGTAAATCTGCACCTACTCCTGAACTCCATAAAAACATTGGAGCAGAACATGTTGTGCCTAGTATACCGATCACCACACGCTCGGGTAGGCAGATTAAAACTTTTAGATTAAAACGGTGATTAAAACTTTTGGAAGAACTGAACCCAGCAGTCTTCTTGTTCGGTGGGGGGATGTTACGATAATGATCAAACTAGAAACTCTCACTAGACTTGTTGTGTTAAGGTTCCCACGGTCACGTGACCTGTGTGTTCTTAGGTTATTAACAACAACGAGTAGATCTGTTTCATGCTCGATAACTAATATCTTATATTCAAAGTAATAAATGTATTCTTAACAATATCCCCATCCAAAATGACGCTGCTGCTTCGTTCTGTTGGAGGAATGATGTTAATAGATGACTGTTCGTCATAGGCTTCCGACGTTTCTTTGCTTGAATGTGCAGTCATTCTGTCGACGCGTTGCTCAAGCGATTCCTGTTCTTGTGGTAGTACTTCTTCAGCAGGAGGACTGACTGCTACTGGTTCACACAGCTCTTTTCTCAGGCGGTCATATACCCTACGTGGTGACATTCCCGACAGCTTTGACTGTGATGCAATCTTATCCCGCACGATGTTGATCGTAATTTCCCCCATCTGCATCTCATTTTGAAAGCCCCTCGAACTTTCTCAACCTCTTCAGGGATCCATGGCGATCTTTTGTTATCATCAAGCTTGCTGACGCTACCACTTGGTTCTCCGTGGGACTCTGAGGAATCTTATGTGTCTAAGTTTTTTAGAAGCTTCCACGGATGCTTTCGTTTTCTCAGATAATAAATAGTATTTTTTTGCTGTGAACTCGTTGTGCGCCATTAACCATGCCAATTTCCCACTGAGCTCAGGGTTGCTTCCATGGACTGTTGTGATGGCACTTTTGCGAAACGAGGTCGACGTAACTTTGACATCAACTTTGGCCTTTTTAAATACAGATTGGAGGGCTTTTTTAATCATAAAATACATATCCAGTCTTGGAGGTGGTTACTTGTGCACGCATCTTGTTAACAAGAATTGACATCCAACTCTTGAGCTTGCTGCTGAGAATAATATGAGCTGGTACAGTCTTGTGTTTCATGACCGCTACCACCCACTCTTCCCTTCCTGACACATTCTTTTAAACTCGTCCACACACCTGGCAGATTTGCATTATCAATGAAGATTTGTGCAAACAGAAAGGCTCTTACTAGCGTATATGTACTCTGTGCCACTTCCATAGGAGCAACAGGGTCGGAATATTCCCGCAGCCGCTTCACTGCTTCCCAAGACGCTTCGCTTTTTTCAAAACACTGGATGTCAGCAGGGGTAAGCTGGTTCCTCTTCCAATTTTTTCCAACGCCATGTGCAGGATTCCCTCTTGTATGAGCGTGACCACATCTGTACTTTCTCCTAATTGCTGCTACTTACCGGGGGTCAAAGGAAACTTCGCCAGGTTCATCTGACAAAAGAAATGAAAAAAAATGACGGAGACTCGTTAAATACGACTTGATAGTTCCAGCTTCGTATTCTTTAGCCTCCATATATTTTTTCAAAAATATCTGTCGAACAAGTTTTATAACAAGGAAAAGCGACATATTTGAAGCGACAAAACGCTGGTCAAAGGGATTTTAAACCCGATATTTTAATAATAGTCAGCACAAGGCCAATCTCTCATTCAGCTTACCTTGCCTGGCCAGAACCCAAAACCTGTGAACTTGAGCCAACACAATATCGCCTGGCTGCACCGATCCCATTAGAACAGTTATTCATAGTGAAATTTCTTCGTAACGTGTTAATTCTTTATTCTGTGGTAACGTCCAAACTCCAGACAGCACAAAATCCAAATATGGCACGCTGGCTGGGCCGCTGGGCATTTTGTACAGCGCATGCGCTAGTTTGACCGCGCAATCGCTGGAGCGAGTTCAGGTAACTTATCTATATATAACTGGTTAACTGCTCACATTCCTGAGAAGCTTACTGATACGATTACTCATACGAACTAAGGAACACAAAACATAGTCAATTTGGAGTATTGCAGGCTGTAGGATTACTGACACCGCAAAAGGTAGCCAAGACTGGGCTAAGAGCCAGCCTGCCAGGCTAGCAAGGCTTGTTCTTGGATCCAAACCTTTCGGTAACCCTTCTCCCAAGGGGAACCCTCCAGCCTGCAAAGTGGGTTGGATAAAGGGTTACCGATAACCCACTACGCTAGGAGCTGCGCAACGTCTGCTAAGGTGGAAGGAGATGGCCGGATGTACCGTTGGTAAGCCGGGCTCGACCAGCGCCCCATAACCTTGATCAAGTGATCCGGAACTGCTGCTGTTGCCGCACCGATCTGAAAACTGACTTGAATAGGTACCATGGACACCCGCCCGTGACATGATCGACCGTAGGTGTGTGTTGACGTCACGGGGGGGAAGAGGTGGGCCAAGCAGCGAAGAAACAGCGCAGATAGGAGGGTGAACTCGGCCGATAAACAGACGAACCCTGTCGAAACTGTTCGCATTTCGACGATTTAATGTTCAGACGAATTAACGATGGACCTGTTGATGAGTCCATTGCGATATCTCAGATGCTTAAGTGTTTTGCGTCGTAGTATAAGCAGTCGGTGGTAAATTCACTCACACGAAGGAAACCGAAAAAGGCGACACAGCAGGCAGACCAGAACATGACATGATCGACAATCCGCATGTCTAGAGAGGAATAGATTAACTCTAGCAGTGACTTAGATAAATCTTAGTCTTATACGTGTTGGTAGAGCAGCAGAGCAGGAAAATAGAGAGTTGAAAATATTTGTAGATGTGTTGGTTGAACAGCAGAACAGGAAAATAGACAGTTGAAAATATTTATATATGCGTTGGTTGATACCCTGTGAGCAGATCCTTCTTTTCCTTTGTTCCCACTCAGCAAGGGGAAACAAAGGAAAAGAAGGCTCTGCTCACAGGGTAGTTGATTGACCACCATAGCAGGAAAATAGACAGTTAAAAATGTTTGTAGATGTGTTGGTTGACAATTTAATATACTATCATTGTTTGTAATAGACCATTTGCACTATGATGTTTAATGGCATTATTTGACTACAATCACCAGAATGCTTTGCCAGTATCTTAACGCTAATAGATAGAGGATACTGGCAAACCATACTGTAAAAGAAACTTGACTTTGTAAAGCCTAAGGTTTTAAACATCATATTCTACAAAGTATTTTATAATACATTGTCAAAATATTTCAGACTTTGATAAGTACTTATTAGGTAATGAAACCAAAAACGTTGTAACAGTCACAAAGTTACAGCCAGATGAGGGCTTCGTCCAAAGGGAACCGAACGATATACCAAGGATGTTGCATGCATTTGAGAATGCAACAGGAAAAGAGAAAAATAGAAAGAAAAAGTTGTCGAAAATAATTTTATATAGGTATGTTTCATACTTTGCAAACTGCACGGCCTAGATCAAAATTTTCCGAAATTTTGCGCGGGCAATTTTCGAATTTGCGCGTTTAATTTTTCCTTCATATCAAATGCGTTGACATTTCATTGAGCGTGTGCGTGCAAAATGTCCCGTTTGCGCGGCGACAGCAGCGATACGCCGTTAGGGAGATCTTACAGACTTACAGCATTGCCACTTTGCGAACGATAATTTGGTATACCACAATGATCCACTTGCCACTTGCCTCAAGTTTGAACTCACCTTCTGATCAAGGCATCAAGCACTGCAATTACCAAATCAGTACCACTACAGATACCGTAAATACCATTGGTGACATATGTTAATCATTCATAACATCTTACCAAAGATACACGAAAGGCAGGCACCAAATAAATTCGCTTCATTGATGATAAAAATCCGCAGGGAAACTAATTTATCAGGCACCTTCCTCAAAAAGCGATGTCAAATTGAGCAACCAGGTTTAAATGACTATATTCAGCAACCAGGTGGTGGTTGAAGAAGCTTCTTCAGTTATTAAATGTCTATATTCAGCAACCGGATGGTGGTTAAGGAAGGTATATCAGTTATTAAATGTCTATATTCAGCAACCAGGTGTTGGTTAAGGAGGAGATTTTGAGTTGAAAACGTGGAGAACAGCCGGATAAATACAACATATAGTAAGATGTTAATGAAATATAGTAAGATGTTAAAATATTAATGAAAAGTTTCAAAGTGGGCATGAGGATTACCAGATTACAAGAGGAAAGGCAATTTCGGACGTGAAGTTATAATGCGTTCCAAAACCTTTGACAGTTCTCCTTCGTGCCTTTGCCATGATCGTCGAGCTCTGTATACTGGTATACTATGACTGGCTACGCCAAGATTCTTCTCTCCGTTAATATACAGTTTTGCCATCTCATTAAGTGCCGAGTCACATTGAATGACGGACGGAAGACACCAATCTACTTACGAACGATTCATAAGCACTGGGTGCTCTGTCCACCTTCCATTTCTTGCTTATCCACCACCCTGTAAACGACTCTGCTCCACTCTTCGCATAAAAGATGTCAAAAATAAGGCAAAACTCTTGGCCGACAGCTGAGTAAAAGGACGCATCGTGTACATAGATTTGATGACAATTTCCTCGTCGAAAAGGACTTCAATCTTCTCACCATTGCTCAATTGCACTTCGAAGACCTCTGAAACGGTGAATTTTCATCGTGTGCCCCCCAGGAACTTTGTCACGAACACACCTTCCGGGACAACCAGGTCTTTCAAAGAGAAATACCCGTTATCTTTGACGGTGATCTTTTTGAAGAAGTTGCAGAAGTGTGTGTGAAACATATCACCACAGACCACGGCAATGAGGACTTTCTTCAGACGCCAAAACACAGTGGACGACAGCTCGCTGTCATCTGTGAGACGTAGGTGGCACATCATCGAAACTCATCTGCGCCAAGCTCGGAAAACTTCTTGTTGTCCACTGGGATCCTGCTCCACATAACCCAACAAATAGCCGTGCAAAGTCGAAGCATTTTGATATCATCCGGTTGAGGTCAGAGAAGCTATTGTTGTAGCGAACTTCCATCTGGCTGATCACATCTCTGGCCAGCGTTTTCAGATCGTCAACACTGTCGTCTAGTTCACGCGCAGTCCAATCTATTGGCACTCCATCATCGCCCCCACTAACAACAAACCATCCCATCTCCAGATCACTTCGACCATAGCGCTTTTCTCGAATTTCATATCTTAAGAGTTTTTATTGAAAAGTGCCCAAACGATGTGTCTTTACGATGTTACCTTGTCTACTCGAATTGTAATATATTTTTATAAGTATTGAAATATAACACGTTCCTCGGATCCAGTCTCCCGGCCTGCGCTACTTTTTTTCACAAATTGTGACTTTGAGCCCTTATATCTCCGAAACTAAAAGTTTAACGCAAAAACTGATCTAGAACTCCATGCCCCCAATTTTCCCTGCAAAACGAGACAAAATCGCTCATTGAAATGGAAGTACGTAATTGCAATTCAGGGTCCTGCCCCCTCCCCACTTTTAATCAGGCTTCGCGGTCCCTGCATCTATCTTCTGCAAACTATATCGACCTATATAGATTTAGTGTACTGGATTTCAGTCTCCAGGACTGGTATTGTTATATTATTTGCCTTGGTGCTGTGAAAACGTTAACATATATTATAATGATATAATCTATTTAGGCATATTGATGGAACCACAAACTCGTTTCATGGAGATTTGTCAATCATGGTTGCATCGATGGTTACAGTAGAGCTATTATATACGTCAAATGCTGCCCAAACAATAAAGCAAGAACAGTACTGGAATTGTTCCAAGAAGGTGTGGAGAGATTCGGCTTGCCATCTCGGGTTCGGGGCGATCGTGGCGGTGAGAATGTTGACGTCGCGCGTTATATGATAGCAAACAGGGGTTTAAATAGGGGCAGTTTTATATGCGGGCGTAGTGTGCATAATCAAAGAGGTAAATAGAATTGTGAATTCTCCATTCAGAAATCTGTTTACATCCATGGAAAATTGTGAGATTTTAGATTCAATGAACGAAGTACATTTATGGGCACTTCATTTCGTCTACCTTCCCAGAATAAATATGTGCCTATCAGAGTTTGTTTCTCAATGGAATAACCACAGCTTAAGTACAGTCCGAGGTAGAACACCAATGCAACTGTGGCACTCTGGTATGATACAGAACATTGATAGAATCGTAGACATTCAACCAGATGATTTGGCGGATCATGGGATTGACGATTTTGAGCAATCTGATTTTTCAGATCTAAACAACAACGTGGACATCCCGGAGAATGAGTTCAATTTAGATGAACGACACATTCAGCAGTTGCAGGAACAAATACAACCTACAGATGATGATGGAAATTATGGCATAAACCATTTCATACATGTTGTTAAACTTTATTTCCAACAACGATGCTTAGAAAACTGAAACGAACACAAACGTTAAAACGAATCCTAAGAATTATAGTGCGCTGACATTTTACAATAGGTGTTACAGTTAAATAAATGTAAACTATTTTTCCTACTATGCCAGTTAACCAACGTAAAAACAAAATTTCAGTTAAATGTATACTTAGTTAACATATCATAACGAGTACACGTCATGATTCATGATTTGTGAAAGCCAACGGATCCAAAAATGGATTCTTTCATCATTTCTTCAAACCTGCTTCGATCTTGTATGCCTCTTGGTACAAAGAGTTGTAAGGCACATGTCGATGCATAGGGAAACCGTTTACCTCCCTCTTGCAAATCTTGGTCATAGAACCCGATCAAAAGATCTTGATCAAATACCGTTGGTGGTATGCAGTCTGTGCCTGTGATAAACTGGAGGACATCTTTCACCTCACATTTCCATCTAGGTAAATTACAGAATAACGTTATACCATGGTATAAATTCAAGAGTGGTTTCGACCCCTTCAAAAGGGTAGTATTTTTGACCCCAGAACTACCCTTTCAAAAGGGTAGTTTCAGTCCCTTTGGAGCTTACTCCTCAAAAGAGTAGATTCTACCCCTTGCAAAGAGTCATTGCAACTCTTCGAGGAGTCTTAAGATTACTCGTTGAAAGGGTCGTTTTGACCTTTCGACAGAGTTAAAATTGCTCTTTTGAGGAGTATTTTTTGCTATTCTAAGGACCATATTCGTTCTAATTTGGTGTCCTTTCAAAATTAACTTCATACAATGCAACTGGTTCGTTCACATATATTCTCAAACAAGTGAAACAACTAAAAAGTTTTAAAGTATTTCTAATTTCCTTAAACAAGTAAAACACCAGATAAACAACTGAAAGTTCTGAAAAAAACTTAGACATACATGAAGTACTTCATTGTATACGCAGGCTGGGCATACATTATGGTGGTTATACGTGCATTTGCTTTCGTTTATAAATAAATTTACTGCAAATAAATGTACGTACAGAAATGGTCTTCTTACAGTTTGCTGAAAGAGATTATAGAAGACTGAAGCAAATAGCGTATGCTCGAATTTCACTTTGATTTTACGGTTCCGTACGAGTCAAGTAATTGACCACTCAAATGGGTTACGCGACCCTTCAGATGGATCAACCCGCTCTTTTCGCAGAGTCGGGTGGCTCCGTGAAGGGTCATTCTGACTCCTTTGTGGAGTTGCAATGAGTAGAAAATACCCTTTGACAGAATGGACGGAAATGACCCCTAGGGGTCAAAACGACTCTTTTGAATTTACAGTGCAGACGCTTAGTGCAAATGACGTTTGTCACGAGAAACATAATTGCTTACCACCCACATGAGTAGGAGCGCGTAGGGCGACGCAGTTTTCTTGAGAACATGTATGTACAGACTATAAAATTCGGCAAAGACAATAGACAAAATTCACAAAAAGTACCTTCAACATTTTTTAGAAACATTTCCCAGCAATAGATTGTCGCATCTTCTTTATTTCGTCTGTTACTGCCTTCTTCACTCCATAAAATATTGAAAAATTCTTTCAGTTGTGCACAAGTTATCAGACCACAAGTGAAGGTGAATAGAACTTCAAACGTTCTCGGGTGTTGTTTAATAGTTTCCCATAATCCTCCTGCCTCATTTATTCCTTTTATAAACTGCATGATCTCCGCTGTGACCCTAAAAAGAGGTTATAGTTAAATTTTAAAAGGCGATGCTACACGGGACAACATTTTAGCGACAACTCGCAACGCAAATAAGGTTATACGAAATTTGATTGGTTCTGTAACGTTTTGAATTGCGAGTTGTCGCTAAAAAGTTGCCCCCTGTAACATCCACTGTAAAAAAATAGGTTTTCCAATATTGTAATATCAATGGAAGATCATTGTAATATCATTGGTACATTATTGGAAATCTTCCAATGTTGGGAAATGGTTATATGTACCAACATTGGTATACTAGAATAAACTACCAACATTGGATTACATGTTTCCAACATTGGTATACCTACTTAATAAATTACCAACATTGGATTAACATCGGTATACTTAATAAATTACCAACATTGGATTGCATGTTTCCAACATTGGTATATACCTACTTAATAAATTACCAACATTGGATTACATGTTTCCAACATTGGTATACCTACTTAATAAATTACCAACATTGGATTACATTTTACCAACATTGGTATACTTAATAAATTACCAACATTGGATTACATGTTTCCAACATTGGTATATACCTACTTAATAAATTACCAACATTGGATTACATGTTTCCAACATTGGTATATACCTACTTAATAAATTACCAACATTGGATTACATGTTTCCAACATTGGTATACCTACTTATTAAATTACCAACATTGGATTACATTTTACCAACATTGGTATACTTAATAAATTACCAACATTGGATTACATGTTTCCAACATTGGTATACCTACTTAATAAATTACCAACATTGGACTACATTTTACCAACATTGGTATACTTAATAAATTACCAACATTGGATTACATGTTTCCAACATTGGTATACCTACTTAATAAATTACCAACATTGGAATACTTAATAAATTACCAACATTGGATCACAAGCTTCCAACATTGGTAAAAGTAATTTTAATCAATTACCAACATTGGACATGCTTCTAATATTAGTAAATTTGATTAATTTTACCAACATTGGATCAAAATTGCAACATTGCATCATAAATTTCCCAAACTGAGCATTATAATTAATAGGTACATGATAAAAATAAATTATACCAATTGAAATCATGCATGCATATAACAGAGCAGTAAAGTCAAGCACTTGGATATTAACTATTAGTAGACATGTTTAGTTTATTGAAACACAACCTCATGATCTTAACTTTAATCACATGTGCTATATAAATAATAATGATAATAATAAACTTTATAATGTACTATATAATGCAGTATCGTGCATAACACATACTTAATCACTAATTTTTCCGAAATAAGTTCATTAATGTCAGTTATTATATCAATTTCTTTTCTCTGAATGTTTTTATAGTTAACCTCCTGATAAGTGCCTTGGCCAAAGGAGTAACCATCTCGTACTTCCCCTGTGACCTACATTTTACATTCAACACCTTTGCCAGTGGCAACAGGTGTTTACGAACTGTAAGGTATCGTAATGAAGGCGTTTTGAATGTCGCCAATATGATAGCACGTGCAGATTTTTCGTTTATATCACCAATGTCATTACTAGGAGGTTCACTACTAGGTTCACTGTCAGAGTTATCTACACAAAAAAATCAAAGAATACAAAAATTAACCTTTAATTGAACATTGTCATTACATAACAGCAGTATGTATTGTCACTTCCTGCTTGATGTCCTTGATATTGTTTGAACTTAAAATGATAGATGCTGGTACAGTATTTATAAAAAGGTCCACTGTTTTACAATTTTTAAGCTTAAACTTAAAAAATAACATATGATACTGTTTCTCTGATTAAAGGCTATACATTGACTAACATACCTTCAGTTTCTGGACTTTGTGTTGAACTACTCGCTTCTGAGCAGCTGCTTTGATCTAGCTCAAGAGTTCTTTTTCTTGCCCGCTTTGCGGGTTTATGAGCTACCTTAAGAAAAAGTATAAAAGTATTAATTTGACTGCCTGGTTAACTAAAGGCACACCATCAATAAAGCAAGTATGTTGGAAAGTTTGAAAATAACCAACAATATAATAAGGAAGTAGGTGGAGACTGGTTTCCTTATAATCTTAAAGTGCCTATAACGTCTGTGGGGATTTAACATATTTGTAATCTAAGGATTCTCCTGAGATAAATTGTAATATATCTTGTCAGCTGAAAATTTCATCTTCACAGACTTTTTTGCTGTTAAATTTTACGGAAATGATGTCAAATCTGGCATCTGTAAAGAGGTTGTCGTGTACACAGAATTCCCGATTTGACGTTATTTCCATCAACTTGAACAGCAAAAAGGTCTATGAAGATGACATTTTCAGCTGACAAGATATAAGTACATGTACTGGCCAAGCTCCATAATTTTATAATATACCTATATAATAAAAAACAGCAAAATGTTTCTCGACTGTGGCTGATTTGAGTGCAGTTAATCCCAAACAAGTGCAAAAATCTGTCATTACAGTGGAAAAACTTGTTTAATATCATCAGTGTATTTTGCTGTATATTATTAATAGGTATAATAGTATGATTTCGTTTATTGAAGACCTCAAATAAATAGCAGTTGTCCTTTCGATTCGTGCTATTTTGCTAGGTTTGGAAAAACAAATAATATACGTCACCTGTAATACAGTCTGAAAATTCGCACACAGATCTGAGCACAGGTAGTAGATTTTCAGTGGTTTTATACTCATATGATTCATAATGATTTATTTGATTGGATTATTTGATCTCACAAGATTTCCCAGAGAACCAATTGTAACTGGAATAAGACAGAGTTGTGATTTGGTCAATCAAAATCTGAGTAGCTCAGCGGGGGGTCGACAAGCTAACAGACTGAATTATAAGTGTATATAGGTGTATATTCAGGCAGTACACAGGCTAGCTCGGGTTGGAATATGTCATAATTTTGAATATCCCAAAACTCATTGGGGGGGGGGGCACAATAAATATTTGGGGGGGTTTCCCCATGCACCCTAGCAACGTCACTGATTTCATCTACTTGTGAACATGACCATACAGAATATAAAGTTCCCCAAACAATAAATCTTTTCCCATACAGTTGTCAGGTTTAAAAATTTGCAAGGTAGCAAAACTTCAAAAACACAAGAATTAAAGTGGGCACGGAAAACATTTATTGTTTGGTGTGATCCAAGAACAATTATTTTGTGTATACATGTTCACAAGAGGTGAAATTAAATGCTAACAACTTTACCTCATAATCATAGCCATCTTCTATTTTGCGATTTTTCTCATGGAACCACTGAAGCACATGATTTTTGATTGCTTCTACAGGTAAACATTACAACAGGAGAAAATAAACTGTAATTACTTTTTTACTTATAAATTTCCAATTTATATTATAGTACAGAAACATTATAAAACCATTTAATTATATATAAATAGTAATTTATGACATTACTCACCTCTACCAAATCCTATCTCAGGTATCATACAATCTTTCACCATTTGGGTCAAGAACTCTTCCATCTTGCAAAGGTTTTCTGAGTTTCCTTTTATATGGACTTTAGTATTACCTGGCCACAATGATGATGTCCCCTTGTTGAGCAATGCTATTCTATAAATTTTAAGAACAGATGTCAATGTTATACACTGTATCTATATACTGAAACTCACAACCTTACAGCATATAGTGTAACCAATGATTAGCTAGCACATACTTTGCAAGATATGCAGCCTTCTGTTTTGGAGTCCAATTTTCTCTGTCCTTAGTCATTTTCATTTTCCAAACTTCTGTGTTTTCTGTTAAAATTATCACAGACAGCATGCAACTAAAGATTATTTCCTGTAACTGTATCTACTGTAGGTACATTACTTTATACGTTTTTACCTATCAATTTGATGAAGTAAACTCACCATTACTACCTTCGTTAGAATTACTAGATGCCTTTGTTTTTTTATCCAGATTCTTTAGTTTTTCAAAGAGTTCCAATCTCCTTCCCATTATTATACCCATGTCTTTCAAGTCGGTTTTCTCCAGAAGCAAAATGCTTTTCCCTGTGATATTTTGTGCTGTTTAATAATGCAAGAGAACATTATTGTTATTATTATTTTTTATTATTAACTTTATTTATTTACATACATGTATTTATATGTTATTACTGTAATGTGTTATTTTAAGACCCCCATGACAATCTTCATATAGAAGGAGCTGATGAACATGATTTCTGAATAAACTAAAGGTGTACATGTGCAGGATGGGAAGAACATTACATATTGGCCAAAATAGACCTTACCGATTATTATTGCCGCAAAAATGAAAACGAGGCTATTGGGGCAAGTTTTCACAATCCCGGTAAACTCGCCATGTTTGTTCATGGAAGAAGATGGCTAATAACTTCCGAACAACGGATTGTTGAAACACATCATGTACGTATGTTGTTAGAAATTTCATAAGCTTTCATTTGATGCATAGTTCAAGTCTGTGCGTTTTGTGTAACGTTTTAAAATGTTCAAAATGTTCGCACCATTGCTCGTCAAATAATTATAATGGAGTAGACTTTCCACAAGTGTTTTAGGATTTTAGATATTGTTTTCACAATACTTAACGCACAAACTTGATCTATATATCAATCAAGAGATATATATCAATCTATATATCAATATATCAAATTATTTTTCCGAATATGAGGAGGCACGCGCCGAAAGGCGCGTCAATTTAGGGGGGTCCCGGGGCATGCTCCCCCGGGAAATTTTTAATTCTAGGGTCTCGGAAATTGCATTTCCCGCATTCTGGGAGCAGTTTTAAGAGATTTCCTTGGACAGTTTACAGATGTAGGAATTTAGTTTTCAACAGTTTCTAACCTAACATTATTCGGCGCACTTAGCGCCCAGGCTTCACTCTTGCGTTACCACCACAGGGTTTTGCACGTATCGAAATGACGAATTTTAGCTAATAACAATGGTGGAAGAGGTACAAAATTTACGTTGGCCAGATTGCGGGAACCGTGGTTTTGTGAAGGCTGTTTAAAATCCGGAAATGATAAATTTTATTATGTATCCATGTATGCAAAGCAAAAGCCAAAAGGTGTCATCTATCTGATGTACGTATGCAGTAAATCGACAAAAATAGATTTGTTATCCTTGTGAATATTATTTTGTAAGTTCTATAAACTTAACATGAGTTTTTTGCTGTTCACTTACTGAAATCTCGCTTAACCTACGTTGCCGTAGTTTTCCGAACGAGTAATTCGATTTTCCGAATATCTCAATTTCAAAAATGTTGGGGGGTGAAACACCCCCCCCCCCCCCAATACCCCCCTCGCTACGGCCCTGCTAAGTACTATAGATGAAAACAAACCAGGAGGTGATTAAATTATAAATTCTTAAAATATTATCTACAAAAGGCATGTTAACTAATTCGCATCTAAAATTTCTTCTACTTCAGCTAGAAAGCTACAAACTTTTTCACACATTCATACTTGAATTATCTTGTGTTTATGATATATCTGAAGTTCATACCTAAAGTATTTCCAAAGTTAAAATAGAAAATAGCAAACACCCAAACTGGAAAAGGCAAATTCACCCACGCCAGATTTAAATGACCAACGTTTTCCCATTTTTAAAATACTTCCCTTTATGCTAGAAACTAGAAAACTCTAGCACCAATAGTACTTTAGAGTATCTCTTGATTGATATATAGATCAAGTTTGTGCGTTAAGTATTGTGAAAACAATATCTAAAATCCTAAAACACTTGTGGAATGTCTACTCTCCATTATAATAATTTGACGAGCAATGGTACGAACATTTTAAAACGTTACACAAAACTCATAGACTTGAACTATACATCAAATGAAAGCTTATGAAATTTCTAACAACATACGTACACGATGTGTTTCAACAATCCGTTGTTCGGAAGTTATTAGCCATTTTCTTCCATGAACAAACATGGCGAGATTACCGGGATTGAAAACTTGTCCCAATAGCCTCGTTTTCATTTTCGCGGCAATAATAATCGGTAAGGTATATTGGGTGGACAAGTTACACGACAAAACTTGGTCACAATGTCATATATAAACAGTATGTTATCAGATTTCTGTAGACATCTTTCATAATGAGAGTTTAATAACAACGCTGATCAAACTACTCAAAATACAAACCTTCAAATTTTACAATTTCTTCTTCGAAGCCTTCTCCTTTGAGCCAGGATTGTACATCCTCAGTTGTCCACAGAGTCGCATCGCTAGGCCTAGTTCGTGCAGGTTTTTCCACAGCAACTGTTTCTAAAAATGAAAAGCATAAAACATGTCGCTATATTTATTATATTAAATGCATAAGAACTGTTTTAACGTAAGGAGAAATATCCTTGTGAGTAACATGTTAGTGGTAGTAGAACATGGCCAGAAATTGCGGACATTGAGCCGCGCTCTAGCCGTCCAGCGGGTTTTGTAAAATATCCTTCGAAGTCCTCGCTACCACTCGCTACCCCTTTTGAACACTATGCAGATTAAAAATGGCGACTGTTCAGAAGAAAGGTGCGCACTAGATAGTAGTCGCCAGAACCATGTTGAGCCCGCCAACACCGCTAACCCAGCGGTAACATGTTCGTCGTAAATATTACGAACCATTTCGCCAAACGGTCGGAAAGTGAAATGCTATGTGTACTGCCGAAATAGTGAAATAGTTAGACTTGCTTCAAGTCTGCCTCTGATTGTTTTGGGTTTGTTTAAAGACGGGTTTGTTTCGAGAAGACGGGTTGTATTATCGAAACAAACTCGTCTTTAAACAAACCCGAAATAATCAAGAGTCAGATTTGGAGCAAGTCCATGAAATAGTCGGTGGAAGTTGTCTAACGTTTCGTGCGAAAGCCCTTCGTCAGAGAGTGAAACGTAAACTGTGAAGTAATAACTGAGTGATTATTTCACTTTACGGTTTCACTCTGACGAAGGTCCTTCGCTCCAAACGTTAGACTACTCATTTGGAATGAGAGGGACATCGCATTGCACTACACGTACGCTATTTCGGCCGTACACGTACCAACCGTTTTACTGAGATATTTGATTTGTATTTCTACACTGCCTACGCAGCACAACACGTTTTATCACTTATTTAAAAGCGTCTATGACTAGTAAGTGACTTTACGAATGTTCTATGGTTAACTATATGGACCAATGAATGCGCATAAATAGTTTGTCGGCAAATATATATTTTAAGTAGACAAATATATTTGTCAGTCGACAAATATATTTTTCAGTCGACAAATATATTTTGTCAGTGCATAAATATATTTTGAAACCACGCAGCATACGTTGTTGCGATTGATATTTCGAAAATAAATCCCGAATAACGTCGTTTGCCTTTTGGAAAGTATCTACATATCCGTTTTGACTATCGATGACAAAATAAAATTTACTGGTCTAGGATTGAGAGTTTGTCATGTATTCTTCTGCATGAACGTTCTTCTCCACGTGCGCGCATAAAGATACTAAATATTTACATATTTTGAAATAATGTGTGGTAGATTTACGAGCGTTTTGCGACTGTTTTACGACGAACATGTCACCGCTGGGTTAGTGGTTGACGGGCTCAACATGGTTCTGGCGACTACTATCTAGAGTGCGCACCCAGAAGAAACGTGCTCGAGAAAATGTCGATTACCTACAGCTAAATTATTTTTCTTCTGCTGTATTGTTTGATACAGCTCCCCGACCAAAAAGGAGTAAATTTTTTGAAGTCGAGAGGATCATCACAAGGCGCAGAATTCCCCATGTAAGTTGTGTTGATAATTTGTAAATTTCTATTCGTAAATTGATAAAGTTATAAACAGTTTTTCCCACAGTTATTTATAATTTGCTGATTTAACTGTATAGGACTATGAATACCTGATAAAGTGGCAAGGATGGCCTTTCCAGTCGTCATCTTGGGAACCGGCAAGTAACTTGACTAACGATTTGTTAAGGTTTGTGTTATTATTTTCACATGAACTTGTTCTACATATTTTATGCTTAATAAATTATTCTAAAGTTGAACAGTAAGCAAGTGCTATTGTACTATTCACTTGTTCTGAATGTGTTATTTTGTTATCTTGCAGAAACTATGATAAACTAGCTATTAACGATAATAGATTGGAAGATCAATGTCGTAATTTTGCAGTAGGAGTGACTTGTAGTAGGAGTGGTTTGAAAAGTCAAAGTTCAAACCCTATTTATATTAATATGGACCTGGATGTTTGGAGGTTTGTTACCAGTGGCAAAGGTATAGCTGCGGAACATCGTGGCCACTACTTGTTTGAGAAGGATGACCTGACAAGGTTAAAATATTTACCAGACGATTGGTGGTACTATCTTAGCCAGCATGGTGCAGGAGTTGCTGTTGACTTCCCAATAAAGGCAAGACCAGTATTATCATGGTCACCACAAAAATTTATCAAAACAAATGGTAAATTAGTTAAGGCGACAAGATTCCCCATCGAGAAAGTTTGTCTAACATTGGTTCGAAGAGCATGCAATAGACAATATTTTGTAACAACATTCATACATATTATACATTAATTGATTATTTTCCTTTACATATTATATACAATTATATATACACATTATATACAATTTATTATTTTTCTATACATATTACACATTATAAATATATTATTATGAAATGCATATTATTCATTCCTGTGTGTTTGATGCCTGATTTTCATTATTTCTCATTGTCTCAACATATGTTTTTAATTTTTTGAGACACCGTAATCTTGTTGTAACACCTACTTCCTTTAATTTTGCTTTTATTTCATGTGCTGTCAGGCTATCCACATCAAAATCCCAGGGCTCTTGGTTTTCTTAACCACTTCGGCAGAAATGCGAACTCGCTTCGCTCGGGTATCTTTAATACCAGATTCCCAGTAGGCAGCATTTGTTTTTTATATTTTCTGTGTGTCCTCTCACATTGTGCTAGATGTTCGACACGCTTTCCAACAAGAAGAACATCCTTCGCAGCATCCCATTTATTTGATCTGCGTAAATGAATGCGTCGGCAGTCATCGTTAAGCTTTTCAACACCTACAAAATCACATTTGTCAATTAAATATTTTGTATTTTATAAACATTTTTTTATTTTGTCATCATTACCTTGTCCTGTAAACTTTTTAACTCCTGCATGTAAATGCATGAATCTTGGCACGTGGTATACCATAGCATGCATATAGGGTGTAACCCTTTCTTGTTCGTACCCCCTGCTTTTCCCACTGAGCGATACAAACAAGTTTGTCCAATTGACAGCCTGAAAAGAAAATACCACTTTTAATAATTATTTATAAATTCAAATATTTTTTGGAGTGGTCCCTGATTTTCAGTAGGTTCTGTCCATGGACCAAGATTGTTTACCTGCATGCATGCAGTATAATATAAGACATGATCTGTGGTTTACCTTAGTAAAGTAGTCATTAATTTGCACTTCAGTAGGACTTTGGCACACCAATAGTGTGTAAAGTTCCTCAAAACCCTTGAAAAAATAGAAAAGTAATGCTGAATTTTAGATAACTAATTGAGGTTTTGCTTTTGCAATTTGTAATAAGAAAATTTAACAGGAAAGTACAATAAATATTTCACCTTCCAGAGTTTCACAACGGTTGCACTTATTTCTGGCCTGACAACTCCCGACAACTTATCAGGCAATGCTTTCAATAGCAGTTTCTTGTCTGACCCCATCAGACTTGTGAAGTCCTGGAGTCCACTATCCTTTCCATCTGCATCCATCTTTTGCCACACACTAAATGATACTCCACAACTACATATACATTTAACAAGATTCTCCAGGCGGCTATTCGTTCTTTGTGAGGGAGCTTTGTGAAGGTCTTCTTTCTTGTCCCATTCATTGGCATCCATCACAAGGTTTTTTGTCAGTTTGTCTAAAAAATAACACCAACAATTAACCTATTCACTAATATAATTCCCCTCTCAGTCTGTGATTGACCATACCAATCCGCAACAAAACAACATGTTATTAAATAGTGCAATAAAATTCACCGACCTGTAACACGCAACATTAAATGAAACTCGTCCAATACAACATTTTCCAATGTGATATCAACAAGAGGCTGATATTGGCAAGATAACTTATTGCTCTTAGCATTTTCCTTTAGCTTGTTTATTGTCCTAGCCAGGTCTCCCCAGTAGAAGTCTCTGGGCTTTGACATATCATATCTAGTAAATTTCATAATATAAACTATTAATACGGTTAGAGTATGTGTGTAAATATTGGAAATACAGGTGAGTGGAGTGTGGACTGGTGTTATATTACAGACTTGAATATACAATACTTTTGACTGATTTGAGTAGGCAGTATTTATTTGTTCATTAGAGATCTGAGTAGACATTGAGACACCCTAGACATTGAAAGTGTATCACTGTACACATCCTTACCTATTAGATTTATGAATGGTACACCAGATGCAGGCATGATGAAAACTTTTATAGGCATAATATACATTTAATAGGCATAATCGGAGGTTGCTGCCTTCATCCCTATCATAAGTAGTAGAAACTATAGAACAACAAAAAATGGTTTGTTTAATTTAGGATATTTTTCTTATGTTATGCTGTTTTTATGCTGTTTTTATTTACCTTATAATCTCCCCCAAGATATACCTCTGCAGGGATATTCCTGCCATCAATAACAACCATCTTGCTTTTAACAAGGCAGTTGATTTGTTTGAATATCTCTGAGCAGGATTTCTCCAACAATACATACGACTCGTGTCCTTTAATAATAGCGATTGTGTGGTTACCTAAAATAAAACATTTATTAAAAAAATAATTACAGTATAATACAATAATCTGAGGAAGGGGTACAGTATGCAATTATAGGATAGTGACAATCTATTTAAATACCCGGCTGGATATTCTCAAAAAATATGTGGCAAATACAATTTTTGATAGGACTTCATAATGATTGATCTATTGCGATTTGTTATACCTTTCGATGACATGACATCTTTACGGCTGTTCAGTACCGAGAAGGAAATTACCACAAAATTTGTAAGCCTGGACATCTTGGCCCCATCAACAGACAACTTGATGTGTAATTTCAGTTGCGGGTCAGTAATATCAAGTAGTTTCTGTTGTATCTATACATAAAAAAATAAAAAGTATATATATATATATTTGTAAAAATACTATGTGTATGGTATGGTGCACTCCTTGTAGGACGCACCATGTCATGCGATACTCGGCAATCATACTGTTGCAATGTAGCAATACAATTTCTCGTTCATACTGCAAGATTTCTAAGAATCCCACATATTTTCCTGGCTGCGGATAATGTAATCGCTAATTTCCATCCAATCCCAAAAGTGTAATATTTTACTACATAACATACCTGATTTTGAATAACCGATTCCAATTCAGCCTGAAAATCAAGCTGTGCACCTTGGTCTGGTCCAGGGGTCCGTATAATATGGCACAACTTATTCATCTCATCTTTACACTGCTTGATGAGGTAGGATCGTGGCAAATGTTCATGCCCAGCAACCATTGAAAGTTCATGGTATGCATCATCGCCAACACAGAATTTATCAAGAATAAATAAAACATTCTTGATTTCCAGCTGATCCGCTGCTGTATCTTGATATGATTTTCTGACTTTTGTATTATATGACAATGTGCGATTTAATCCCTGGTTATCCTTAAAAATGGCAGATTGTAAGTCTAACCAAATGTTTTAGCAAACCACAACGCTTTCTCCACTTTTGTATTTATCTCAACTAACTTTCTTCGCTGATGGCGATCACCGACCTCCGTTAGTTTCCCACTATTATTGTTAAAATCCAATTTCTGGCCAAGTCCCTCAATGTAATTATGAAGGTTTTGGTTTTGGATTTTAAGGCCTTTGATTTCAAGATCAACACTTGTCCTGGCTATTCTATCAGCTTCCTGAGCTTCATTCATCCCTTTAAGAAGCGAATCATAGCATTCTTGTAGAATATAATTACCCCTTAGAAGTTCATCATTGATGCATTTCTGCTCATTTAATTGTGCATCTACTTCTGACAGGCGACGGTGTGTTGCTATATCCCCCATTTGCAGGGACACACAAACTTCTTTTTGACAAAGCTTTCGGTATGTTGTCCCATTCTTACCGATAAACTTTGTTTTGACCAGATGGGCAATCTTTCTGATATGTTCTTCGAAGCGTTGGGAATCGGTTCTTACTTCGAATCCAGTTAGTTGGTAGAGAAAGGCATTAAAAATATCAATGTAACTGCATGGAATCTGCTTCGTCAAAGCTTCTTGTCGAGCACGATACCAAACACGAACACACTCGTACGGAAAATGGGCAGTGAGGATTATCTCCTTCTCTGAAACGCTTACTCGGCGGATATATTTGATGCAGTGATCGTTATCTACACGAACAGTGGCTTTAAATCGTTCAAAGTTAAGATACTGTAATATTTTCAAAGGCAAATCAGTCGACATTTCAGCTCATGTTGTTTTTAGAATTTCGCGGTTCGCTGCGGGGGGTCAAATCAACTGACCATGTCTTGTAGGGGGTATTCGCTGGTCAATATTGCCGTGGGTGCATCATCATTAAAATAACAAGATGGAGTATGTTTCGCTGCATATTTTGGTACCTAACACGCCATATGAGGGGGAATATTTCTGGAGTTATTGGGACAGGAAAGTTCTCCGTTTGGCAGTGATTATAAACGGCGGTTATTATTCCGTTCGTTCTATAATGGTGATCTTAATGGATTTATAAATCGAAAATGCAGAGTTGTTATTTCGTGTCTAAATACCCATGATGGCCGAACAGGTACATAAATAACTGGTTCAAGTAGAACGATTTTTGCTTTTGTTCATTATTGTCTAAGTAAGATGAATGAAACATTTAGAGCTTATCCTTCAGCAAATTCTGCCATTTCCTCGTAATGCGAAATGCAGAGCGAGTATAACACTTATTGCTTATTTGTTAAGTTCAGAGGCTAGCTGTTGATCTCAACATGTTATTTTAATTTTTGCAATCATTCGAATAAACTTTGATATTAATATATTCTTGAATATTTAATTTTCTCATACATAAAACATAGGCATTTGGTGGCCATTTTAATAAATTATTTTGCGCATGCGCAATCGTCATGTCTGCAATTCCTGGACATGTAAAAAACGACCAGCATTTGGTAAGTTCGTTGGCGTAGTAATTTTGAAAAATAACGTTGTCTAAGCCGAGAAAATCAAAGCTAAAGTTTATGTAAATTAGGATGAATCTTTATCACATATAAAGATACGACACGGTGGTGATTTTCCTTTGTGTTTTCTTCATGCATTATTAATGAGTTTTTTAAATATATATATAAAGTAAATGGTTTGTATGTATATATATATATTAAATATATGGTTTTACAAAAACAAGTTCAAGTCTATCATGTTCAAAATGTCGATATTTTCTTGCTGTTCACTGACACTGTCTCACATGTCCAATATGTCATCATGCTCCTCCAGCAGCTGTTGTTGCTCTTGGTGCGGTACTTCCGCAGGTGGCTGTATCCGTGCTTGCCGGTGCTGTTGTACTTGGTGTGGTTGTTGCTGTTGCTGCAGATGCTGTTGATGTTGCAGGTGCGGCTGTACTTCTGATGTTGGTGCAGCTTGTGTCTGCGCCTGCTGGTGCGCTGTCTGCTGTCGTTCTTCTTTTAAAATAGGTTCAGGTAAACCTTGTATTACCTGCCAGTGTTCATAAGCGTTGTTCAGTAAGTAGTTCATGATCTGCTCCAGCGCCGCAACTTGCATTTTTTGTTCCTTATACGAAGCATACGACTTCTTTCTTTATTCTGTTCACGTTTCCTCTCCATCCTGAACAAATGTACATTTTACACTAATTTAACCCTCCTTACATATTATTTTATTATTGATTTCTGATTGGCTAACTTGTAAAAAAGTGCGGTAAATGTAAATTAAATAGATATGGCGTGAGCGTGAGTCCCATATGACGTGAGCGTGAGTCACATATGAGCCGAAATGGTTCAAATAACTGCACGAAAGCGTTAGTTGCTCAGTTACGCCATGTATTCGCTACAATTAACACATCCCTTTGGACTCTTAATCTCAGGTGGTACAAAAACAGGAAAGACAACGTTTGTCAAACAGCTACTGACAAACGCTCAGATTATGATAGATCCAAGCCCAGAGAACATTGTGTATTTCTACTCTGAGTATCAAAATACATTTTCTGAAATAGAGTTACTAGTTCCAGGCATTCAGTTTATTCAAGGAGTACCGGACTCCATATTTGACACTATTAACCCAAAGACTCGAAACTTATATATATTCGACGATATGATGGGCGAGAAAGACGCTATTATCGCAAAGTTGTTTACTAAGAAGTCTCACCATGGGAACTTAAGCGTCATTTACATCGTGCAGAATCTGTTTCACCAAAGCAAAGAGCATCGAACTATTTCATTAAACGCCAGTTACATTGTACTAACGAAGAATGTCAGAGACGCTAGTCAAGTTATTCATTTGGCTAAGCAACTCTACCCAAATAATGTCATATTTTTTCAACAAGCTTATCATATAGCGACGAAACAGCCTTATTCCTACATGTTTATTGACTTAACACCTACATGTCCAGATGAAACATGCCTGTGGTCTGGCATATTTCCGCAGGATAAACATTATATTTATATGCCACGAACATAAAAAGACATCGCAGATTAATTGGTATTTATTTAGACATGTCAGTTCGTATAAGAAGGAACTCTGACTTTTTAAAAGTATTACAAAAGTGCTCTCCTCGCCAACGAAAAGCTCTACTTGAGGTCGCACACAACGATTTGCTCGAAGCTATCACGGAATGTTGTTTGAACGTCTATCTGAAAACAATTAAAGTTAATCCACGGGTGTCGAAAGGATTATCTCCATTCAAAGATCATTTACAGTTGTTGCAGACAAAAAAAGCGTAACCCTTTAAGAAAGCGGAAAGAAATTCTTTTAAAAAAGGGAGAGGGATTTTTGCCTTTGATCCTGGCTAGTTTTCTGATTAAGTAATAGAACACGTTAAGAGAATGGTTCTTGTTCCCGAACACACGACAGATAATCCACCCCAGAGACAACCATTGATCCAGCCACTTACTGCACAAGTAAATCGTTTAGATTCGGAAATGGAAAGTTTACTTATGAGGCGAGATTTGACTGAGGATGAAAAAGCTAAAATGTATAATCAAACACTTCAACGCTACTTAAATTACTACAATAAAAGAATGAGTGAACCCGTCGAACCTAAAGATACAAGGTCAAAGACAGCTGCCGAGAGTGCCAAAACAGAACCCTCTCCTCCCGAGTTGCCTGGGGCAGTAGAGACTGATATTTTGGAAAGCGTTCCCGCAACTATGAAAGCTAGAGCTCAACAACTAGTTAAGAAGTTAAAAGACAATAAAGATCTCATTGGATGGAACGACAAAGCCCAACTAGTGTACGAGGGAAGGCCTATTCCAGGTAGCAATGTTATAGACCTTGTAAACGATGTGTTGCGTCATAGAAAGGGTTTTAATCCACCTGGGTGGCCACTTTTTGCCAAAGTATTACGAAATGTAAACATTCCGGAAGGCATCGTAAGAAATGAAAATCGTTTAAAAATGGTCAAAGAGTATAAAACTAAGGCACTCCATGAACCCTTGGAAGATAACCCACCTGCACCTTCTGAGTCCCCAGCGAGAAAAGGAGCGAGGAAACAACGTCGCAGAAGCATGAGCCATCCCTACTGGTTCAAATGAACACGTTGTATTTATAGCTTGTATTAATGAATAAAATCATTGAAGAAAACGCTTTTGTATTATTTTTTATTTTTATTAAACATATATTTCTACATAATAAACCATTTACGAATAAAATCCCTTAGAAGCATATCATTCCATTCCTTATTATCAGTAAATATGTTTACAATAGTTGACATGGGTATATTTCTACACCTATGAAGAGCATAAAACAAGCAATATTGCCCACATACACGAGACCATGGTGATTGTAAAATAAGTTTGATAGGCACAGCTCCTAAAATGTAGTGGTCTTGTGCAAAGAGGTCTGAGTGGATTTTTCCCTCCATGGAAAGCATTTTGCTTTCACTAGAGTGAGCATAACGTTCTTTCAGGCCCGTGTTTACATCAGCAGCATTTGCTACTGGGTCCAGAGAGTCCATTTTCCCGGCTCTGTCCTTGTAAAATAGCGCCGATGGGAGGCTTTGGCGTCTTTGCTAAAATTTAGTATGGTTTCGATACATGCCCTGTACGGATACGCTGTGCTTGAAGGTGTAACGAGTTTATTGTTGAGAAAAACTTCGACCTGAGAAAACAACGAGTGCAGCCACAAATTAACAGCTCCGACTTTTTCGTCTACGTCCAAATCGGTACCATCAGCTTTTGTTATTTTCGCTCTAACGTGAATGAAACTGTTCGCGAGGTCTGTGTAGACATCAGAGTTTGTGGCACAATTAAATTCAACAGTATCGGAGATTTGAACACTTGAAACTGGATCAACACTTTCCCAATAACCCTTATTCATTTCAATCTGAGTGGGTGGTACTGAAAATAAGTCAAGTTCGGACTTCCCGCAGGAACATGAATCTTTATGTAAAGTGTTTATCGCTTGCCACATCTTTTTCCTGGTGGATCACCAAAAATGTTTTCGTGAGTATCAAGAGGAGTTGTTTTCTACTCCCTGTTTTGCGAGTTCATGAGCAGCCTGCTTTCCTCGGGCTTTCCCTGCTTCTTTTGCGCTCTTACCCGCAAGCATATCTTGGCCAACGCCCATGGCTGTTTGTAACACCTTTTTTCCAACGGCCCCAATACCTCTCTTGACCAAAGGTATAGCAAACCGAGCTATGCTCTTAAAAAAGTTTCCAAGACCATAGCCTCGCTGTATTCTTGCCCCACGAAAACCGTTCAAAGTCCCACCCTTTTGATTTCTTGAGCAATATACTTTAGAATCATTGATATTAGGCATATACGTATGCCTCATTTTTTAAATAAATTATACAGATCTTGCCAGTCTAAAGTGAAGTGTCACTATCAACTTCCCGAACTCAAATGGTACTTTTTCCTGTGTGTCATCCTTTATATCTATTTCAAGTGTTTCAAACGATTTGACAATGACTGGAACATACTGTAGGTGCTGAACGGCGATATTCACGTTCTCGCCAAACTTCCCATCGCGCTTGACAACTTTCAGTAAGGAGACTTTGCTGTCGCCTACTAACTGTGGTTCCACAATATCGGTATATACGTACTACGCATGAAATCCTACTTCCAAATATATAGGTTGTGGTGCCTCTGTTCTTTACTATGACCACTTCCTTTTTCTCAAAACCGATCATATTTGCAAACCGTGTAGCAAAACCAATTCGAGCTTTATTTTTTACTTTTACAGTAACCTTACGAGACAGTTCACTGTAAGTCAACCAAATATCCCCTCGGGCATCAGCTTTCAACGACTTATTCACCGCAGCAATAAACTGTTTAATGTTTGGATAATACCCATGGGACAATACAGGTCAGAAAATACCCGGCACCATTGACATCGTAGTAGATATGGTTTTCATTCTTTCTCAAATTATACCAGCTGCAAGGGTACTGAAATTCATATAGTGCGACCTCCCAATCACCTGTTAGCTCTATGGGTTGAGCCAATTTGGTTTTAAAATTCGTCAATGTATTATTTGGAAAATATTCCATGGAACTATTTGATGGCAGAGTTAAGTAGAACTGACTAGCCATGTCGACGAGCAACTTGTAAATTAACGATACACACGTTACAGTTTGGATTATATTTATTGCTGCCTCCCCTCAGGGAGGCAGCACACTATTCTTGGGTTGCTATGCTGTTATGTCGTGCCCAGTCTTCTCGCGGACGTATATAAAGCTGTCGCAAACTCGATTTTGTTGTAGCGCTTCGATGTATGTTCGCGCGCTAGACGATCGCAAATCACAATGACTAGCCAATGTCGCGCTGGACAGAAGTTACACAGGCTCTGTAATCGTCACACTCACTTGTCACCTCGTGGTTTGGCAGAGTTTTTTCTTCTTTGGCTTTCTGTATCGTCACCTCGTGGTTTCACAGTTTTTTAAGCTTTGGCTTTGCGGTAAGTTATGCCCCTGTTTGCTTGTAGAAGTATTCATCAAGGTAATGAACGTTTTAGTAGCGAATCTCGTGGGAGACAGTGCTCCTATATCAGTTTATCGGCATTATTAGTCGACCAAACAATTCCTGTTTTTGAGTGGAACTCGGAAACAATCGACAGTATATTGTTATTGGGGGACCGTATGTACCTGCATGCTCTTGGAAATGGACTGATTCCTAATGCAGAATCTTTATCTGTCGACAATCTACCGACTGTCGTTCGTTCAAACAACTTAGCCCATTTGCTGGTACCAAACAATCACAATGACAATGGGTCCATTGTCAATGTGACCCACAATCGAAATTTGTCCATTGAGTCTTTACATTTAAAGCACAATGCTACATCACCTGTTATGGTGACAAACAATAATCTACCCATTGTGGTAGAGCCCATTGAGGCACTAAACAACCTATTAAATGCAAACCTATTTTGGTTTATTAATTATGGGGAGAGCCTGCAAGGTTTGGTCACGAACGAGAACCAAATTGGCGCCCCCTATTTTACACTGCATTCAGCGTTGATGAATACTTTCACACATCATAAATATGCTATTTTAATATTAGAAGGTTATATGATGGCCTTGATACATGGTTTACATTCTGTTTGGTATGTATTTGATTCTCATGCCAGAAATTCCACTGGCATGCCTGATCCCAATGGCACAGCTGTTGTCATGAGTTATGCAAATATAAATGCACTAGAGCAATATCTACATTCTCTGTCAAGTGAATTAAATAATAACTCATTTGAAATTACACCGGTTGAATTTGTGCCATTAAATTTTAACTATGACAATGATCCCATGGGCCATGTCCTACACACTTCCCAGACTGAAGGTGATCGCAATGATCCCATGGGCCATGTCCTACACACTTCCCAGACTGAAGGTGCCCAACTTCAGACTTGTATAAATGTACCAATGTTGGTTTTGGAATCTTCATTCATTCATTCATATTTTATTTGATTAGGCAGGTTAAAAGGACCGTCAACTAAATAGCTGATGTGGACCTGCCATTTAGCTATAGTGTAAAATTTACAATAATTATATCCTAATTATAAAATCCATAATTAAAATTTGTATCTAAAAGTATATAAAATCATTTTTTTTGTTGTTATTAACAGCTGCTTCTTTCAAGAAGCTTATTTTGTTAAGACTTTCTACATCTTTCCTAAGTTTTAATTTAAAAGTATCTTTGTTTGTTGTTGTTTTAACATCTTCACTTAGCTGGTTCCATGCTATAGGACCTCTATATCGCAAAGAGGTTCGTCCTTTTTCGGTTTTACACCTAACAACATCAAAATTTTGGTTCCTTCTCCCTGTTCTTCCGATCCGTTTGGTGAAAAGTTCTTGCAGTTCTTGTGGAGCTTTCATATAATATATGTCGTGCATTAGAGTTAGGATTCGTCTTTTATAAATAATGTTTAGTGGTTTCCATTTAACCTTTTGTAAAATTTGTTCATCTGTAAGTCCTTCTTGCGTAATATTAAATATCATCTTTGCTGCTCTTACATGGTAATGTTCCAAGTCATTTAACAGCGAAGGGGAGCATGTTCCCCAGACTAATATGCCATATGACACGTTTGATATGATTGATTTGTAGTATATTTCCTCCAACACATGCCTTGGTAGATATTTCATTCTTCTTAATTGTGACAATTTTGCACTAAAAGATTTAGCCACCTTTCTGAGCTGTTCATTCCACGTAAGTTTATTGTCTATTTTAACACCGAGCGATTGCGTGGTTGATACAACTTTTATTTGGATTTCTCCAAATCGTATAGGTAGTATTGGCCCAGTGAATGGTCGTTGTTTTATTATCATAGCTTCTGTTTTATCTAAATTTACCGTCACCTTGTTATTGCTACACCATTGCTGTATTTCACTTGCTATCTTATTTAATTTCCCTATGGTTGCGTCAATGTTGTCCGCAATAACATAAGCAGTAGTGTCGTCAGCGAACATATACAACCATCCTTCAGTGATATTGTCTGGTAGGTCGTCGACATATATTTTGAATAGTCGCGGTCCTAGTAGAGATCCTTGTGGTACTCCATATTTCACAGTTTGTATTTCTGAATGTATACCATTTAGTTCTGTGTACTGCTGTCTGTTGTGTAGATAGTCTGTTAACCATTCATGCAGTTCCCCAGCCAAGCCCTTGCCCTGTACTTTGTTCAATAATATAGTGTGGTCTACGCAGTCAAATGCTTTTTTAAAGTCTATAAACAATACCCCAACTGTTTTACCATTGTCAATTTCTATTTTCCAATGTTCTGTTAGATTTAACAGTAATAATTCTGAGGATCTGCCCTTTTTATAGCCCCACTGCTTGTCATTAGATAGGTTGTGTTGTACGATATGTTCGTCTATTTGTTTGGAAACATGACCTTCTAACATTTTGCTTGGTAAGCACAGCATAGTCAAGGGTCTATAATTTGAGCGCTGCGTTGAATTCCCTTTTTTATATACAGCCTTTAATTTTCCTTTTTTCCACTTTTGCGGTACTTGTTGTGTTTCTTTACTCTTACTTAGTACATTGTACATACTGTCTGCCAATGCCTCACCGGCAATACTAAAGTCTTTCGGTTTAATATCATCTGGACCGGATGCTTTGTCTGGGTTAATCGTTTTTAATTGTTTTAAAAGCAACTTTTCGTCAATTATCAACTCTTGTATAGACGGGGTCACTCTTAATATAAATTGTTGTGGTATTGTGTGTGCTGTAAATTCTTTCGCTAGCTGTTCACCCACGGTGGCAAAATAATTGTTCATTAACTCAGACTTTAATGGGTCACTAGTTTGTATTTTTCCTTGGTCGTCCTGAAGTGGCCCAATTTTCGTTACCTTAGTTTTCCTATAGACTTTCTTTACCAATTTCCAAAAATCTTTTGAATTACTTACGTCATTAAATTTTTCTCTCCAATATTCTGTTTCTGCTTTTCTCATACCAATGTTTGCTAAATTTCTCGCTTCCTTATATCTCTTGTGTGAAGTAGGATCTTTAGTTTGCTGCCATATTTTCAAGAGCTTATATCTTTTGTTCAAAAGTTTCCTAATTTCTGTATTCACCCACGGTAAAGAGTTTTGCCGAATTTTGACTTTTCGCTCTGTAATGAATTCATCAACTACTTCTTTGTATACCAATTCCCAGGTGTTTACTACATCGTCTATATCATCGAATAAATTACTGATCCACCATGGGGCATTTTGTAATGCTAATTTGAAATTTTCTTTGTTTACAAGTTTATAATTTTTTACAGTTTTCATTATCGGTTTTTCTCTTCTTCTGTTTAGATTCACAATGGTGTAGATCATTTTATGGTCTGATATTGCTGGGTCAAACGTACCGGCCTTTAAAATCTTAGACACATTGCTTACCAATATCAAATCCAATAAAGTTTGCGAAGTCTCTGCTATTCTTGTTGGTTCTGTTATAACATTTGTAAGGCCAAAACTTTTAATGATGCATTGTAGTTTTCTACCGTGATAATTTTCAACGTTGTTCATACTTGTTTTCAATAGATCAGAATTAAAATCACCCATGATGAGTATGTTGTTACGCTTAAGCCAAATGCGTTCAAGGTTTGTTTTGAAATAGTTGTAAAATTCATTATTATCTGGTGCACGATAGACGTTTCCTATTAGTAGCCGTTGGGAATTTATAATTAATTCGAACCATATGGTCTCTATAGTTTCGTCTGTTAATTCTGGTTTTGGAATGACATTTAAATTTTCTTTGTAGTAAACCAAACAGCCTCCTCCCGCTTTATTTTGCCTGTCCCGTCTCAGAAATTTGTAATTTTCTATGTTTATATTCTCGTCTAGTGTTTCATCATTTAGGTGAGACTCCGTAATGCCCAGAATGTCTATGCAGCATGTTTTTAACAACAGTGTTATTTCGGTCAGTTTGGACCTCAAGCCACGGCAATTAATATGAGCTATCTTTAACCCTTTACCTTTAAGTGTTGTCTTGAGTTCTTCGAACATGTCTTCTTCATCCGTTGAATATTCAGGGTTAATCAAAGCTTCTCTACATCTTTCGCATGACCATTCTAGTAATTCATAGTTTGATAATCCTTCGTACTCTACATCTGTCAGTGCTATACATTGTCTGTGGAACCATTCCCGACACAAATTACAGTTTACTCCTTTCTCATTTCTTCGTACTGAACGGTTACATACCTGACATGGAGATCTAACAGGGCCAGGATTTATCGCAACGTCGCCCGCTAATAGAAGTAACGAGCTTTGTAGAGCGCCGCAGTCTTTCTTTTCAAATTGTATTGCACAAGCATATTTAGCTGCTGGACCAATATGTCGTCTGTATATATGATCTCTACTTATACACCATTTCAATCCATCTCCATCTGGTTCTATATTCGACAACGAATCTTTAATTTTGAAGTATAGTTTACTTGAATACTTACACCGACTTTTTATCCCTTCATTGAAAGAATATTTTGAAATTTGCTGTACTAAACATAGAATAAAACATAGCGCCGAAAATGCACGTCTAGACGTCATGCCGATCAATCACGTCATGCCGATCAATCACGTCTAGACGTCATGCCGATCAATCTGAAATCAAGAGACATATAACTCTTGAACAAGCTAAAGAACGAATGAAGAAACTTCGTTCAAATGAAACTGAGGACAAAAAGCTAACTAGGCTTGAAAAAGCAAAACAGTATATAAAAAGAAAACGAGCTTTAGAAACTGAACTAGAAAAACAAACTAGGCTTGAAAATACAAGAGAGTGTAATATAAAAAGAAAACGGTCATTGCAAACTAATAAACAATTGCGTTCTGAGCAAACACAAGTTCAGGAACAAACTATTTCTAAACCACAAGTAGTAACCAATCAAGGAGATTATTTGAAAGAATTTGATGTTGTAAAGAATGGTGGTATCCATGAACAAAGTTGGGCTAAACTAACATGAATAAATTCAACAAATCTATCCAACATTATGTACACCAATGTACTGTTTGTGAAGAGGCATGGCATTATGTGTGTTCACGATGTTCTAGGGATAAGAAATCACCTAAAAAATTTGGAGTTGAGAATTCAATGATTCCGTCACCTACCCCACATGAGTTACAAAGTTTGACTCAAGTTGAGGAAATGTTGATTGCTCGAGCTCTCCCTATTATGAGGGTTTATCTTAAACCTGGTGGTCAAAGAGGTTACTCGGGGCATTGTATTAACTTGCCACAAAATGTTAAAGAACTTGCAACATCATTGCCAAGATATCCTAAACAATTGTCAGTAATTATTGTAAAGGTGAAAGGTAGAGATAACACATTCAAAGATGTGAATGTGAGAAAAGAAAAAGTGCACAATGCATTGTTGTGGCTCATACATAATAACCCTCATTATGCTGAGATTGAAATGAATGAAGATGCATTAAATTCTTTACCTGAAAATGGTGTTCCAGCAGATCTTATGACTGTTGAGACTGAAGATGAAATAGTCTCAGATGAAACTGCCATGCCTGATTTAGGCCCACCTACTGATAATCCTTCTGAGGACATAGTTTATAATGACTCAACTGAGATAAGTAGTTTCTTACCAGTTGGCGAACAACAAGAACAAGAAATAGAAGCAGTTAGAAACCAACTTTCTGCAAATGAACCAATGACATGGCCCACCCTTGAAAATGAGCCGTTAAATGAATATCAGGTATCACATTTAGCCACTATGGCTTTCCCAACATTATTCCCAGATGGGAAAGGTGATCCCACTAATCAAGCCCTCTTGAGGGATGTCCCTCTTCAAGAACGAATTAAGCATCTTTTAAAAGTTGCTGAATTTATTAATGGTAAATGGGTGTACCGTTTTGCTAACCACCCCAGGTTTTCATACTGGGGTTTCAACATGATTCACAGAAAGCGCATTTTACAGCAAACTGGAATTTTCCTGAAACAAAATCCAGGTGAAGCTCATCTCACTATTGATGAGTTGCGTGAAATGGCTGAAAGTAATAACTCAGCTGTATTCATGTCCAAAGTGTCAAGGTATATTGGCAATATTGCTGGTACAAATGCTTACTGGAATAAAGTGAGAGAGGAACTCAAAGCTATTATAACTAATGTTGGAGCACCAACAATGTTCTTTACATTTTCATCAGCAGATATGCATTGGCCTGAATTACATGCTCTGTTTGGAGCAAATACTGTTAATGCCACCAGTGAGGTTAGGCGACAAAACGTTATTAACAATCCTCATATTGTGGATTGGTTTTTTACTCAGAGACTAGAAAGCTTTGTTAAACACTGGCTTTATGATACTCTTGGTGCAAAGTGGCACTGGTTCAGATACGAATACCAAGGTAGAGGTAGTATTCATTGCCATGGTACTGCTAAACTAAATAATGACCCAGGATTGTGTCAGCTTACCCAAACTGCCCTGAAAGGGTTCTTGGCACAGAAGCTAAAGGATGAAAATGATTGTCCTGATACAACAGAACTAGACCAAGATATTGAAGCTGCTAAGCAAGCTGCTGATACAGCATGCCAGTATGTTGATTGGTTATTGTCAACTGTGAACCCAAACCCACCAGACGAGGATATGTGGATAAGACCGCAAGTCCATCCATGTCAAAAACGCCATAATGACATTGCAGATTATGAAGTAGAATCTGATTATGTTGATCTTTTAAATATGGTCCAACGACACACTCGTTGTAGCACAAACTACTGTCTTAGAAAAAAATCTAGTGATTCAGAGTTGAAATGTAGATTTCATTTCCCATTTGATAACTGTTCTCAAACAAAATTAGAGTTTGAAGAAATTCACAGTAATGGTGACAATGTACAATATAGAGCAAAGATTGTTGCTAAAAGAAATGATCCCAGGTTAAACAACCACCAACAACTCCAACTGCAAGGGTGGAGGGCTAACTGTGATATTCAAGTTGTTATTGATCACTATGCTTGTGTTGAATATCTGACTAAATATGCTGCTAAAGGTGAACCAAGGTCACCCATGCTGAAACAGGCATTTAATTCTATTGTTGAGAATGTTGATAATAATAGTGACCCTCACAGGGCTATCAAGAAGGTAGTAATGAAAACTCTTGGTGAAAGAGATTACGCTGCTCAAGAGACAATGCATCATTTGTTGTCACTAAAACTTCACAGTTCTTCATTTAAAGTAATTCCAGTGAGCCTCAATGGTTCACGTAGAGTACATGACAATGCATCTATAGAGGATGGTGATTCTTGCACAAATAACTCACTTCTCGATGTGTATGCTAACCGCCAACAATATGACAGTTCACCTGAGATTATGAACATGCATTTTGTTCAGTTTGCTACAACGTACAAAGTTGTTAATGATGAACTTGCAAAACTACCAGAGAACGTTGTTCCAAGAATATTTCCAACATACTCCCCTAATCCTAAAGGTCCAAATTTTGGTCTTTATTGTAAATATCAGCTTTTGAGGTATAAACCTTGGCAAACAACCCAAAACAATGCATGGGGTGACCAAGAACCAACTGACGAAATCTTAATTAATCATTGGCAAGAATTCTTGCAGACACCTTGTGGACAAACCAATGTCCCAGATTGGTTTGATAAACTACAAACTGTTATTGAAAGCCAACAAGAACCAGAAGATAGACCTTGTGAAGAGCAAGGGAATACCCGAGAAGAATGGATGATCCTATCTGAACTTAATACTCCATTTGACAACTCGGAACAAACACCAGAGTCGACACATGACTGGCACCAAGACAGAGCTCAGTATTCTGATCAACAAATTCATGAAATGCCAACATGGATAAAAAACAAAAAAGATAATCATACTATCAATGAGGAGTATGAAGTTGTTGATATAAACAGTTTCAGTGAAATGCAAAGACTTGCTTATAATATTGTAAAGTCACATTTTGATAATACTTCATCTGAAAAAGAGCCATTATGTCTCATTATTATTGGTGTAGCTGGTACTGGTAAGAGTTACCTTATTAATGCTATTCGCAATCTTCTGCTGAATAAATGTGCAGTTACTGCAACAACTGGTAAAGCCTCTTATAATATAAGAGGTATCACTGTCCATTCGTTGTTGAAATTACCCATTGGATCAAGGGGTAGAAAAGATGTTACAGGTCAAAGCCTGTGCAGATTGCAAGAAACCCTAAATGGAGTGGACTATATCCTCATTGATAAATATTCTATGCTCGGTCAAGTTGCTTTTGGCTGGATAGATAAGCGTTGCAAACAAGCAACAGGATTTCATGACAAAGTTCTTGGAGGCAAATCTCTAATCTTAATTGGTGACCCAGGTCAGTTACCACCTGTCGCAGATAAACCTCTTTATCATGCTAAACCATCAAGTGCTGTTGGTGAACAAGGATACCAAACTTACAGAATGTTTGACAAAGTTGTTAAGCTCACTGTTAATCAGCGAGTACAAGGTATGAGTTCTGAACAGGTTGTGTTCAGAGATTTACTGCTGCGACTCCGTAAAGCTGAGTCGACAGTCAATGACTGGAAATTGCTTTTGGCTCGTCAGCCATCAGATATCCCAAATCTGTCTGAATTTGAAAGCTGCACTAGACTGTTTTATAGCAATGAACAAGTTGCAAATTACAATCATGAACAACTGACTAAACTTGGGTATCCAGTTGCCCACATCAATGCTCGGCATTCATCTGCAACTGCCAAAAAAATTCCACCAGAAGACATGTCTGGATTACAACCTATTGTATTCTTAGCCAAGGGTGCTAGGGTCATGCTAACCATGAATTTATGGTCAAGTGTTGGTCTTTGCAATGGGGCCACTGGAACCATCATTGACTTCATATTTCAGAACAACCATAACCCACCAGACTTGCCTGTTGCTGTAATTGTTCAGTTTGACAACTATAGAGGTCCTTCATTTAATGAGACCCAACCATCATGTGTCCCAATATGCCCAATCACTGTATCATCACAGTCAGAAAATGGTTTTCACGAGAGGCAACAATTACCTCTTAGACTTGCTTGGGCTCTGACAATACACAAGAGCCAAGGACTCACACTGCCAAAGGCTTGGATTGATATTGGTAAATCTGAGAGAACTGCTGGAGTTTCTTATGTCGCAATCAGTAGAGTGAAAACACTCTCATCTTGTGTTATTGAACCCATGACTTATGAAAGATTGACAAGCTTGAAATCATCAGCTAATTTACAATTCAGACTTAAAGAAGAACATAGACTAAATAATCTTGCACAAATTACAATCTAATGCATTGGAATTGTCAAACCAATGACCCCAAACAATTTAATACAATTACTATTATCTATGTTACCTTTCTGTAACTGTCATTTATATTATTCATGTGCTATCATGTTTTATTGACAGCAACTGTTTTTGTATGGCAGGAGTTATTCATGAAAACCTATAATATAAGGTTCTCTTCCTTTTTTTCTGTTTAAGACTTCACAAGAAATGAACAGCAAGCAGAATTGTAAGTACTATTGTAAAGTTATAACTTATAACATCCTGTACGTTATGTTATGTAACCAATGTATAGGTGTATGTTTCACCACAGACAAATTTACATCATGGGTTATCCCAGGAAAGACCCACACACACCACCAGCTACCTGTATATTGCTGGTTTCTAGAATGTCCGAAGATTAGGGAAGACCCATTTGATAGTATTTTGTTTGTGGGGGGAGTGGATATTATTATCTAGAACAACCCAACCCAATTAAATTATGTGAGACACACAGTAAAAACGTCACTGTAGCTCAAGTATTAACTTTTGTTTGTTTATTTACAGTACGTATAGATGTATATATTGCCATTAAATTATAACTGTTAGGAAAGTAATTTAGAGGACCAAGAGCAACAATTGATATATTGACATTTTTCTTTATAGCCTTAGTTACGAGTCACAACCCAGATCTAACATGCTATATTCATGGTGTGTCGACAGTGAAAGAATCTGGAAGCTGCAAGTACTTTAATATGACGCTGCAAACAACAGATTCTACCACTAAAGCTGTTTGCTTTTCTCCCGAGAAGAGACCACTTTGGCAGAAATACCAAAATGAGAAAAGTCCTGTGAAAATAACGAAGTACAGAACGAGCAACAAATATGGAAGAGAAGATATTGTTATTCAAAAAACAACAATAGTGAACACAATCAATCCTGAAAATGCACCGGAATACAAGGAACTAGCTTTGTCTCCTGTTCAAACCATTACCTCCTTAAACCAAGTGTCGGCAGAGCAACTCATCACACTAAAAGCAAATGTAGTAAAGGTAAATGGGAGCAAGATCATCACAACCAGTTCCAGAAACAAAACTTCCCAGTTGAAAAAACAGGATGTTATCATTGTCGATCCTACAGCATCCATGCGACTTATCTTGTGGGAGCAATATATTGACTGCCTGGAAACAAACAAGACCTATCTGCTCAAAAATCTTCGCCTAAAGCAAGATAGTGCAGGAAATAAGTTCCTAAATACACCCAAATCGGATATGTTCACCTATGAAGAGGTTCAAGATTTCAATGAGGCTCTTGCTGAAGATGTCCACACATTGTCAACACTAGAAGCATCTGTGACCCTAATAGGGGTACAGACAATCTCCACAACTCTCTTGTGCGTTAAATGTGGTAAAAAAGCTACGCCCAAGCAAGACAACACTCTTGCCCAATGTGATCAATGCAACATGGTCCAGAAAGTTGAGCGTTGTAGCAAACGGTGGTTTCTGAAAGCTCTCTTCCAGCATTTAACGAAACCTGGAGATACCTTTACCCTAACCATTTTCAATGAAAATGTGAGAAAGATGGCCCAGTTCCTCCCTAACGTAAACCTGAGTACTGCCTCTCCTGATATGCTCACAGAAGCCTTGTTGTCGATGCCTGACCTACAAGTAACTTATGATGATGCCCAAAAGAAACTTGTCGACATCACTACCATTAATATCTAATTTCCACTTTCCAGAACATTTTATGTTGGTATTAACATTTACCATAATTTGACAGTTTCTAAGAACTATATTAACTTTGTTTTGTTCCACCATTATGTTCTGAAATCTGTGGACAAATAACTTATTCTCAGAACAATAATTAGTGGCTTTCAGTTTGGTGATAATTCTTGTAGTTAGTTGGTTGGTTATTAAAAATTATTCTGTTACAAGTTTTTCTACTCATAAATTAAACCCACCCAGGTGACAACCCTCAATCAAAAAGGCAGCACCCCCCTTGCGATAGTAACTCCTAGTTTAGAAATACTCTTTACACTACTGGCTGGTACCCACGAATTAAAATCGTCAGAATAGCCCAGCCATTTAACAAGATATTCTCTTTGCTTACCATACATGCATGATTTAATTATTTTCTCTATTCTATAAAAGTACTATCTGTTTTAATAATTAATTGTAATTCCTGTTCATAAAAAGTTCCTTGCAATTCATCTGCATGGTAATCAGCGATTTTATACACAGGCGGTCTTCTAGGCACTCGTTTCGTAATGGTAAACACTTCTTCGGTCCAACTAGGTAAGTAGCCTTTATTAAATGTTCGTCTTGCTTTGCTGATCCGAACTTGGTGACCAATATTAAATTTATACTTGATGGGTTTGCTTGATTTGTCACCATACAGTCTTTGCCACACGATGCTCTCGTTTTCGCGATTGACATCGACAGGTTTCATTCCAATACTACGATGTCTCGAATGGTTGTAGGAATACAATAGTTTTTGTAGAACGTCAACATACTTTAGCGTGTTGTTGGCAGTAAAGTACTTCCACATCTTTCCTTTTAGCGATCGGTTAAAACGTTCAACATTCGATGCTTTGGTTTCATTGTGCGCAGTAAAGAATAAAATACTATCATTCTTCAGAAACGTTTGAAAGAGTCTGTTAGTAAATTCAGTTCCCTTATCGGTGTGAAGTTTTTCCGGCTTTCTGCCTTTCTTTAATATCTTATGAAAAGCTTTCACCAAATTTCCAGCCCTTCTCTCACGTCTCGAAAAAGAACACGCTCGTTCAAAGTATATATCCAAAAAGAACAGACGAAATGTAAACCAAGCATCGTAAAGACTATACGAAAACACAAAGCTTATATAACGATACACATATCGTACGCGTCACGGTTGCGTCATAAGGGACTTTAAGACGCGCTGCCACGACGCCGACGACCGGAAGCAAAATTTCCATAATTTGTCGCATGCGCAAGTCCAGTTTAGTCCAAAGGTCAGCGCGTCGTCTCCAAGCCGACGACGTAGTTTTGGCTTTTTCGCGTCGTCGCAGAAATAACTTTTATATTTAGCTTCTTTCTAAAAGATGTAAGTATTTAATTATCGTCTTTTCTATCTAACAGTTCTCTTGTTTTCATCGTTTATTTCTTTACAAAAAGTATTCCACTAATGATAAAGCAAATCTTTTTTTTTACCGAATATTCAGCCAGGAGTGGACAATTAAAAATGAATGACCTCACTCCAGCATCAGCAAGTACTAAGCATTGCTTGTGAGTACAATGTTTACTAATTAATTTACTAATTAAATTCAGAATATTAGTATTGTAAACATGTGTATGTAAACAGAAATATGTTTAAGGTAGTAAAAGAATTAAATTGTGAACAAAATTGTGTTTTTATGCGAGTATTTCTTTGTTGATAGATTTGTGAAAAACCCAGTCATGTTATGGACACCTGACAGAGACAATTTTTTGTCGTGAGGTTTTGGTGTCTAACCTTTTTTCAACAAAAAAGTCTTCCAGCGAAAGGGGAAAAGTGTGGGAAACTATAGCTGACAAACTGACCGACATGAGGCAGCCAACTTTCCGCATTGACCAAAGGGCAGTGAGAGATCATCACAACAAACTATGGAGTCGGTACAAGAGAAAGATGAGTAAAGAGAGGGTGGCTAGTGGTATCAGTCCAGAGAAGACCGAGCTAGACGTGTTACTGGAAGAGATAGCTGAACGAGAAGAGGTAGCAGCGACCGAAAAATAAAACATTGACGAGGAAAAAAGAAAAAGATGGAGGCAGAAAAAGTAGCAGCAGATGACGTGCGGAGAACAGCAATGGAAACGCTTTCGGAAAGCAAAAAGAGAAAAAATGGAGAAAGCAATGGCAAAAAGAGAAAGAGGAGCAATGGAAACGAAGCAGTGTCATATTTAATGGAGAAAGCAGAGATGGAGTTAGAAATAAAGAAGGAAGAAATAGAACTGAAGAAGGCAGAGCAGAAATTAGAAAACAGCAGGTTAGAGAAGCATGCAGAGCAGACACAAAACATGTTTGAACAACAAAGTAACTTATTGAAAACGTTTATGGAACAACAGCAGCAGCAGCAGCAGTCACAAGCTATACAAATGATGATGCTACAGCAGCAACAACAACAAACTCAAGCATTGGCGACTGTACTGGAAAGGTTTTCCAAGTAAACATTTTTAATAACATATATTATACATTATACATTAATAAATATTAATATACATATTATACATTAACTCTTTCCCTAGGCTGAAAAACATCAAAAATTGAACGACCACGTTGTTCTATTGATATCTCTTGAAATAACCATGACTGTTGCGAAAGCTATACATTTTCTGGAAGCCCAATAAACCGGCTGTTACTTGTTCTTTTAAATTTCCCGAACAAAACACATTATGTTAATATAAATTAGCATTAATTATCATAAATCAGGTTGAAAAATTTACATTTTTCCAGAATAGGCCATCTTGCACGCCCGCATAGCATCTTGAAAACTCAAAAGGCCACCAATCGCAGAGTTGTTTATGAAATCAAATCAAACTTGGCGTGTGCGTGGATTTCATGTTCCTGGCGCTTGTCGAATTTCAATTTTTAATCTTGCGTTACCGTGTGCCGTGTTTTTCGATTGACGACTTTGCGGGTCATCAACAACCCATTTTAACTGCGCCCGTAGGGAAAGAGTTAATATAGAATGGCCGATATTTTTTCGCATCGATCAATTTTATATTTTCGCCTGAATTTTTCATCATCGTTGTAAGTCGGCTAAACAACACACATATCAAATTTTAAGCCAATTTGGTGAATTATTTCCTACATTTCTAAACACGGTGAATTTTGACCTTTTTGACCCACATGCACAGAACCTATTGTCTTTGTAGTGTATAGATAGCTTGCGTATATATTTAAAAGTATGAGCTCCCGTGCGGGTGGACCGGTGCGGGTGGGATCTCTGCAGAGACTCTGCTTCGGGTAACCCTTACATAATTCCTCTCATTGAGGGGGGTAGGGGGGAGCAGAGAAGGGGGTTCATTTTATGTCACTGACCATTTTTTTGCTTTGTTAAACTGTATTTACATTGATTATTTTCAATTCAACAGATAATAAACTGCTTTTCCTTTCACGCTTTTTCTTCGATTATTTTCAATTTACCTATTATTGCTTATTAACTCTTTCCCTACGGCTGAAAAACATCAAAAATTGAACGACCACGTTGTTCTATTGATATCTCTTGAAATAACCATGACTGTTGCGAAAGCTATACATTTTCTGGAAGCCCAATAAACCGGCTGTTACTTGTTCTTTTAAATTTCCCGAACAAAACACATTATGTTAATATAAATTAGCATTAATTATCATAAATCAGGTTGAAAAATTTACATTTTTCCAGAATAGGCCATCTTGCACGCCCGCATAGCATCTTGAAAACTCAAAATGCCACCAATCGCAGAGTTGTTTATGAAATCAAATCAAACTTGGCGTGTGCGTGGATTTCATGTTCCTGGCGCTTGTCGAATTTCAATTTTTAATCTTGCGTTACCGTGTGCCGTGTTTTTCGATTGACGACTTTGCGGGTCATCAACGACCCATTTTAACTGCGCCCGTAGGGAAAGAGTTAATATACATATTATACATTAATATACATTATTATATTTTAATAATGTAATAATGTTTTAAAAAGTATTTACAATGTTTTTAATAATGTAATAATGTTTTAAAAACTATTTACAATGTTTTTACTAATGTACATAATGTTTTAAAAAGTACTTTACAATGTTTTTAATAATATCCACAATGTTTTTAATGTGAACAATGTTTTAAATAGTACAAAATGACAGGTGAAAAATATGTTCTAATAATCATGCTATATAATACCATGGCAACATGGCAACTTACAGTTCTTACTAAACCGTAATCATGCATGAATCAGTCTTTAGTATTTTACTCTGAATAATGAGTTATAAACTAATCTTTAATTAGGAGAAATATTCTTGTAGACTTGGAGGCTCTAATCCAAAGAACTTTGATGTTGTGCTGCCATAAAGACATGTTACTCCATTTCTCAGAATTGCAGATACAATATACATCTTGCCTACTTGGCTAAGACCTATCTTGAGATTTCTTTTAAAATCCATAAACTTAGAATAACTAATGTCACCGAAAAGCCATTCTACTGAAACACGCACACTGCTCATACTCTTATTATAGGCTTCCATTTCTGGAGTGATTTGAACTTCTCTAAATGGAGCTTGTAGATGAATTCTAAGAGGGTATGCTTGGTCTCCATAGAGGCACATAGGCTCACCAGTTGGAGAAAAGGCATGTCTTTCCAAATCACCAAGTAAGCCAGACTCTGCAAGCATTGCTGAGTCATGCCTTTTCCCTTCTACAATACATGAAAAAGAATAATGATATTCAGTCTGTTGTTTTTGGGGTAGAAAATAATTTAAATTTAATTGTTATCCCCTACACATTTTATATACAATAATCTGACATTCATATGGGTGCTAAAATACTGAAGTCGGTGTATTGTATATTCTTTATATTCTTATATTATATGGAATACAAATGAATATGGAAGAGAAACTAAAAATACAGCAAAAATGAAGCGAGGGGTCTAAAAGTCAGGTTCTTATACAGGTAAATTCTAAATTAATCAAGTGGCCAATTCTCAATGAAGGTTTCAATAAAATGTACATATCATTATTTATGTATTTCTATATATGTATATATGCAATATGGACAGTGGAAATGTCTACAAATTAATTTATTTTAATATAAAACAACTTGCCTATTGGCCCGTATAGGTTAGCAATTATGCCATTTGGCAAGGCAACAGACTGGAATTTTAAACTATGTACCCTTTTGTGACCATTATATACCAATCTCTGGTTCTTCTTTGGATGGCAAATGGGACGCACGGTCCCATCGATAAACCCAAAACAATTTCTCAAAGCTGCTCCTTTAGCGGCCACAGAGTCAGCATAACGCTGAAGATTTTCGGGACTGAGGAGTGTACTATTCCACTGACTGATTAAATGGCCATGTTCATCAAAAATATGGTCGACGACAGTGTTATAAATCATGCACAGCTCAGCTCAGGAACGGACAAACCAAAGGTTGAAACCATGTCACCGTATCGACATGGATTGGTAAGCCTCTTTAATACAATGCATAGACCTGTTATTCCATCACAAACTGTACCTTGCCGGCATCTAAAAACCTCAGGAATTCTGAGCACTTCAGCTCAGAGCAGGAATATCCTTCTTTTCAAAACGAAATTCAGCTTTGACTTCGGTAGCGTTTTTTTCATCCAAGTTAAATGGCGGGTAACTCTCCACGGGAAAGTCGGGATTTTTGGACTTGTTCGCATCCCACAACAACAAAAACTCTTCTTCGTTGATATGCCCTGCATCAAATGCAATAACAAGTAGGTCTCGAGTTTTCTTGAAGGAAGGCATACTCTAACCATGGATAATAAAAGACCAAAACCACCAAAACGTTAGCCACGTCAGGCCTCGGTTGTGTTGTTTTAAAATTGAAACATCTTAAACACTTTTGGTCGTCATGACGCCGACGTTGTCTTCCCCAATCTCCCACGGCCAATACGTCCGCGTCCTGGCCGTGCGTCGTCAAATCTTAAGCTCTCTATACAATCAGCATGCGGCGGCATCCCTTTGTACGCTATATGGGGGGGGGGTTACCTACTTACACTGCTGTAGTGAATGCAAGCTGCATAGGCAGTACCATATACCTGTATCAACCGAATCTATTATGTCGAATTGCAACCTTCAGTCTCGGTAGCTCAATGGTTAGAGCGTCACAGAAGCAATCAGGTTACAGGTACACAGCTAAGATAGCAAAATTTATTACAGCATATTGACTGAACAATACTGTAACAATGTGGTTATCATGGCTGAACAATATCAGTTGAACGAACAATGTTGTTCAGCATTGTTTCAACAATGTTGTTCAGCATTGTTTCAACAATGTTGACATACCCAATGTCATATAAATATCCTATATAAGCTGTATAAGTTATAGGTTATGGCCACTAGGCCAGCTACTGTAGGGCTAACATGTTCCATAAATGAATGGATTAAACACAGATTGTTTATGGAATATAGACCAGTATACGATACATGGACTATCGTCAGCCTCCTCAGAAAAATTATTCCTGGTGACTCTAACCATGGTTATATAAACCGCACTATTTGGTGTTAATTTCACTATGCAAACCTCAACTTTATATTTACATCCGAAAGGTGTGAAACATGTTCATTATATATTAGTAATGTTACGTCTTCAGAGTAAGTCTGGTTTCCACTTTCCATATGATTGCTACACATAATCGCAATCATATCAGTGAAACTATACTGACCCACGACTGTTGCGATGGCGGTTGCAGAGATTGCGTTGCGTTTCATAGGCAATTGCTGCTAATTTTTCAAGAATCATAGCAATCGTGTATAGCAATTATGGAAATCAAGCTGTAGTCAATTGGGTTGTCCTTGGTATGTTCACGTACAATTTCGTTACATTTCTCTTTCAGGTTGGTGACTTTCTGATCATATCCTGCTGACTCACATGCATACAGGCAATCCTTATCCTTGTGGCTATGACGTCCTCCAAAATTATCTTGCATGATCACTCGCCTCTGCTGAATAGGGAAATTAAGAGAAACGAGTTTCTTCTCAATGTTGGCAACGTGTTCTTTGCCGAGAAGGTGGATGGTGGACCCTTCCGTTTCTTGCAGAATTCCTCCTGACAATGCTTTGTCTGTTCCCAAGACAAGTAAATCCAATAGCACAGGATTTCATCTTTTGACGGCTTGCCAAAAATATGTAAAATCATCTTGCTTCTGATTTCTGTGGAAAGCGATGGGGCCCGGAAACTCTCTCCTGATCACACTCAGTTGCTTATGTGGTTTACGTCACCAGGTATTCCGCTATGTTAAACGTAGTGTCAGCACACAGAGGACTTGTTACTTGTGGATTTACCTTTTTTGTGCAAAACCGCTCCACCTCCTTGAGGGTTTGCTTCAAAAAACCGACTATCCCAACTTGCTTACCGTGTCTAACCAGCAATTCTTGGATGAAAGCCTGATCCTTATATAATACTGATGGGTCCTCTTCGTTGGACTGTTCGAGTAGGTCAAAGATTACATCCCATATTATTGCATTAACATTCTGTGTCTCCTTTGATGGGCCATGGTTGTCTATAATTCGACACTTGTTTTGCATCACGCACCATGGAGGAATCTGAAGATATTTTGTCCAAGATATTTTCACCATCCTGCATTTCTTGGCAAATGAGTCGTGCAGCTCGCTTGTCGTCTTGAACGAGTTCTTTGCATGATTGTTGAGCATGATTGAGAGGTGCTGAATTGTCGGAGATAATGGACCATGTTGGTTGGACACGGCGTCACACAGCTTTGTATTATCTGCAGTTGGCCAAAGTTCTCAACCCATCTGGTGCCTCGGCGCGTTTGGCTGCAACGACATCCGACGAAGCTACTAACGCGTGGGAAGATCTTAACCAATTACAGCGGTTTGTTACTGCATTTCCAGTTGACAATGTGAGGAAGCGAACTTCGTCTCAAGAGCTAGTAACAATTTGAATTGGACTGCTGTAGTGTTTATTCAATACCAAGATTTTCTTAGATATTTTGACTTACTCGATATAGGTGTGCATGTTCCGTGCATAAACTTTTTATTTTGTAAGGTATGGGGAATTTGAAGTATTGGGATATAGGAGTAAGTATTGGGAGTTTTCGGTTTAAGTATTATTGGGAGTTGTAGGTTTGATTATTGGGAAGTTGAAAGTTGGTAAGGAAGTGTGGATGAACATACCGCGAGAAGTGGGCGTGGATCACTATTTTCATCCATATCTTAATTTCACTGAACAGAAGGGTGGAGTGCTGCAAAATAGGATACTATTGTAATTCTTGACGATAGACATTGTCGTGCTCACAGTACTCATAATGATATGCAAAGTGAAAATAGATTAAGCAGAATGAATTTAATGGTCGAAGAAGCACGCACAGGCGCAGTAGACCCCTGGAAGAGTGTAAATTAGATAATTGGAACTGAAATAACCCTTCTCTCAGTTCTTTCCGGCAGGCGAGCAGGATAAAAGCAGTGACCCACCCACCTCCCCAAAAATTTGTGTAAGCCAAAACGACCTGCATGTTGTACTGGGCCAAGCTGTTCCAGCTTGGCTTTTGCCACCAATCACTATTTTCATCCATATCTTAATTTCACTGAGCAGGGTGAGTGCTGCGAAATAGGATACTATTTAATGTATTTTTAGGAGTCACTAACAACTTTGTTGTTATTTAAAATCGCAAGTGCTATATTACTTGCGATTTATAAATCGCAAGTGATTTGTCATTGTGATTTATAAATCGCAATTTATAAATCGCAATTGATTTGTCATTGCGATTTATAAATCTCAATTGATTTGTCATTGCGATTTATAAATCGCAATTGATTTGTCATTGCTATTTATAAATCGCAAGTGATTTGTCATTGTGATTTATAAATCGCAAGTGATTTGTTTTTGCGATTTGGCGGGCTCAATTATAAATCAGTGGGAAAGAGTGGGAAGTGTTCAAAAACATGACAGACAACAACGAGCTCGCACGGATCATTTCAAAGGCTGTCACAACCGCTATCGAACAAGTAGGTGCGCAAAACGTCGCTCTTTCGAGACCTCCACAACGCCCAGAGACCAACAACAATCCATCTAATGCTGGAAATCAGGTATGTTTGCATTGTTTATTTGGTTGAATTCTCAAAACCATTCTTCCTCACTTCCTGGCCGGCCCATTGGGAAGAAAACAATCCGTCTAAATTATGTCAATGAAATTATCAATTCAAAAATTGCAAGACAGATAAATATACTGATGCCAATGGTGGCTTTGTGCCCTTCCACTACTCACTTAGCGAATATATTGTTTTATATTTATCCCCACTGGTAGAGGTCTCGCTAGTTTCACTCGATACAGCATACCTTGCAAGGTCCTCGAGACCGTGCGGTCATGGATTTCAGGCTTATTTGGCAGACGTTGGCGTAACTCTTGGTTAATTTGTGCCAGTGTCAGAAGGCAATTTTCGTTGATGATGTCACTCAGACATTCTTTCATTTCTTCATCAACGCGAACGTTCTTTTGCCCACCACACGGTCTTTCTGCGATTGTCCTTCTCTCACATATCTTGCTACGATACCCCTTGCAGTTGATCTATTCACTCCTATCGTGTCCGCCACTGCGAGGTAGTCTTCGTGTTCGTCCTCAAAAGCTCTGACAAGTCGTTCGTGTTGTTCTAGTGAAATGCGTCTTCTTGGAGGCATAGTCTTGCTCGCTATCGACTAGGCCAAAAGCGATGTCAAACCTTGTTTTACACAGTTTAAGCTTTCCAAAACACGTTTTGCACGGAAAAATGTTGTTGTGGCATCAAATGCCTTGCTGCATTGTGTGCGAACACGCAGTCTTTCTCCAAGATTATATATGATTGTTCTTTGTTTGTTAATGTTGTTTAGCATCATGCTATTGTTTGTCTGTGTTCAATAAACGAATATTCCATTCACACTATTGTGTGTTAAATGGTCTAATGAATTTTAGGGATTATGGAATTATGCTAATGAAGTCCATGTTCAACGATAGATTGTCCATAAATGTTGTGGTTTGTCAGTTCGTGCTATTGACGTTACAGTCCGTGCGCACCAATGTCCAAAGGTGCTATAGATTGTACCTTCATACTATTGAATGTTCATGCATATATTAAACGCGTTATTGAAAGTTTACTCCACGCTAATGCAGTTTAGTATGGCGTTAATGAATGTACAGTGATTTTATTAAACCAACCCTCAGCACTAATGAATGAATATTTTGCATTAATGACTAGCAAAAGTGTAATGATTTCAAAAGTTTTTTCAAATGATAAATCAAATGGCAAAGATTCACAATAATTTCGATAAAAGGATTTAACTATTATTACAGGCAATTTGGTGTTGGCAGACCAAAAAAGAACATCCCAAGGGACCGTCTACAGAATCTGATCTCTCTTAAGTTACCTATTAGTGAGATAGCAAGATCTCTTGGAGTTTCCAGGCCAACAGTATATACTGCAATGAAAGAATACAACATTACTTATGAGGGGCGATTTTCTGACCATTCCAATGAAAGCCTTCAAGCTGCAGTTAGAGGGATTAAAGTAAACCATACAAATTCTGGACAGGTGATGGTTCAAGGTCATTTACGTGCACAAGGTATTAATGTACGACGACGTCGTATAAGAAATACCATCAGACAGGTTGATCCTCTAGGCACATTAGCACGCTAACGTCTACGAATACACCGACGTGTTTATTCTGTTCCATACCCAAATTATTTATGGCACGTAGATGGTAACCACAAACTAATACGCTGGCGGTTTGTTTTGCATCACGGTATTGATGGTTTTAGCCGTCTTGTTACATTTGGCAAATTCTCTGGAAACAATAGGGCAGAAACTGTTCTTCAGTTATTCAGAGAAGCTGTTGAAACATATGGGCAGCCTAGACGAATCCGTACTGACTATGGTGGTGAAAATGTTGACATTTGGAAAGAAATGGTTGATACCTTGGGTGAAGAATCTTGTTCTGTTGTTGTTGGTAGCTCAGTTCATAACCAGCGGATTGAGCGGCACAATAGATCAGTAAATGAGCAGGTGATTAGCTCCTTTAAAAAACAATTTTATAAATTGGAAAGTGAAGGAATCCTGGATCCAGCAAACAACACCGATTTGTATTGCCTTCACTACATCTTCTTGCCCAGGTTGAACAGATCAATTACCGAATTCATGACTGCTCACAATAAGCTGCTCACAATAACCATCCTGTGTCTACAGAAGCAAACCACTCGCCTCTTCAGCTTTTTTGTGAGTGTAATCATCTCATTACTGCCCAGGGAGATACTATCCAAGAGAGGAACCAAGGCATGGATGTTAACCAGCTGCTTGAAACCAGGAATCTACCTTATGTAGAAGTCAATAATGTTGACAACCCTCTTGGCCATAATGGTTTACAAGAGCTGATGCGAAATATTAACCCTTTATCTGATGATGGAAAAGAACTTTATCGAAGAACAATACGATTTGTAGGTAATTATTTAACTAATGAGATAAAATAAATTAAAACTTCGATGACTTTTTGCATGTTTCTGAGGTATACCCTATGGTTGCTAGGGCAACCGTTTTGTTTAGATGCTGTTTTATTGAGAAAATCGTCCAAAAAATTGAGTAAAAAATAATTTTTAAGGCTGAAATATAGACCCCGATGTTTCGGTACATTATGTGGAAGCTTACATGAAAATACAGAGCGTTGCTGCTGGTGGCAACCTTTGACCGGAATGGATGATTTGATTTTGCATTTCATGTTTTCGTCTCTTGAGAAGAATCTAAAGTTAATATTTGGAATAATTATTTGAGTTTGAGTTATTTATACGTTCAGTAATGCCCAAGCAACGCACGTTGAGACGTAAAAAGAGACAGTTTACGGGGAATCAGTTCATGAAACCAAGCGCAAAGACGACCGGGAGTGAAGTCAGCGAGGAAGGATGTGCTTCGACTAGTGCGAGCAACAACCAAAGTGGTGTGAGTTATACTCTGCTAGAAAACTCGCGTCAGCATCTACAACGGACAGGGATGGATCTAGGATATTTTGTGAGTAGTTTCCGAGCGCCGAAGGCACGAGAAACTTCTAGGGGGGTACGGGGGCATGCTCCCCCAGGAAATTTTTGATTCTAGAGTCTCTGAAATGCTATTTCCTGTATTTTGAGGGTAGTTTTAACAAGAAAATTTTCAGGTCATTGACAATGACAAACCATAATTTTATGGTCTATTTTCTCATTGTGAATGACAATACCTGACCTGGTTTCCAAAATTGTGAAAACCAAGTTACAGAAGATGTGAGGATGTACAGTGTTTCAATTCTATTTCACAATCATCCTCCGAGAGAAACATGAAGAGAAAATTATGAATATCAATGATGCATGTTCACCAATATAATTATTATATATTTTAATATTTAAATTTTTCATAGAGATTGGGTATTTATATTCAGGAATTCATTAGAAACCGGCAAACTCTGGTCAGCTACGTTCCAAATCATCACCACCTACTGTACTTTTAGAATTTCATATTATGTTGAGTTTACCTATCTACAATACTTTCTTAAAGCGAGCCACTTTTAAAATTAATCAAACCGCTACAGTATGTACAGTACTGGGGATTTAATTGTCTATGTGAATGGAACCTAGTCTAGTACATGTTGCTAGACTTATACATGCACAGTAATTAAATCAAATATCATGTTTTAGAGGTGTATCCATCAGAATTTCTACAAAGTGAGAACTTATTAACCTGCAATGCATTATGAATTGAGTAAGACTTTACATATATACATGCATTAGAATTGGAATCTACTAAATACAATAGATCTAATCATCACTGCACAATATGTATGTCATTCTCATTCATCTGGGATGAAGAGCAGCAAATATGTCAATAATTTGTTCCAGGTCAAGGGGGATGTCTCTATGAGCATGCATTTAATACATATACAATATTTATTTACATAGGCATTTACATATACATTTACATATACAGGATATCATTGTGGTTCTCATTACCTACTCCAAAACCAAAAACAAAACAATCGAAGATGCCACAGTATCTCTAGATAGCATCTTACTTACTAAATGCTGTTTAGATCAGAAATCTTTCTAACAGTCCCCATCATCACATCATGTATCAGCTAGTACAGAGAGATTATTAAGGCGCTGGTTCATGTAATGTATATATGTAAGACGGCTCAAACGGTCGACGTACGTACAATGGATACGAGTGATTTTAAAGAAGTTTAATAGTCATAAACGAACAATATAATAACAATAAAACAGGAATAAAAAACAGGAACGAGTAACACTAATGTAACAAAGTAAATAAAAGGAAATACTAAGTATACAAGACTAAATATGTACAAGTTAAGAGATTACATATATCTAGCGATAATGACAAAAGTGAGAGCTAATACTTAATAAGCTAATACTAAGCGTAAAGGTCAATTACAGGTCATGCACAAATAAAGCGCAAATGACAATAAAGTTAACTAACAACAGCATAGTCAGTATAATATGAATAACTGCGTAACAATATAGAGTAAACTAAGTTGATAGTAATTATGTATCATAAGAAATATATAGAATAATACCTAATGTTAGGGAAGACTTGAACTTGGTAGACTGACTTGTAACATAATGCGCTCGTCTAGTCTGGAGAACTGGCGATCGTAAATCAACTGAATCAACTGTGATAACTGAACTTTCATGGTTCACTGCTCCTAATTTATAGTAACGTTTAGAAAGGTAGTAAACAGTATACACTTAACCAAATAAGGTCACAATTGTGGGTTGGGAAACCACAATAAAGCTGAAATAGGGAAATGACTAAACATATTCTACAATAACAGGATTTAGGTAAAGGAAGTGCATTGCTGCAGACCATGACTTTGCTAATCAACCACAAACAGCTAGGTGTGTAAGGAAACCAGAGAATGTAGATGACTTAGCAAGTAACCAACTTAACAAACAACTTAAATCTAGTTAAACTATGTGATCATAATAATAATTAAACGCGTGACGGTTGATCCGGTCACATATACAAAGCTTTACTAAACTGACCTTGTATTAGCGAGGAAGAACGTACTTGATTTTGAAAGTTGTTGAAGACCTTGGTTTGGCAATGGAATGGACGACTGCAGAGGCTAATCGTACGAAAATATGGCTGCAAATCCCGCCATCGTCAATAACGATTTCACTTCGCGTGAGCCAAAGTGAAAACCCACGAAGCGCCGGTCCTATTTATAATTTTTGAGTAGTTCGTGAGTAGTTTCCGTTAATTGGATTCACGACGATAGCCAATCAGAGACGATTTCGAGTAGTTTCCGTGGAGTTTGAGTACGGCGCTGCCCGCCGGTAGTAAAAGCCGGGCGCATTACAACGTAGTCGCAGGGTAGTATCGCCGGGAGCGATCGATATCCGTAGCGCTACTCGAATAATAGCTTTGAAAGAAGGAATCCGAAAAGTATTAAAGTACTAGATAACAAAACTATACTATTAAAAATATTTAAGAGTATTTTTTATCTTTCGTTCATCAACATCTGACTAGTTTCCGGAAACTACTGGCACTAGTCTGGATCCGCCCCTGACAGAGGAAATACCGCAAGAAGGAACCTGTGAACACGAAGCAGCAAATGGTGTATATACTACAGGATATAGGTTTGTGGATATGGAAATTCTTGGAAGTGTATTCTCATCGCTGAGATGTGCTGATTGTGGATGTTTCACTTTAGCACTCATGGAGAATCACTTACATAGGAAAGGTTGTGCATCAGAGTTGCGAGTTTTTTGCCAGAATTGTGGATGGAGAAATGACTTCCATACATCCAAGAAGCAAACTGACAGCTTTGAAGTGAATAGGCGCTTGGTGTATTCAATGAGGTCGTTAGGAAAAGGGCACAGTGGTGCAAAGAAATTTTGCACCCTAATGAATATGCCACCACCTTCAGCAGCAAAACCATTCTCGAAAAGTAGCAAGACCATAACAAAAAGAATAGAAACAATTGCAAAGAAAAGTATGGCAGATGCTGTTACTGAAATTAGAAACTGTAAGAATGCTGAGGAAAATAATGTAATCGATTGTCCTGTGTCGTGTGATGGAACTTGGCAGAGACGTGGCTTTTCCTGCCTGAATGGTTGTGTTATCATAATTTCCATCGAAACCGGCAAAGTTTTGGATACTGAAGCTTTGACCCGATCCTGCAAACAATGTCAACTGCATTCCCACCTTGACAAGGAAAGTGAGGAGTATCGTTTGTGGACAGCAGATCATACCTGAAGGCGCTGACCGAATGTTTAGGCGTTCAGTAGAGACACATAAACTCAGGTATTCTGAGCTTTATGGCGATGGTGATAGCAAGACACATCAGAAAATTAAAGATGTATATGAAGCAGATGGGATTGAAGTTGTCAAGCAAGAATGTATTGCACATGTCCAGAAGCGAGTCGGTACAACGCTTAGGAAATTGAAGAAAGATAATCCTGGTCTTGGAGGAAAAGTATCCGACACTTGTTACCACTTCATACACGCTGTACGTTGTATAATAGCTTAATATCACCTTTATTTGATTACGCGGACATTATGTGGGGCGACAGGAATAATGTCACTCTCATGGATGAACTTCAACTGTTGCAGAACAAGGCGGCCAAGATTATTCTTAATCTACCAAGCTATTCCTCTTCAACACAGGCACTACAAACACTTGGGTGGTCAACTCTCTTGAAGCGTCGACTTTTTCACCGTTACATTTTTGTTTATAAATATGTAAATGGTCTTATTGATTATGATTTTAATACTTTTAGAAATTTTAATATCCATTCTTATGACACACGCGGCAAAAATAATTTCCATCTACCTAGAGTTAAACGAAATTATGGCAAGCAACGTATTACATATCAAGGACTTTCCGAATGGAACAATTTAGATGAATCTTTAAGAAACACGAATTCGCTTTCACTTTTTAAACAGAAGTTAAAGCATATTGTCTTTAGTTAGTTATTTAATATCTTGTCTGTTTATCTTGATTTCTAATCTTTTAGATATTTGTATAATATATATATATATATATATACATATATATATTTATTTATTTATTCATTTATTGTATGTAAACATTATTTGTAGGGCCTCACTGAAAAACACCTCGGTGACGTGAGTACCCTGATTAAAGATTATTATCATCATCATCAAAAGGGAAATTAACAGATGTTATGATAGATAAATTGCAGAACTACTATGGCATTGCCATTAGGGCTAATGTTGGAAACCTGGAAACAATGAAGAAGGCAGTTCTAGCAAGTTTTTTCCATTGTGCTTCAAGTGAGTCACGTCTGCTTCATCAGCACTGTCCTGTTGGCCCTGATAGTTGGTGTAGGTATCAACAAGACAGAAACAATTACAAACATGGTTCTGGCCTTCCTCTTCCTATCATTGCAAAAGTAAAACCAATATACCAAAGGCTGAGTGACGATGGGCTACTTGAAAAGTGTCTCCATGGAAAAACCCAGAATCAGAATGAACCTTGAATTTTGTCTCTTTAGGCTCTCTTTGGCAGATATTGGGTTGTTTTGAGGTTTCTTTTTTCACATTCTGTTATTTTCAGTAAAAGATACTAATTTGGAATGGCAACACATACTTAACAAATTCAAAAAGAACGGTTGATGCCTGATTTTTCTTAATTACAAAAATAAAAACTTAAAATATTAAAAAAAAAACACAATGTCGATTGCTTTGATAGCTTTTTCACATGATATTACAGTTTTCCCATATTCCGCACATTGACTGTTTGAAATGTTTGACGAACAAAAACATGCTTGAAAAAATAGGGGGTCATCATGCTTATTTTCCAAATTTGTGAAGTGTATTTTTATTGACATTGTAGTGTCACCCAATCGATTGTATAGCGCGCAACATATGCGAACTTTGGAACATTACCAAACCTTAATTTTGGAACATTTATATAAACATTATTTTTAGGTACTATATAATTCCATAAACCCTTTAGGAAGTAGGTGCGCCTAGAGTTAATCTGGTTATCACTTATAGCCTAACTGTATTAATGCGCCTTAATTATCTTGACACTAATCTTGAGTGCTTTTCCGCCTCGCCTTTACAACCTAGCGTATATAATAACTTGTAAATATTCGTGACCAGATAATCTCCGCTTCGCGCTCTGAAGAGTTAAATTAAATGCATTCTATTGTAATGAGTATGTTCCTTTGTTAAGTAAAATTACATGTATATCAAAAACTATTAGTATTCGAGTATTCTTCTCGCAAACGTTCAAGCAACAAATCAATATTCGCGCTAAATTGGTGACCCTGACGAGAACTTTTACTTCACCTCAACAATGTCATTGGAAAATTCCCAGCAATCAAGTTCGACTGCCACAATTTCCAACTCCGCCGACCAAGCTCCACCACTACCAGTTACCTCAGCTATTAGCATCAAACTCCCACTATACTGGCCAAGCGACCCGGCACTGTGGTTTTCCCAAGTCGAAGCCCAGTTTACAACCCGTGCCATCACATCCGAACTTACCAAATACGCATATGTTGTTGGTTCGCTAGAAGAATTAGGTGACCGAAAACCCACCCAACTCTTTCGCCGAATGCAACAATTGTTGGGTAACAGCCAACTTGAACCCTCCATCATGAAGCAGTTGTTTCTTCAACGACTCCCAGCCAATGTACAGCTCATCTTGGCCTCAATAAAAGACACCATGGACACCGAGAGCTTGGCCAAGATAGCAGACAACATTCTCGACGTGGCTCCAACTCACAATGCCCCATCAACGCTGTCCACAGTAGTTCCCCATCCACAACCAGCAGCCTCCGCACAACCCACGGAACTGCGTGAACTCGTCTCCCAGTTGACAACAACAATGAACCATTTCAACCGAAATTTCACTCCTCCACAACAGGAATACACAGATTCGCGACGCCGAAGCCCGTCGAAAACCCGTCGTTCTTCCTCGCCATATCGCGACCACGACCGTGCTAATACCACCACCGAGCAAGGCCCCAGCAACACCGTTTGTTGGTACCACACCAAGTTTGGTGCCTCAGCTAAGAAGTGCTCGCCACCATGTTCTTTCTCCCAACAACAAGCATCACCATGAAACTACAACGCCAGGCAATAGATGCGGCAGAGTCGTCTGGCGTTTCTCATCAAAGCCGCCTGTTTTACGTTACGGACACTTCAACAAAGCAACAATTTTTAATCGACACAGGCGCAGAAGTCAGCGTCCTTCCACCACGACCAACAGACTGTACACATCGTCAGGGTTATGATCTTCAGGCAGCCAATTCCTCCACAATTGCCACCTACGGTACCCGATCATTAACCCTCAACCTCGGTCTTCGACGATCCTTTCCCTGGATTTTCACGATCGCCGACGTCAACCACGCCATCATCGGGGCTGATTTCCTTCGCCATTTCAACCTTCTCGTTGACCTAAGCACTTGGAGCCTTATTGACGCAGTAACTAACCTTCGTGTTAACGGTATTACTTCGCCAATAACAGCCCTTAGTCCCGTCTACGCTTCCTTACAAACAACTCCTTTCACGACAATCCTCAGCGAGTACCCAGACATCACCCGACAAACACCAAGCAAACTTCTGTTAAACACAACGTTACCCACCACATCCTTACACGCGGACCACCTTGCTCTGCTCGACCTCGGCGCCTTCACCAGAACGACTCAAGATCGCTAAAGACGAGTTTCAACATATGTTGGACAAGGAAATTGTTCGACCCACCAGCAGTCCTTGGGCTTCTCCTGCACATGGTTCCCAAATCTCAACTTGGTGATTGGCGTCCATGCGGCGACTATCGTGGCCTCAATTGTGTCACTATTCCCGACGAATACCCAGTTCCACATATTCAAGATTTCTCCGCCAGCCTCCACGGTAAAACCATCTTCTCCAAGATTGACCTCGTTCGAGCGTACCACCAGATACCTATGGCTAAAGACGAAATTTGTAAGACCGCCATTACCACCCCTTTTGGTTTGTTTGAATTCAACAAGATGCCCTTTGGTCTCTGTAACGCAGCACAAACCTTCCAACGCTTTATGGACGAAGTAACTTGTGGCCTCGATTTCGTTTATGTTTACATTGATGACATTCTCATCGCAAGCACAAACGCCCTCGAACACGCAGTTCGTCTACGCTTACTCTTCGACCGTTTTCGACAGTACGGTGTGGTTATCAATCGAGCTAAATCCGTGTTTGGTGTTTCATCCCTCGAGTTCCTTGGCCACAAAGTCAGTGCTCACGGTATCCATCCTCTCGACTCCAAAGTCAATGCCATCCATGACTTTCCTCCCTACTTCCCTCACCAAATTTCGAGAATTCCTTGGCCTTGTGAATTTCTACTGCCGTTTCATCCCCCAATGTTCTCACATCCTTCAACCTCTTACTGACATGCTTGCTTCCACTGGCTCCACCAAGAAGATACGCAACACCACACTCGAATGGTCCGAACCTGCCACCTCCGCTTTTCACACAATCAAGAACGCTCTTGCTGATGCAACTCTACTGTCTCACCCAAAGCCCGATGCTGAATTGTGCCTCATGACCAATGCCTCCGATGTTGCAGTTGATGCCGTTCTTCAACAACGTTTGGCAACCACTTGGTTTCTTTTCAAAACGCCTTCAACATGCAGAAACCCGGTACAGCACCTTCGGACGTGAACTCCTCGCAGTATACCTATCTATCCGCCACCACCTCGAAGTACGCCAGTTCTTTGTGTTGACCGACCATAAGCCGTTGTTGACCTATTCCTTATGCAAATCCATTGACCGTCATTCACCTCGCGAAATTCGCCATTTGGATTTCATTTCCCAATTTACCACCGAACTCCGTCATGTTAGTGGAAACGAAAATGCCTTGTCACGCATCGCCACCTTAACTCCTTCCTCAACTATCGATTTTGACGCCATGGCTTTTGCTCAACGCAATGACGAAGAACTCAACCAGCTTCGAAGCGACCCTTCGTCCTCCACACTGGAACTGCGAGATCACCCCATAGCCACCTCCAGTAAACCTCGACCTTTTGTCCCTAAGGCTTTTCGCCGCTCCATCTTCGACTCCCTCTTCAACCTTTCCCACCCAGGCATGAAGGCAACACAACACCTGATTACTGAACGATATGTTTGGCGCAGCATCAACTGCGACGTACAACAATTGACCCGAACATGTCTCCAATGCCAACGCTGGGAAGTTCAACGTCATACCTGTGGCCCTCTCTCAAACTTTGAGATTCCCACCGCCAGATTTTCCCATGTCCACATCGACCTCGTTGGACCTCTCTCGCCTTCCAACGGCTCTTCCTACATCCTAACCTGCATTGATCGATTCATTCGCTGGCCTGAAGCAATTCCTATCTCAAACATCACAGCCGAAACAGTTGCTCAAGCTTTTCTCACTCATTGGATCTCTCGATTTGGTGTTCCACACGTAATTACCACCGATCGTGGAAGACAGTTCGAAAGCCATCTTTTTGCTTCCCTTACCAACTTCCTTGGTACAACCCGGATACGAACTACCGCCTACCACCCGATTGCAAACGGTCTCATTACTCTCATAGAACGTTTTCATCGACAGCTGAAAGCGAAGCGCCGTCAAAGCTGACTTTGGCCATAGCGTTGCAGAGAGAGTTTACGGCACAACCCTTTGCTTACCAGGCGAATTCTTTTCCCCACCCACGTCAACCGCCTCAAACGAACCCTGTATGATCTGAAACCCCCGCGAGACCGTCCTCGACATCGCATGTTCCAAAAGACCTTCAAACCTATACTCATGTTTTTATACGTTGTGACGCCGTACGAAAACCTCTACAACCACCTTATGATGGCCCCTATAAAGTTATGTCGCGCTCCACGAAATCCTTTAAAGTCGACCTTGGTAATCGGACAGACACAGTTAGTATTGACCGTCTGAAATATGCACATCGCGACGCAGATACTACGCTACCGAAAGCTACGCTACCTGCAGCGACTCCAATTGAACCTACCGAAGAACCAGATCGGGTCGTCATGTTCATTTTCCAGCGCGTTACGTTGCGATCGTTAACTTTATTAACTTCTGCACTGGCAGGGGACTCCTGTAGTGTCACCCAATCGATTGTATAGTGTGCAACATATGCGAACTTTGGAACATTACCAAACCTTAATTTTGGAACATTTATATAAACATTATTTTTAGGTACTATATATTTCCATAAACCCATTAGGAAGTAGGCGCGCCTAGAGTTAATCTGGTTATCACTTATAGCCTAATTGTATTAACGCGCCTTAATTATCTTGACACTAATCTTGAGTGCTTTTCCGCCTCGCCTTTACAACCTAGTGTATATAATAACTTGTAAATATTCGTGACCAGACAATCTCCGTTTCGCGCTCTGAAGAGTTAAATTAAACGCATTCTATTGTAATGAGTATTTTCCTTTGTTAAGTAAAATTACATGTATATCAAAAACTATTAGTATTCGAGTATTCTTCTCGCAAACGTTCAAGCAACAAATCAATACTCGCGCTAAAACATCATCAGATCATATGGTAGTGAAAATAGCAGAATTTGAAAGAAAAAACAGTAACCTTTCTGGACAACTTAATAATTATATGCTAAAGAAAACTAAAAGTGTTAAATCAAAGAAGGTGCATCAAAATTATGTTAGGCCACCCTAAGAGCTCCCATTTTGTGTAGTTGCATTACGCCAGGATTTTTACAAACATGCACATTTATTTATTAATTACATCTAAGCTGCCCTGTAAAGGTCGTAAATAATGCAACTCATAAATTTACAATATAAAATAATTCTATTTACTTACGTATTTCTGAACGTTATGTATGCGCACCTTCAATATAAATTGTTCAGTTAATAATTGAACAAAGTAGATTAAATCCTGAAATCAAAATTTCATCACAACCAAAACTGTAAATTTTACATACATTCTTAATATCGTTTCTGATTAGATTGCATGTTTCTTACAGGAGTTGCATTAGTAGTGGCAATTTCTGAGTATTCTCCTTGTTGTCTAGATCTTTTAAGTATTTTAATACTTTTACAGTTCTGGTTGGATGCCAACAGTAGAATGCAACAAAAAGACAGGCCATATTTATTGCACACATTGTGTGTAATGTCTAAAATTGTTTTCTATATGAGTTCATATATATATATAAATGTGGAAGAATGGTACCCAAAATTCTCGAAATTTGGGGAAAAAATTATTAGTGTTTTGATACCTGTAATTACTGCTGATTAAGGAGAACTACGTTCCTTCCAGAAAAAATGAAACTTCAGTGACTTTTAAGTGTTTCTGAAGCTTACCCTATTGTTTTGGCTCAAACAAACCCTGCTATTACAAGGTACATTCTGTGGTACATTCAGCCTTTCCCACAGACTGGCTGAAACTGCAATGTTCACATCTCATATTTTACATATGTTCAGAAGGTTTAAAGTTTAGATATTTAGGGAAATTGTTCACGTTTAATTCATTACGTTCAATAATGCCAAAGCAACGTACGCTTGGGCGTAAGAGATTTTAGGGAAATGTTTCTATTTCTATTAGATCTAATATTGGAAATCTGAATGAAATGAAGGAGGCAGTGCTTGCTAGTTTTTTTTTCACTGTACCTCAAATGAGTCGCGTCCTTTTCACGAATACTGTCCGGTTGGCCCTGATAGCTGGTGTGGATACCAGCATGACAAGGACAACTAGAAACATGGTCCTCGTCTTCCTATGTATATTATTGCTAAAGTTAAGCCTGTTTACCAAAGGCTTCTAGAAAAATGTTTACATTGGAAAACCCAAAATCAAAATAAAAGGTTTAATGAATGGTCTGGCAAAGAGTGTCAAAAGAAGTGTATGTTGGAAGAGATGTGTTAGAGTTTGATGATAAAAAACAACAAGATGAAGGCACTACATATGGTGCTCGACAGTTATAATTAACTATGACAACTATCGGTTGTGCTACAGCTTCTCAAAACTATACTTGAACTTTACATCCATTTTTCTAAAAGAAACGATTTTTACTGTATGTGCCACAGCTCAACAGTTCTCTCCTGTAAAAGCTATTTAATTAAGTCAATCAATTTTTCTGTTATTATCCATCAGTAATATTTCTGTGATATCATCCTAAAAGGAAGTGTTAGCTGTAAATTTATTATATAATTTTAGGCCTTTGTATGCACCACTTTTTGCCGGAATTGACTATGCTATTTTTGATCTTGTAAATTAAGGTAAACCAAGGTCTGTGTTGTCAAGATTGGGCCTACATATGTAGAACATGCGACAAAAATATTAGAATCAAATGTTGCTTTGATAATGAGATACAGCTGTTGCTGCAAAGGTCCCAAAATGGATCTTTTAGGGCGTGGCCAGTTGCCATAATAACCAATTTACAATAGAATTCTTGCACAACAATTTCTCTCAATTAGAGTAATCACATGATATGAAAGACAATTTCTTCAAACTCAATGCAAACATTTTTGGGCCTGTGGGTACCATTCCACCTAGTATGGCCTGTATTGGGTAGCTTGTGATCCATCTTTTTTAATGCCGAAAGTAGAGCACTTATCGACTCTAATATTGAAACCGGACAAATAACACCACTTGGTGAAAATATTTAGTTCGGTGGCCGTTACAATCGCGGTGTCATCAGCGAATTGAAACCAGTGACGTGGTCGCAACGAATCACAATAGCAATAACCCATGGTTCTGATCCGATCGTCTTCAATACATTTAATTAACGTATTGATGCACATATTAAATAACAAGGGGCCAACTCTAATTGGGTCCGTCAAATGCCTTGGTGCCAATTGAAACACTATAATTTCTCTATATGTTTAACACCAATTCAGTGATCGATTCAGGAATATGGTGGTAAATTAAAACACTTTCAAGTAGGCGGTGATTGACTTCGCCAATGGCTATTTTTTAGATCCAAAAGAGTGATTATCATAGATCTTTGGTTGGTCCTTGCATGATTAATCATATGGGTTAAGAGCTCTGTATGTTCGATGATCCCCGAAACGCCGTTACAGAAACCCTTTTGTATTTTTGTTTCGATATAGTTGTTTTTTATCAGAAATGTATGTATTTGGTTACAGATTAATGCCGAATAAATCTTTCCTCGTACTGGTTGAAGGGTTATTTGGTCTGAATATAATAATAATGGAAACTTTATTTGAATGACTTTTTAGATAATATACAACTGTAAATAAGGTAATTTACAATCGGCTACTTGAATCAACATTAACAATATATAACTAATAACTATATATAACAACAAAACAAATATATAGCACAATAATTTAAAAAACTTAGCAGTTCGGGATTTGTCCATTCCTTGTTTCGGCAACAGAATATGTAATTAGTGGTTCTGATTGCGATCGTCATCATTCTCTTAATACAATATTTTTGGTGAGTCTTGTCATGACTAAGATCATTCAGCATTTCTATGAATGCCATGGTGCATTCCATGTAAACTGTACGCCGGAGATACGCGGAACACTTCCGAACGCCACGCCAAGATTACACAATATAAAAATGGGGGTCTGGGGAGAGTGATAGTCACGCCGAGATTTTAGGCATTTGAAAACTGAGGAAATAACATGCGGTACATGCTTTTTGCGGCTTCATTTCAAACACACAAAACCTTCTGGACGAGGTGAAAGCAATATTGATATGCCTAAACAAGTAACAACATAAAGCAGAAATCACTTTTCGGCGCATGCACCGCTACGCCAAACACTTATAGTTTGACGATCTTACGCCCACACGCCAACCATTTCGCAAGTCCACGTCGGAGATCTCCGGCATGGAGTACATTAAATGCACACTGGTATGAATGTAGAACATTCTGCTGCAAAGACACCAAGGGAGCTGATCGATAGGTTTACAAATTTAAGTGATCTGAATTGTTCACTTTGACTTTGTTCCCTAATCAATTCTGAATATTTGGATTTTTTACGATCGATTTGACTCAAAACCAACAGTCAGTTCAACAATGTAGAGGCATCCAATATATAACTAATAACTATATATAACGACATAAAACAAATATATAGCACAATAATTATAAAAACTTAGCAGTTCGGGATTTGTCCATTCCTTGTTTTGGCAACAGAATATGTAATTGGTGGTTCTGATTGCGATCGTCGTCATTCTCTTAATACAATATTTTTGGTGAGTCTTGTCATGACTAAGATCATTCAGCATTTCTATTAATGTAGAACATTCTGCTGCAAAGACACCAAGGGAGCTGATCGATAGGTTTACAAATTTAACTGATCTGAATTGTTCACTTTGACTTTGTTCCCTAATCAATTCTGAATATTTGGATTTTTTACGATCGACGTTATTTTGAAGATTTGACTCAAAACCAACAGTCAGTTCAACAATGTAGAGGCATCCACTTGCAGTTGATAGGAGCAAGTCTGGACGGTATGTGTCACCAGTTATAATGAATGGATTTTTATAACCTGGAAGATCAACATAAAGACATGAACAACTTACGGTCTGTAGGGTCGTTGTGAGAAAGTTCAAGATAGAGTCGTGTCTCCACGTAAATCGTTCTAGGTACGACTGGCAACCGGCCACTACATGAAGAAGAGTTTCCAGGGGCACCCATTACAATTAAAAATATTTTTCAGGAGAAGTTTTCGGGGGACGCACACCATATTTTCGTAAGCTGGGAAAGGAAAACTTAGTAATATCGGAGAAAAAGGATCCATGACAGGTTAAATGGTTATGAAGTCTATCCTCTTGTCCAGAGCGACAGTCCTTAAGAACTTGCTTGGTGGAGTTGTACACGTCATACTGGATATTTGTGCTGTTACTAGTTGACTTCCAGAGATCATTGATTGCTTAGTTTGGAGATGTTTTAAGAGCTCTACGGAGAACTGTTTGGCATTTGGTGAATTTGACAGATGGAGGACAAATATTAAGACCAAATTCGTTTCTGGTTTGGTAGACAGTACTAAGTGTTCCTGATATAGGTATTTCAATTAGCCATTTACGAATATAACTGTTCACTATAGAATCAATGTTCTCTCTGAAATCCAAGTTTTTGATAAAGTAGTAACAGTAAAATGCCAGGATATTTTGGATAAAACATAGCGACTGTACAAGAGGATTTTATTTTTTGGATGTAGTGGCTTGGAATCAATATCAGTCATTAGTTCGTCAATGAGGGAGGTACAGTACTGCCTAGAAATAACCTAACAGAAACCGGGGTTCATCCGCGGGTCATCCCTAACCGCAATATTAACCGCAATTGCATTTCGGAATATGTCGTTTATTTCCGAAGTTTGGCGTCGTTTGACACATGGTTTAAGTTCTGTTGCAGTTCGAAGAAATGGGAAAGTTGTCAAAATATGCTAAGTTACGGCAGCGATGTAGAATATTACTTATTTCAGAATATAATATCGTTTGCTATGAATTTGATAAATACTTAGTCTTACTTAGCCTTCCTTATCCTTCCTTAATCTTCCTCAGCCTTCCTTAGCCTTCCTTAGACCTCCTCAGCCTTCCTTAGCCTTACTTATCCTTCCTTATCCTTCCTCAGCCTTCCTTAGTCTTACTTATCCTTCCTTAGTCTTACTTATCCTTCCTTAGTCTTCCTCAGCCTTCGTTAGTCCTTAACCTTACTTAGCTTCCTTAGACTTTCTTAACCTTACTTAGCCTTACTTATCCTTCCTTATCCTTCCTCAGCTTTACTTAGACCTACTCAGCCTTCCTTAGCCTTCCTTAACCTTACTTAGCCTTCCTTAACCTTACTTAGCCTTCCTTAGTCTTACTTATCCTTCCTTAACCTTACTCAGCCTTCCTTAACCTTACTCAGCCTTCCTTAGCGTTCCTTAGTCTTCCTCAGCCTTCCTTAGCCTTACTTAGACCTCCTTAGCCTAATTAACAACTTATCGACTTACTTGAATTATTGTTGACCATACCTATGCGGTGCGCGTCCCCCATTTAAAATCCCACAAACTTCTGATTTTTTATATTAAAGTGTTTCATAATCTTGATGCCCTTTGTAATCGTGCATTTTTTGCAACGGCGTTGTGCCTTAATTTCGCCAAAACACTTCTGGGCTTTGCAAAATTAAATATTTTCTTGAGGGGACATGCCCCCAGACCCCCTTAGTACGTTACCGTTATCCCTGAAGGTCCCTTTTAGGAAAATGCCACCTTAAAAAATGCCATCTTAAAAAAGGCCCTGGTATATAGCGTACATCATATGAATACTAATTATATAAGAAATGAGGAAAAAACTAGGAAAATCTTTGTCCAAGGTGGGAAAATAAACAAAACGTTGTTGGAAAACCTCCTCAATCATGAACTAAGGACGCTACGCGTCCTCCGGGCTTTATGTATAACATACATCGCTCGTTCTCGGGATTTATCGCTTACATAATTAGCCTTCCCTACCGTTTGTAACCCTTCTCTGGCCTCCTATAGGCCTCACTCAGCATACAGAGACAACGGAGCAACTTTGCCTTAACTTAAGCCCAACATTGCCTTCCTATAGTACACTAGAAAATATAATAGCCTGGTGTATCATAAAAACAAAATATAAAAAGGATGGTGTATTGCCACTTCATAATCGTATTCCGCGTAAAAATATGAACTATTAGACGAAGAATGACTTCCTGAATTTGAATTTTACATCGGCAATACGGTTCGACAAAACGTTTCTTCATGTTTTTACTGTCATGAAAACCATAGTAATTCTGGGCCGGAAGTAAAACGAATGACTACATAGACGTCACAAACAACTCTCCGTACTATCGGTCATGAAATCAAAATATCCAACTTTGGGAGCTTGTAGAATCTGTTTTTCATTTTTCTCGATCAAATAATCTGCAAAAAACCTATCCATCTCCTGTTTCGTTTGAGCCAGAAACGAATTTGGGTTTATAAACGTTTTGAGCGTTGGACCATATTGTAACGGTATAGTATATTTGGGTATAGTTATAATTGTATGCTTCGATTCTCTAGTGACTAGTATGTCTTTACAAGTCTTGGCCCAAGCGACAATTCCTGGGAACCGAACCCCCCACTCAAGCACATGGCTTTCAGTCCCTTGATTGGCCAATCAGCTGTATCGTTACACATATTATGTACTATAAGATGAATTTTGCAATATATTACCATTTTCTATTTCAATTGAAAAATAATTATGACAACAATTGCAAGCAAAATTATATTAATTTTAATGTCAACATTATTTGAATGGAAAGAGATGTAATTTTAATTGAAAGAGATGGAATGGGAAGAGACTGGCGTTCATCTTTGTATTTTAATTCTTGTTCAGCGTTCTTGTTGAGTAATTTTCTGGTTCTCTTCGTTGGATTGGTTGGTTGGTAGTAACAACTTAAATTGTCGTTAAGTCCTTCTTTTCGTTTTGGGATTTTTTTTCTGATCGTCACATTGGTCTTTTCTATCCCATTCCCTACAATATTGATTTAAGAGTTTGCAAATTAAAAAAAAAGACATGAATACATCGTGTACAACTATTAACGGCGTTTGTTTTACGGATGCTTTGTTTAAAGAAAACCACGGATATATAGTTTAATACTAACGTATAAAACACATCGTATTAAAAAGTTTACTTATGCTGTTTTCAAAATTTTTCATTTGAATTACATGCAAAAACGTAGGCAGATTTATTTAGATAAACTTACTATTAACGTCTTCGCCTCCATCTCCATGTTCATCTTCTTTAGTTTCGTCCAGGTTTTCGTCTGTACATTCACAAATATAATATTTACGATTTTACATTCGGATATAGTTTAATACCAACGTATAAAACACATCGTATTAAAAAGTTTACTTGCACTGTTTCCAAAATATTTCATTTGAATTACATGCAAACTTAGGCACATTTCTTTAGATAAACTTACTATTAACATCTCCGTCTTCGCAAGCTCCATCTCCATGTTCATCTTCTTTGTTGGTCCAGGTTTTCGTCTGTACATTCAAAAATATAATATTTACGATTTTATACTACATAAAGCACACGTATTAAAAAGTTTACTTACACTGTTTCCAAAATATTTCATTTGAATTACATGCAAACTTAGGCATATTTCTTTACATAAACATCTCCGTCTTCGCAGGCTCCATCTCCATGTTCATCTTCTTTATGTTCGTCCAGGTTTTCGTCTGTACATTCAAAAATATAATATTTACGATTTTATACTATGTAAAGCACACGTATTAAAAAGTTTACTTACACTGTTTCCAAAATATTTCATATAGTAATAATAATAATAATTGTGAAATTTATATAGCGATAATTTCATAAAATTCTCAAAAGCGCATCACTTGAAGAAAAGACAGTAAGAATAATAAATTACTAAAAAGACTAAAAATAAAGTATGTTTATACATTACAAAAGCTAAGTTAAAAAGATGAGTTTTAAGAAAACATTTAAAAGTTTTCAAATTGGTGATACCTGGAATGTCTGATCGGAAGAGCATTTCAAAGTGTTGGAGCTGCGACCTGAAAGATCCTATCACAGAGAGTTGTCATGGAGTAAAATGATATGGATGTTTAAGATAAGTAAAGATGAACGCAGGCTGTAACTTATTGCTGCAGACAGTAAGAAGGTTCTTTAGATAATCAGGGCACATGCCATCAAGAACTTTAAAGGTTAACAAAAGAATATTGAAGTTGATGCGAAATTTTACGGGGAGCCATACAGTGCAATTTATGTAAAACATGAGTTATATGTCAGGTTGAACTTTACCATGCAAGTTGGGACATTGGTAGGCCATGTTGTAGTAGTCAATACAGGATGAGATAAAGGCATGAATCCGAATATAGCGGCTGTGTCCTGAGAAAGGTATTTCTGATCAGGAACAAAGCTTATTTATGCGAGGGCATAGTAATGGTGGAATCAAGCTCTGACCCAACATTTTTCACTTCAGAGATAGACTTTATGTTTGAATTACATGCAAAAAATAACAGTAATTATTCAATGGGAAGTGCTAGTCTGAATAACTTATCTATCTACGGCTTTCATGATGATGTGCACGATTCTTCATTTGATTTCCCCGATACTCCTTTCCCTCGTGGAAGTAACTCGTCTAACTTATCCGTGTGGAAAAAATTTCCCTTCCTCTTACTTCATCGAAATCGCTACACTTTGCTTGTGTCAATGCCCACTCTGTTAAGAACAAGACCGCTGATATCGTTGATCACGTGATTGGGAACGCGATTGATGCCTGTATTGTGACAGAGACATGGTTAAAGAGCCAGGATTCAGTTAGTATTGCCATGTTATCTCCTTCTGGTTACTCTTTCAAGAGCTTTCCAAGACAATCTGACAGGAGAGGGGCGGTGGCACTGGAATCTTGTTTAATAACTGCTTAAACGTCTCTCTTATTCAGGGCGGTGAAAAACGATCTTTTGAATACTCAGAGTGGAACTTGTCATCTCTTGACCGTGTCATCAAGGTTATTGCAGTTTATCGTCCACCATACTCTGAGGCTCACCCTGTTTCCTCGACCATTTTCTTTGAAGAATTTTCCGACCATCTGGAAACTGTTGTTATGTGTTCTGAGGTGCTACTGATTACAGGTGATTTCAACTTTCATCTTGACGATTCTTTAAACAATGATTCGCATAAATTCAACGAACTGCTCGAAACTTTTGGACTTTTGCAACATGTGAAGGGAGCGACTCATACGTCAGGTCATACCTTGGATCTCCTTATTTCCAGATCTACTAATGATATCAAAGTTTGCTCGTTGCGATCTACCAGTTTTATTTCTGATCATTGTTTTTTGGAATGCAATCTGACTCTCCCGAAACCTAACTTTGAAGTGAAGGAGATTAAGTTTCGTAGGACGAAACAAATCAACGTTTCAACTTTCAAGGCTGATATCGCTGCATCTAATCTATGCAGGATTACCTCCTTGGATGATGTAGCGAAATGCTATGATGATACTCTTTCACATATTTTGGACAAGCATGCTCCTTTGCAAAAGAAAGTTGTCGTCTTTAGACCTAGAATGCCTTGGTATAACAATGAACTTAAAGATCTAAAAGCCAAACGTAGAAAACTAGAGAAGAAAATGTTAAAGTCGAGGAGTATGGGTGATGCTGTTGCTTATCGCAACGTTTGTAATGCATATTCAGTTCTTCTGAATAATGCTAGAACATCATTCTACACTGACTGTATCAATGACTGTAACGGTAACTCAAAACAACTCTTTCATATTGTTAATTCGCTGTGCAAGGGACGTCAAGAAAAGCCTCTTCCTCCATGTGATGATTTTTGTGAGTTGGCAGATGACTTCGGTGAATATTTTTGCCGAAAAATTCAATTGATCAGAGATAACATTGACAAGATTGTTGTTACTCCACCGCCAGTTGTAAGTTGTTCTCCCAGTGTGAAGCTAGAGAAATTTACCCCTCTTACTGTTGAGGAGGTTTATGATATAATCATCAAATCTTCTAATGCATTTTGTCAACATGACCCGATACCAACGTGGCTGCTTAAACTATGTGCTGAAGAACTTTCTCCGATTATTGCATTGATGATCAACCTATCCTCCAAGAAGGCTATGTTCCAGAAAATTGGAAAGTGGCACTTATTTTTCCACTTTTAAAAAAGCTAGGTTTGGATATTATCTTCGAGAACTTCAGACCTGTAAGTAATCTACCCTTTGTTTCCAAAACTGCAGAGAAGGCTGTGTTGTGTCAGCTCTTAGATCACTGCATTGAAAATGCCCCACTTCCAACAAACCAGTCAGCTTATTGTAAATTTCACTCGACCGAGACTTCGCTTCTGCGTGTCCAAAATGACATACTGCTGAGTATGGATAAACAAATAGTTACTATACTTATACTTTTGGACTTATCCGCAGCTTTCGATACGTTGGACCATGGGATCCTTGTCGAAATTTTAGAATCGTACTTTGGTATTATTGGGGATGCACTCAAGTGGATTACTTCCTTCCTTACTGGTAGAAAGCAACGTGTAACTATTAATCAAGAGTCATCCAAGCCCTTCAGTGTTCAATATGGAGTTCCACAGGGCAGTTGCCTTGGTCCTGTTCTATTTTCATTATATGTGTCTAGACTGTTTCAGATAGTTAATAAACACCTTCCTTCTGTACACGCATATGCAGACGATACTCAACTGTATTTCTCTTTTCGACCGGAATCGTCGGTTCAGGAGGATTGTATTACTGATGTTCGAGCCTGGTTAATCTCTCATAAACTTATGCTCAATGACTCTAAAACTGAACTTTTGGTTATTGGATCTCAACACCAACTTTCTAAAATTAACATCAAATCTATCAAAGTTGGTCTCACTAATATTACGCCAATGAAGAAAGTTCGCACTTTGGGTTCGTGGTTTGATAACCATATGACCATGGATGCCCATGTTGGAAAGATGTGTAGCAAGGCCTTTAGGGGACTTTATAATATCCGACAGATCAGAAAGTTCCTTTCTGCTGAGTCTACCAATGTACTAATCCATGCTTTCGTCACATCGCACTTGGATTATTGTAATTCTGTTCTCTATGGCCTTCCACAATACCAGTATGATCGCCTCAAAGGTCCTCAATGCTGCTGCGAGAGTGGTGTGTTTGATACCGAGATTTGCCCATATTTCACCAGTTTTAGTTCAACTTCATTGGTTGCCTATCAAGTTTCGAGTAGAGTTTAAAATTGCTCTTTTAGTATACAAGGCGCTAAATGGAATGGCGCCTGTTTACATTTCTGAATTATTGATAAACAAGCCTGTGAGTAGATACTATCTTAGGTCCGATGACCAGTATCTGCTTCTGGTACCACGTTTAAAATGCAAGACATTTGGAGATAGATCCTTCGCATACGCTGGTCCATATGTATGGAACACTCTGCCCTTGGATATTAGACTCAGTACAAGCTCTAATATTTTTAAGACTAAGTTAAAGACTTATCTTTTTAAGAAGGCTTACTTTTAGTTAATCTGTTAATTATTTATTTATAGTTGCTCTAGTTTATTTTATTTTGTAAAGCGCTTTAGAAATGCTTGCATAATTTAGCGCTATATAAATTCTTCTGTTATTATCATTAAAAACGTAGGCAGATTTCTTTAGATAAACTTACTATTAATGTCTTCGCCTCCATCTCCATGTTCATCTTATTTATTTTCGTCCAGGTTTTCGTCTGTACATTGACAAATATAATATTTACGATTTTACACTCGGATATAGTTTAATACCAACGTATAAAACACATGATCGTAGCTGTTTCCAAAATATTTCATTTGAATTACATGCAAATTAGGCATATTTCTTTAGATAGACTTACTATTAACATCTCCGTCTTCGCCTCCATCTTGGCCATATTCATCTTCGGTATTTTCGTCTGCACATTCAAAAATATTATATATACGATTTTATATACATTTTAGTTATACCTGTCAGTTTATAACTACAGTAAGTGGATGCCTTGCCTTTTTGTGTGAAACTATATCAAATTTCATCAACACGTTGCCTATGTTGGGTCGTAAACGACTCTTTTCAACAATATGATTTTGCAACACGTTTTAAACAATTTAATCACGTATATCGTGATGTTATGGTTATTTTGGCTGTTTCGTAATTGGTTTTTTTGTGCATACCTAAACTGTTGCCAGGCTTCTCTTGGGTTTCATTATCCGTAGACGTCGAGGTGCAAAATCAAAAGCATTTTTTTGGCAAGAAAATATATCATTATAGTCTTCATTTTAAGGTACAAGTTATTCATTCGAAATGAAACACCATAACGGTAATAATTAAGACAAATATCTTAATACTATATTTTAAGTAAATTAAGGTGGCTCTCTATGGTTTTTGAAAAGGAAAAAACAGATTGCAAAGTGAATATTCTGGAAAAGAATGAAACTTAAGTTATTAATTGAGTAACTTTCAGGGTATCATGTACTGTCAATAGATAAAGTGTTACATCTGTTCATAGCGACAGAAGGAATAACAATTGAACACTTAATCATTGACCGACAATATTTGATGCCTGAAAGTTTGTCTATCCGGCTTACCACTGTCAAGAGCTTCAACCAAATGTTTTGGCACTGCCGTCCTGCGGATATGCAAACCACCATACTGGATACTGTGGCATCTTACTTTTATATTTTTTGTGCAACCAATGTTGTTCAAGGTGACGTAATTTTTGTATGCTTCGCCAATTGCCAGAGGTGCTCCAAGGCAGATGAAAACCCAAGACATCGCCACACAAGCATTTTCTCACACTAAACTGTCGGTTGAAAAACATCTTTCCCTGTAAATATGTCTGTAGTTAATACACTCATGTTACCATTCTTATAAGCAATTGCTTTTGTCAATAATTGCTTGTTTCTATATTTATTTATTTTATTGTTAAGTAAATTAAGACATAATTAAGACAATTGCTGTAGAAACTTTACCTATTCTGCATGACAAGTTCGATAACCGCACACCTTAAATCATTGGATTTGACGGGAAGTGCTTTGATTGTTTTACACGCCTTAACCTAGTCTAAAATAGACAATACACACCTTGTCTGGATTTCTGTCGTCACTTTTCTAACGAAGTCATTAGTAAGCTCCTCCATAGCAACGTTTTTCAAGTCTGCAACAGCTTGATGGTTGGCGTGGGCATCTTTTTTATCATTCTCCACAAGTTCGTTATGGTGTGGAAGCACTACAGTAGTCATCCACTGCCTCAAAATGGGAAATAGTTCTTCCTTAAGTCCCAGCTTCTCGATTATCTGAAAAAACAAGCAACTTTTAATAGCTATATAATTTGCAGAGTAAAAGCAATTGCTCGAGCTGTGGTACTCTGGTGTATATCAATAACGTGTAATTTTGCGCTAGAAAGATCTTCTTCATTACTTTCTCTACACTCGTACAGCAGGTGTGCATATGTCATATCCCTGTCTTTTAACTGAAGTGAACCTCTTCACTCTCTAACCTTATTTAAAATCAATGTAATGTTTGACATGTGAGGCGCATGCACTTCTTCACACTATGTATATATGTCTATGACGCAAACTTGAAAGACTAACAGAGATACAGAATGTCACATTACCTTTATTGTGCTATATAAAACCAATGCATAATTGCATCGTGCACTCATGTCTAGACCATCCACTTCCTCTATTGCGTTCAGAACTTCACTGAACACTTCGTCATCCCGACCATTGGCAAATTTCTGCCGCAGTTCTAGGATGACATCAACACTCTTCATGACTGTCACCATCACTGCCTTCATCTCCTTTTGCAAAGCCAAGCTTCTATTCAAGGCGTGCATACCCTGAGCTAATTTTTTAAACAGGATTACCACAATCCTAGAAAAACCCCTATAATTATAAACAAAAACATACAGTAATAAATTAACAAAAAACTGGAGGAAGCACAATGTTTATATGCATTATATATCTTTAGAAAACATGTCACATGCTTCAATCAAGTCATGGAAGCACGCGGGAAGTGCTTATCCTCGTTACTTGCGCCTTGCAAGTATACAACTCTTACCGCAATAATTTCCCCTTGTCTTTTTTGACACTTTTTGAAACTGCCGTCGGATTCATCATGACAACAGGCACTGAACGTGTGTTCATGTGACCATTTCTTCTCATAGTTTTCTTGTTTGACTAAACATAATACAAAAAACATTTTTAGCGAATTTATATTTGTAAACGTTCATGAAGTATATACCGACTGTGTTTTAAGCAGCAAAGTTTTACCTTGTTAAATGAAGCAACCACTAATTTTTCTAAGATGGAGAAGTCACCAACGTCATCCCACCAAAATGGTAAACTCTGTCGACTAATGAGATCCATTGCTCCCGTTAATGTGCATTCTACAATGAAACAAGTTATATTTTTATACAAGTATATATCACGACATGATCAAGCGCGGGAATTATCCAAATGTCCCTGTCGACAATACCATGATTCTGATTTTGATTCTGTTCTCATCGTATGCACTCGTCGAATCAGTGCATTGATTGTACTTTCCTCCGATCTTCTCCCCCTCACCGATAATAGCCATGGCAGCTTCGACTGCTGTCGATTTCCCAGACACAGGTTGTCCCTACGCCATTATCAGAGGTACACCGTCGTAAAGGTCCGATAGCTGCTCATAATGCACCATCAAGCCAACGCCAGCCAAAATAAGTAGTGCGGAAGGGAAGTTATCTCCCATATATATTTTTTGGATACCGATCATCCCCCTAACCATCTCACCAGAGTCTAAACATCCTGTAGACCAGAAAGCTAAATTATTAAAGTTTTCATGGATAAAAAAGGCTGTAATATTTATTTGACTAATCTAAACCATATAATACTGACATACATAACAGACTACATTATACACTTAAAAACGTACGATCTTGTACATATCAATCAATCAACAACCTGTCCGGTTTGTCCCACGTGATCTATAATTTAACTCACGTGACTCATATCTAGTTCGTAACATAATATAAAGTTTCTAATATAATATCAGTTTCTCAACATCCCCCCCTTGACCAACTGCTCACGATTGGTCAACAATTCTCCGAATCGCATCCGCGTTCATTGCTGCTCTTCGTCTAGGCGGTCTGGTAGAAGATATGTTTGGGTCTTCCTGTCGTTCAGTTGGATTATGTTGGGTAGGTGTGTCTCCTGCGTTCACTTCCAACGGGAATAGTTTCTGAATTGGTCTTCGTAAATTTGACGGTCTTCCCTTCTTCGTGATAGCTCTCAGTGAAACGCCTCTTACTTCTCCATCTCTGCTTGGTATCAGATGTTCTTTCCAAGTCTCCATTTGGATCTTACTAATCCATCATCTTTAATCAACACAATGTCTCCCTTCTGAACTTTCTTCGTTGAACCAGTTGATTTGCAGCTGTGAAATTCCCTTAAATCCACCAAATATTCTCTGGACCATCTCTTCCAGAAATGTTCCAATAATTTACTGAGGTATCGTGATCTTCTTTGCACGTTCGTACTGGTGTCTTCATTGTCACTCAATTCTCTTTCCGTTGGTATTGTCGCTAGGCGTCGTCCGATGACCAAGTGAGAGGGTGTCAGTGATTCTTCGTCAATTTCTGAATAAACATAGGTGATGGGTCTTGAGTTTAAAACTCCTTCAACTTCAGTGATAACAGTCATGAGTTCTTCATACGTCAGTTGTGCCTTGCCCAGGATCTTGCGTAGACTTTGTTTCACAAGCTTAACCAGGATCTCATCAATTCTGTTCTGAACAAATTGCTTGTACTCTTTACTCGATCGGATCCAGTAGTAGACTGTAATACTATCTGTCCAACAGTAGATCTTTTCAATGCTGATAACTGGGTTCAATGCTTCTTTAACTGAGGAAATTAAACGTGCTAGGATATCTGATATGCTGTGATCAGTTCAAGTCTTGGTATGGTCATAGGTGTCAATGGTGTAACTCTACTCTTCGAAGCCACAAGACTTGTTTCATAACCATCTTCGGTTTCAATAGAAAGGTATACCACTGCACAGTAGGCCACCTTTGATGCATCTCCAAATCCATGGAGTGAAGCCGATTTCACCTTCTTGATGATGGTTGGAAAGTAATAGCGTCTAACTGCAATGTGATCAACTTTCTCTACATCTTTTACCCATTTCTGAAGGAGATGGGTTCCTTCCTCTGAAATAGGGCTGTCCCACTTGTATTTCTTTGCACATAAATCTTGTAGGAGCATTCGCAATGTTACGATTACTGGAGATATCAGGCCCAATGGGTCAAATAATGAGGCTGCAATCTTTAGAACATTTCGCTTTGTCGGTTCAAGGCTCTTTCCTAGGTTGGATACATTGCTTAACTTCATGATAAGCATGTCATGTTCCAGGTTCCAATTCAGTCCTAGTACCTTATGTTCCTTGGTTGGTTCTATTTCATCCAATCCACCTACCATGGTTTTGGCACAGGAATCTTCATTGTTGGATATGATATTAGACTTCTCTGTTTCTTCTCTTTCCACTCTGTCTTGTGTGATCATGTTGATGACTGCTTTGCTGTTCGATGCCCATTTTCTTAAGTGAAAATTTCCAGCAGAAAAGCATTCATTCGTCTTGCGGTATAGTTCATATGCTTTGCTTTCATCTTCTGCCCCAGATGTCCAGTCATCGACATAGAGAGCTGCCAATAAACTGTCAGCGTTGTAGGAAACTTCTTCACAATATTGTGAAACGTGGTGTTTTAATGTGGCATTAAGAAGAAACGGGGAACAGTTCATTCCAAATATGACTCGGGCAAATCGATAGATTACAATGTTGGGGTCTTCATTGTTGATGTCATCCAACCACAAGAAACGCATCAGGTCTCGGTGCTTCTCCTCCACAGCTATATTTAAAAAAGCCTTTTCAATATCAGCAACTAGTCCCACTTTGTGCCCTCTGAAACGTAGCAAAATCTCGAGAATCCCTGGTGTTAGGGATGGACCAGTGTAGGTGCAATCATTCAAGGATGGGTGATTTGGTACCTTGGAACTCGCATCAAAGACCACTTTGTCGTTAATGCTTCTTTTCTGATTATAGCTTGATGGGGAAGATAGTGAGTTTGACCAATTGGTTGCTCTTCTATTTCCTCTACTCTTTCAACGATTCCTTGGAAAAACTGCTCTTCTATTATCTTGTTATACTCTTCAAAGACTGGAAGTTCTTTACGGAGACGTTTAACCAAGGCATTCAATCTTGCTAAGCTCAAATCATAGTTATCAGGCAAAAGTCCATGTCTCTCCTTTAGTGGCAAACTAACAGAGTACCTTTTATTTTCAAAGGTGACATTCTTCAGAAATGATTCATGAACAATTTCCTTATCTCTTATCCCAATAGATTCAAGATCCCATAATCGATGCAACATTTCCTCTGGTTCAGGTGGGCTCTTGTCTTGGCATTCAGCAATCTTCAGGACATGCGCTGACACAAAAGAAACATTGGACAGCTTCTTCTTTTCACCAGGAATAGGACCAGAAAGTACCCAGCCTAAACTGGTTTTACTAGCCACTGGACCATCTTCAGTTTCTCTTAATACTTCTCCAGAGAAAAAGGACCAGGCATAGTCAGCTCCAATTAACAAATCGATTTCCATTTCTCCGTTGCCATGGTTGCTGTCTGCCAACTCAATTTGCTTTAGGTGAGAATAACAACGTCTCGCTTGATCAATTTCTTTGCTGTTAATGGGCGCGCAAATATCAGGAACAACGTAGGCTTCTATTTTTGTCAAAGAGTTTCCACCAACATCTCCTACAGTAAATTCAACTCTGTCACAGGTTTCTCCATGATCAGTTTTTATACCTTTTCCGAAGGTGTTTATCACCAATGGCTCTTTTGTTATTGTTGGCAATTTCAACTGATCACGAACGCTTGCTTTGATGAAACTTTTTTGACTTCCCAAATCAAAGATGACTCGAACACGAACTCCCGATGTTGGTTATTTTCTTCCGATGTAAGCTTGCGCTGTTTGTAGCAGAACAGAGTCTCTTGTGCTCACATAAGTCGCGTGTACAGCTTTCGACTTCTCTTCGTTTCGCTGACTTCCGGTACTTTGTTCTTTATTATCTGGCGACACTCCAAGATCAGTTTTTCGTTGTTCTTTGTCGCAAAGACTTTCATGATGTTTTCCGGCGCAAATTTGGCAGCTGTGGTTCGATCGGCAATTTCGGAAAACGTGATTTCTTCGGAGGCAGTTAAAACAGCGACCTTGTTTCATCAAAATTTGTTTCCTCGCGGCCTTGTTAGTGATGACTTGACAGCTCGCTGTCGGATGTGGTTGTTTACAAAAGCTACAATTTATCGTAGATTTGTTCTCTTGCTCTCCGGTTAAAAAGGCTGACAATGTCGGCGGTTCTTTTCGTTGCCAATGGTTGTTTTTGTCACGATTCGTAGCTGCATCGATGGCTTTGATTCCCTCGCATCTCTCTCGGTTCTTTATTTCGTCTCGTAGAAGGCGAAGTATCTCGTCAAGATTCCATTCACCGTCTTTAATTTGTCTTCCCACTAAAATTCGAATGTCTTCTGGAATTTTATTCATCAGTACAGGTATTAAAAGACTGCCGTACGACCTCACATGGGTTTCGATTTTGTCGTACATCTGCCGAAGCTTCACTACGTCAGTTGACGAGTTTAACGATTTTATTTTTAGCAAACTGTCCATATGGCTGCTAATAATCACTTGTTTGTTTCCAAATCGTTGTTCAAGTAATTCGAGGGCTGCGGCATAGTTTTCTTTCGAAAGTGGTAATCCTGCGATCGTCGACGCTGCTGAACCTTTCAGCAGACCTTTTAAGTAATTAAACTTGTCGACATCTGACAATTCTTCGTTTTCGTGAATGGCCCTTTTGTAGCTGTTCGAGAAAGACAGCCATTGACTCGGTTCTCCAGAAAATGTTTCCAATACCAGTTTCGGTAATTTGGCGTGCACGCTCTTCGATCCGTTCTTCTGCTGCGTTGTAACTTGGTATACTTTCCACATTCGTATTCAACTGTTTGTTCGGTGTTGACAACAAACTGTCAATCTCTACAATAGCTCCGTGAATGTGCTCGCTAAATTTTCCAGAATCCTCTATTTCTGCGGTAATCTCATCATCATCTTCAACCGCATCAAGAATTTCTTCATCCAAAGACTTTAAAGTAGCTAGTCTCTCTTGTAGTGGAATATTTAGTTGTTTCAATTTGTTTTCGTTGCTTGGGTCGTATTCTTCTATTAAATCTCTCATGTTTCCGAAGATCTTCGTTGCGTATGCTCGATGTCCTTGTCGTATTTTCTTTCTCTTCGCAATGGAGGACATCTTCGCAATGGAGGACATCTTCTCAATCTTTTATCCGATCTCGAAGGACCATGTAATATTTATTTGACTAATCTAAACCATATAATACTGACATACATAACAGACTACATTATACACTTAAAAACGTACGATCTTATCAATCAATCAACAACCTGTCCGGTTTGTCCCACGTGATCTATAATTTAACTCACGTGACTCTATCCAGTTCGTAACATAATATAAAGTTTCTAATATAATATCAGTTTCTCAACACTATATAAAGACTCTAGTGTAGAAATACAAATCTAATATTCTAAAAAGTTGGTATACTACCCTGAAATCGTGCATAGGAGGTCTAAACGTTTCGAAAGAGTGAAAGGTAAAATAAGAGTATTCGATTCATGTTTACTATAAATATTAGAGTAACAGCAATGTATTTCTTCAATCATAAGTTTTTTGTGTGCATCAATCTTAACAAATATTTAAAAGCTTTTAGTTAAAATCTGGTTGAAACTACTGTATTCTAATGTAGCTTTAAATTATGTGCATACTGTACGTTACTTTTCAGGGGATCTGGAAATTGCTAATAGCTTCAAAAAGCAAGAACCAACATGTAAAACAGAATGTTTATTCAAATTTCAAAATAGAAAATAAGCAGTTATTGTATATCTGGTGATTTTTGAATTTACGCATTACATTTTCACAAACATGTAGAATTTAGAAACTTTCATACAACATAAGCATTTCATATTGCAGTCTAAGAACAGTCAAAGTTTCACGTCATTTGAGAAATATGTATCTACTCACGCTTTCCCAAACGTAGGGGAGTTTAAAATTGCATGATCCATCAAGTCTTTGAATGTGTCAAAATCGACGTTCTCTTTATCTTTGTGAAGAGGCAGAAACAACACGGCAGGTAGCGCAGGTATTGCTCCTTGGACGAACGTCATCCCAAAACTGAATTGTTGCGTTTGGTCGGAATCCCAACAGTAGCAATCAGTAGCAATCAGTTCATCGGCACCAGTAGCAAATACTAGAATAGCAGTTAAGGTCACGGAGAATCTTGAACTGTCTGTAGATGGTTCACGTTCTGCAAATGCAAACGAAATCAGGAAGCTGTAATTTATTTATTATTGTATAAGGTGTTGGAATAAAGGAGAAGTAACAAATTTGGCAGACAGAAGGGGACTGTGAATAAATATTGTAGCAGCTTTCTGAAAAGTAATTTTGTTCTTGACAATTTTATGCGAGTCGATAGGTCTGTGACCAAGCATTGTTTCAAATAGTACAGTAAATATACTGTATTCGTTTTTAAAGGCAAGAACTTACTGTTTTACATGTAACTTTGTTTTCAATTAACTCTTACGGTATGGGGCTAGTTGAAGGGAATATAAGTTGTTGACATTGTGTAGATTGTGAGCTAAGGAGCGTATAGCTGTAAGACTACAATCTTGGACAAAAGGATTGGGACACAACAACTCATTCTTCACTTATAACCTTTCATTCTGCTTCAGCGAGTTCTGTTTGAACGATCGATGCCTAGCAACCCCCTCCTCCCTTTCAACGTTGTTCACTGTATCAAATATAATGTATTTTCACGCATATTTGCCATTTATATCGTCAACATTGATTAGGGGGAGGGGTTTTGGTGCTATATGTAAATGTTTACGTGCGCGTGGCCTGTCCCAATGACTTTTGTCCAAGATTGTAGGTATGATATAAACATATTACCTTCAACTTCTTGTAAATAATCGTGCCAATACATTATGACCAGTTCCTCTATATCTCTTATTGTGCAACCATACCTCTGAAAAGACTGGGGTAACAAGTACGATCGTACTACCGGACCAGGAACTGGCCGAGTTTGTATGTCGTGCAAATCATGAACTAACAAATAATCGAAGTTGCTGCTAACGTTTCGTAGTATGATATTCTCATTTCTAATTATTATCATTTAAAATTATTTATTATACTTATTATTAATTACCAATATGTATAATTAAATGTCTTTTGTACTTTCATGTATTTAATACATATTCAACTATAGCCTTTTTATTCTTTGTATACATTGTATATTTGCAATTTACACTGGTTGGCGTATTTTTAAATAAAGTTATTCATCAATTTGCGAATTAATGAAATTTCAACACTTCCGGAATTTTTTCAACAAAATTTGTCGCCACGGTTGATATTCAAATTTACTTCACCCATATTTTAAAACATGGATTCAACACTCACAATTTTATAACACCATCACTATCGTATTTCAACCACCACTTGAGTGTAAATATCATATTACATTTATAAATTAGGCCAGTTTGGTTACAACACAACACCTTCGTTTGAAAGAAATCTGTTAAAACACACGGTGAATTATGAGGCCCTGTTAGGGTAAATTCGGACAGGCTACATTGCGTTGAATAAGCGACAAGCGAGACCTCTGTCGGCTGAAATTGCGACAGCGAAACAGGAAAGGAAAAAATGACAACGAATCCCGTTTTCTTAAAATTCGACAGCGAAGAACTTGCAGAGTGCACAAATACTTAAAAAGTACGTCGTCCCAGGAGTTGCTTAGCGTCTTTCACAGCAGTGGCTTCTTACTTTGACGGTCTTTAACGAGTAAAATTGCATGTCTGGCAGGTTGTTTGGTGCGAAAATAACCGGTGTCCCAGGAAATTCGTGCTGCCGTAATATCGCCCCCCTGGGGGCAAATTTCCCAAGAATATCGCCCCCCTTTAGGAAGTATCTTGTTGCTATTTAACCATTTGTTTTTTAATATTTATTGGACAAAACCTGTTGTTACACTGCCCTCAAAAATCATCCACACTTGAATTAGATGTTTTTACAATTCTAGAAAGGAAAATTCCCACCCCCCCTGTGCAATGTTGTTCCTAATTGAAAGAAACCACCTTCGGTTCGAATTTCTGTGTAGAAATCAACATTGTAAGGGGAGAGTAAATTTTGAAAGTAACTGACTTAATCAGCAGATTATGTGGCTGTAAATAGATTGAGCGAGATAACGTTCGAAAATCTACGACGAAGCGGCCTTATTGCCGATTAATTTCTGAGTAACGTTTTACGAAGAGCATACACGTTCGTGTAATATAATAGACATGTGTGTTATGCATTTGGACTCGGCGATTCTAAATCTGTTGTCAGAATTGAAATCGGTTAAATATTGACCACGGTAACGTTCAAAATCAACCATGAAACCTACTCATGAAATTTGTGATCAACAAAAACATGGCATGCGAGGTCTGTGGACCATGGATGGACCAGTCCAGTGCTTACAATAAAGGCGCGCCAGTCCCAGGAAAATTTCCCGAGTGGAAACTAGCCTTAAGAGTTTTTCATTACATGTTTAGCTGCAGGTACTGATTTCCTTTGTGTTACAAGATGATAATTATACAGCATACCACACTGCCAGCCAGAGTTAACGCATAACGGCCGTCTTGCTCTTGTTTATTCTTGCATTCCCAACTACTGTACACTGTATAGAAAATGGCTATTTAGGAATCCCTGAAGATTAAAATTTGGTTTGTTTGTCTGAGTTTTGGTCCACATTGTGGCATAACAATTAATATTCCTTTCAAACAACCTATAGTAGTTTGAAATCCCACGTATCTGTGGCTCAGACGTCATGTCTTGGGCTTTCAAACTACTATATGTTGTTTGAAAAGAATATTAAGTAATTTTATGACAGTTTTGGGTTTCTTTATATACACTGTCATGTATTAATAGTAAGTGTGCGCTTTGCTATTACTGTCAGTGTTATAAGCACTGTACCTTGTCTACCAATTCAAAGTTTTCGAAACAAATTCAGTTTCATTTCTCTTATCTTCAAATGGTGATTGCACTTGTGAAAGTTGAAAGTTCTTGGCTAGTCAGAGGTTCACTCGATGCAGCTGGCTCTGGAATTAAGCATGCACTTTCTTCCATGGTGACATCTACGATTTCCTCTAAATCTTGTACACCACAGCTATATGACTCATTCTCAGAGTCCTACAAGTATCATGAAAATTCGATACAAACATTCATTGATGCAGTCCATATAACTCGATATATTGTTATTATTATGAATGAATGAATAAACTTTATTTTAGCAGGGTAGCCCATTCAGCACTATGACTGGTATCCATAGGGGCCCTGCATATAAATAATTAAGTATAATTACAATTATAAAAGTTATAAAAGTTAGTTCAACCAAATAAGTAGTATAATATTTACATATAAAAACCTAACTGTTACAAATTATATATTGGTTAAACATTAAAAACTAAAACACCAAACTAAAAACTATGTCTTTGAATAAGATTCTTAAAATTAGATAAGGACACTGCATTTTTTATTTTAGTTGGAAGAGTGTTATAAAGCAGTGATCCAGAATATCTAAAGGTCTTCTTGCCTAGATTAAGTTTTGGTTTTGGTAGATGCAGGTCGTGTTTCCTTCTGGTATTATACGAATGAATATTGGAGTTCCTTGTAAAATATTCACTTAAGTATACTGGGACTAAATTATTCAGGCACTTGAATACCAAAACACATTTATGAATTTGTCTCCGAGTCGATAAATCTACCCAATTTAAAATATGAAACGTATTTCTTGAGCTATTTCGTTGTAGTATTATACGTGCTGCACGGTTTTGTAGTTTTTGGAGATTTTGACAACACCCAGCAGACAGTTCGGACCATACGGCATCGGTGTAATCAAAGATAGGTTGCACTATTGAATTATAAACGCATTTTGATGCCTCAAGTGTCAGGCAAGAACGTATACGAGAAAGTAGACCTAGTCGCTTGCTCACTTTGTTGCAGACTACTTCAGTGTGTTCTTTCCATGATATCTGTTCATCTAGCATTATGCCTAAATAACTGAAATTTGGTACTCTTTCGATGACATTGCCGTTGAGTCGAATAGTAAAGCCATCGATCCGACTGAGTTTTTGCCTTGTTCCAAAAAGCATTAATTTGGTTTTTCTTTGATTTAAAACAAGCCTGCTAGTTGCCATCCATTCTGCCACTCGATCCAAATCATCTTGAAGAATATTCAATATAATTAATTATACAGCTTAAACTTGTTCAGCTATTGATAAATCAAATTGCTGGTATCGTACAAGGACCTGTATGTACAAGTTAGGTAAAAATAAAACACTTAATTGATTAATATTACAATAAAAAGGTCACTAGAAAGTCATGAGACGTTATGTAGTTCATAAGAGAGCGTTAACAAGTTAAAAAATATTTGCGTATAGCCGTTAATTTATATACTTTTAATTTATATTAATTTATATACTTTTAATTTATATTAATTTATATACTTTGAGTATAGTCGATATACAGTTGATATACTTTGCGTTTCGAGTACAAATACTAGATGCAAATTATCAGATAATTAAATTTGAAAATATGATAGTGAAAAAAACGAAATCGGCATATTAAACTAATTAATATTTGCTCAGAGGTGCCTAGGGCTTTCAAACTACTACAATATTTAGCCTCTTCCACAGGTAACTCTGTGCCTGTGGCTTCTTTTCCCCAAGTGAAATATCTTCCAATGCTCTTCCCTGCAATCCCAGCCAAAACATTGCTCGCACAGCCTTGGAAGCGACTTGACTCGGAATAAAGAAGCCACAGAGTTGCCTGCGGAGGAGGCTATACAATACTGTAAGTTGTTTGAAAGGAATGTTAATTAATTTTATGCCAGTTCCGTTTTAACGTGTATATGAAATGAAATGTTCATGATTGTATTTAAAGTATGCTGAAATTAATAAAAATGGCTTTTACATGCCTTTTATATCTTATGTTCTTGAGTTATAACGCTTTATTACGATTTATGTAATTTGAACTGTGTCACAAGTGCAACACAGGATGACAACACAACTGAAAATCAGGTATATCTTCAGACTGTTTAGACTAAACTGGCTCAAACTTTTTTTTTACTTCATCAACAAATCCAAGCATTGTTTTGATTTTTATGTGCTTGCCATGGTAATAGATCAGTTCCCAGGCTCTCTTTGTCTAAAAATGAAATCTTCCATTTTTCGTCATTGTAGGCAATATTTTTTTGTTTTAAACTGTCTTCATGTATTGAGAATTAGATAGAGAAGATACTAACTGATAAAATCATAAAATGTTGCTTGCCATGTGCTGATAAACAAACAATTATTTTAAAGAAAGAAAGTGGCCTGGAAACAAATCTGTTGCCATAGCAACACAAGAACTGTATCGATGCTTAGTTTTATTGACTGAGTACGTCTGCAAAGTTTCAGCTAATTTAGTGTAAATAGTCTGAAGATATACCTGATTTTCAGTTGTGTTATCATGCTGCATCACACTTGTGATGTCATAGTTCAAATTACATAAAGCGTTATAATTACTCAAGAACGCAATAAGATAAAGGAAGTGCATTGCCGTAGACCATGACTACGCTAATCGACCACAAATAGCTAGCTAGATGTGTAAGGAAACCAGAGAATGTAGATGACTTAGCATGCAACTAACTTAACAAACAACTTAAATCTAGTTAAACTACGTGATCATAATAATAATTAAATGCATGACGATTGATGCGGTCACACTGAAATTAATGAAAAATGGCTTTTACATGCCTTAGACGAAACTTCAGCCAACTTGTGGATGGGTAGAAAATGTGTTGACCCTCTGTGCTGCTAACGGGCTGGCGATTCCGTACATGGGGTACCTTGAACTTGGCGTAGAGGTTGACGGGGTAAAAGTTCCTGGTAGTGGAATATTGGTCATAAAGACACTCCTGTCACTGTTCACCAAAGACGGGCAGTACTTGGTCTCGTTGGAACAAACGTACTGGTGCATGTTCCCAAGTTTGCTGAATTGATCCAACCATGATCGCCTGCCATATCATACTCCATAGACAATGTAGTCCGGATTTGTTCGAGTTGCAGGGAAGGATGCGGTGTTGGTGCCATCAAATTCTGTTGCAAGCGTACCCGTCGTCAGTGGTCTAACGTGTGGATCCTTTGCACTGGTCGAATCGTTTGGTGTTCCAGTTCCACAAGAATAAATAAAGGCCAACATGGTAATCTTTATCATCAACCTAGAACTGTTTGTCAAAAGTAACTATACGTACTTATAGTAATCAGGATATGATTTATAGCTTTATATTATCAGTGTGTTATTTTGCTTTACTATATCTTACTAGTCTGTGACGAACAAAAGCAGGGAGGAATGTGACCGGATCAACCGTCACGCATTTAATTATTATTATGATCATGTAGTTTAACTAGATGTAAGTTGTTTGTTAAGTTAGGCTCTCGTTTCCTTACACACCTAGCTGTTTGTGGTCGATTAGCGTCCTAAATCCTGTTATTAAGAATATGTTTAGTCATTTCCCTATTTCAGCTTTATTGTGGTTTCCCAATCCAGAATTGTGACCTTATTTGGTTACGTGTACTGTTTACTATCTTTTAAACGTTACTATAAATTAGGAGCAGTGAACCATGAGAGTTCAGTTGATTTACGATCGCCAGTTCTCCAGACTAGATGAAGACATCATGTTATCAGTCATTCTACCAAGTTCAAGTCTTCTATAACATTAGTGTTACTCGTTCCTGTTTTAATCCTGTTTTATTGCTGTTTTTTTATTATATTGTTCGTTTGTATGACTATTAAACCTGTTTAAAATCACTCGTATCCATTGTACGTACGTCGACCGTTTGAGCCATCTGCCATCAGCATTCTTTCAAATACAATCATAAAAATTTTCATTTCATATACACTTTAATGTGACAGGCTTACATTTAACAACAAGAGAACGAGCATGAGAAAAAATGGGCAGGGGTGAGGGTGGGAGTCTAATTGTTTTAGTATAAATTTAAAGTGCCCATGAAACGAAAATTAAGTTTGTGTTATTTTAAAGAACTTTTAAAATAAGGAAGAATATTAATTTACAGCTCTCTCATATTTCACTTATGTGATATTCAAATGAGATAACCTATGAAATCAAAGGGTTTGCAATATATTTTAACATATTGGAAAATCGTGTATATCTTTAAGATTATTAAACGAAATCACTTGAAACTTTGCATGTGGATACAGACCACTAAACAACTGGAGAACATCGTTCTAGTTTTATGGTCGCCATGATAACAAATTAGTTTTCAGACATCTTGATTTCTAAAATAAAATGATTTGCAGGTTGGTACTGGTTTAGCAGATTTTCACGGACTTAACCAATTCTAAACTGAAGTTTAACTTTGGTGCAACACATAGCTATGTCAGAAAACAAATATTTTTGACAGAGACGAGGTCTGGAAACTATATTATTGCTATTGCAACATTGAAACTTGAATGATGTTCTTTAGTTTAATAATCTTAAAGATATACACGATTTTCCATATCACATAATGTCTAAATATCTCAAGAACCAAGTGAAATATGAAAGAGCTGTAAATTAATATTCTTCATTATTTTAAAAGTTCTTTCAAATAAAACAAATTTAATTTTCGTTTCATAAGGCACTTTAAAAGTTTCTAACACACAAAAAAATTAATTAACACTTATTAAAAAATTGTAAATATCCTTTAAGAAAACAAGCGTCCAACAGTTGTTCAACTGTTGTGGAGATATCACCGGTTTCTATTTGACAATTATAGACGAAACAGCGTTTTGTACTAGCGGATGGAAACTTGTAAATTTCTACTAAAACATATAGTGAACCTGTCTGATAACTACTTTGCAAAGGTATTTTATAAGCATTGCGTTACTGACCTTTATTCCGCACAAAATCAATACCGGCATATCCACTCGTTCCAAAACGGAGCAGTTGGTTAACTGTATTAAACACACAAGTATAGAATACATTTATTTTTTGTTAAAGGTAAACAAAATCAATTACAATCTCGTTAAAAAACTTTAAGAAATACGACGTGTCACTAGCCTCCTCTGCAGGCAACTCTGTGTCTTCCCAAACGGCGACTTTCAACAATGTTTTGGCTGTGATCTTGCTTTTGGCCAAGCACAAAGGGACAAATGGGCCTTCGTTCTTCGTTCTCGGCCAACAGCAATATCACAGCCAAAACATTGTTGAAAACCCGGACGGTTTAAATTGCAGGTGCAGAGTAAAGTAAAGGTTGTTTAATATGTTTTATTATCATGCATGTTTTCAATATTCCAGTACATTCACGTGGACATTTGCTTACGTGGTTCGAAATAGCTTTGTAATTCTCCATTTTTTCTATATCGCCACACTTAGTTTTACAAGCCACTGTTGTTATGACAGCATGTTACACTTTTGACATTTATTTCCCCCAATTATTAATTATGTGCGCGCATTTTGTTGATGCTGAGCATTTTATATGATTAAATTTTGTTGTTCTCTGATCTCGTTTTAGTGACTTGTTATTTACCGGCGTTGTGGCAGCGATATTATTATACAAATATAAAGCTGACAAGCTCTGGCAAAGGGAGTAAAAATCTGCAATATTTATAGGTGTATTTTGTTTAGGATTCAAAATATACTGTCAATACATGCAATATTTAAAGGCGCATTTGTGGAAAATCTAGCATCAATATTATCTTGGTTTACACCGAAAATTCCCTTTTTGTACAATTATACTTATTTACTAAAGACACTATATTTTCTACCCGACAAACAAACCTAGAATAATATATTACTCGACAAAATCTATGTTTACACAAAAAAACTAATCTAATTGGTTCCCGTCAATCAAAGTACCAAACCTAAATTTAAACATGGGAAATTTTGATGTTCATCGCAGTCACCATACATTGTCACTATTTGTGCATCTTTCTTGTACATCTTTTCTGACCATTTGTTGAAATTGAAGATGGCATCTGTTCCCAGCAAAGCGCATCATGAAAAAAAGAAAATCGGTTAAAAAATGGAAGGTGAATTTGGCTTAATCATGTTGATCAAGTTATTTCTGTGTGCAGAAAATATGCGCAAATGGTGACACTGCTCCTTTAATAGTGTAAGTTCAACCTCAGCACTTGTAACCTGCACCTGCAACCTGCAGTTTAAAACCACCGTTTGGGAAGATACAGAGTTGACTGCAGTCTCAGTTTTGCTTGAAAGTCATTGTTTTCTTTCCCGAATGCATTTCGAAAAATATTTTAAAACAGCACACAACTCCACCAAAAATCATAGTAATAACCGGCTTTATATATTAAAAAAAAAATTCCCAAGAAAAGCTACATATAACAACAAAGCATATAATATATCCTTTTTACATGTGAAAATATATTTGGCGGAAAAACACTCACTTATGGCTACGACCTCGTCAGCTATCCCTGCTTCGCTAAAACGATCTTGAAGGTTCTCCATCCTTGGTTTGAAAAAACATGGCAAATGTAATGCATATGTATATGGAAGCAACAAGGCATTCATCATCTATACTCTTAGTCAATTTTGCTATACAATGCTAAATAAAAAAGCTTTCGAAAACCCCTAAAAATATGTGGGCGACTTGCTTATGAAAAAATACATTGTAAACTTTCTATACAAGAATAATCGATTTTGTTTCAATATTACCTCTTCAAACTGTAAGCACGGCTCTGTAAGGAATATAACTGCAAATATCCGAATTGATAACTTCCACATCCAAAGAGAAGGAGAAAACTACGTCTTTTTCGTCATTGTCTGAAAGGTGATTTTTGCACCAAAACAATTTTGATTGTTTCTGATTGCTCAACATTAAAACAGGGACTGCGCAAGGGGGATCTTCCCCCACTTTCTCCCCCGGCCCTGTAAAATGTATTTGATTCTGTTCTGTTCTCTGTTGAAAGTGCAGTATTTGTGGAGCGTTTGCAGTGGCAAACCTAAGTCAATCATCATGATAGTCACCGGATACAACGCGTCTTCAGACGTGGCATATAATAACTAATATGTGAAAAATTGTTTAATGGAAGGTTATTCCTACTTATACAAGTTATACCCCTATATGTGAAAAATAAAACAGAAATCGAAGTCTTCAAAGCTGTATACCGAACTCTTGTAGATAACGAACATGAACGGGAGTTAAGTAAGGCCTTAGCCAGTTAGGTACCTCCATGCTTTGTGGAACGAAGTACGGCTGCTTCGTTCGGATACAACTTAGGTTTATATGAAAATACACATTCCCTTCTTTAAACAATCTCCCCGCCAGGTGTTGCTCGAAAACCTCTATTCATTCGAGAGATTACCGTCATGTCGTATGGTGGATTGGCAATGACGCCTCCAGGCTTTAATGTTTGCGAGCAACCGTGGCAACTACGAACTAAGGAAGGGCAAAATAGTTAAAATATGTTCAGTCGTTACATTTTGCTTTTAGACATTGAAACAAGTTTTTTGAAGCGCGCGATAAGGATAATTTTTAAGAATCGTTTGTCGCAGCAATTCTTTATTAATTAGGTCTGCTGCACTACCTTCAGGCACGTAATTGATTAATTTAGATTTATTTATTCACCGTATATAGTCAACTCACAATTTGTTTTTAACACTGCTAAAATTTATTTCACAGAAGTTACAAAATATATTTGATATTCGTTTTTTTTTAAAACAATTTCAATAATAGCCAGTTTGCAAGCCTTGGTACACGAAGCTGAGTGATTAAATTGTACTTATCAACCCGTTGATCCCGTTGATAGGTATTATTTACTTGCATTCTGATGGCATGCAAATTATTATGTATTACAATAAAGTAAAACAATTGCCAAACCGCAAACGCATAATAACGTTTTATGTTAGCATTGTCTTTTTTATCCCCAAATCCGCGTTTTATCTATACCCACGAACTGCAGCGCGTTCAAGATCGCAGTCTGGCAATAATTGGCCTACCGAAGAAGTCCTTTCCAAGCCTAGAGAAACGCAGGGATATTGCTACCAAACGCGAACTTGAAAGAATATTGGCGGAGAATAACCATCCAAACCGCGCCTTTATTCCAACCAGTAATGAACATAGATATCCAACACGAAATAAAAGGCAAATTTCGATCCCATGCTCTGGGACAGCGAGGCACCAAAACTCTTTCATGCCTAGAGCATGCCACCTTTTAAACTCTTGAGACAGGAATAATTAGTCTTGTATATTACATTTCGTCATATCACATATATAAAATTTTGCAAATACATCGTATATTTTCTAACCAAGATGTTTGAATAAAGCTATTATTATTATGCAATGCATGTTTTAAAACGTTTATGGTAATATTTTAGCTGATTGTTTAATAGTTGCAGGTTTTTTGGTTATAGCTCCAATATTATTGATTTAATTGTTGTTTTCTTGTCCAGGACTCATGGTATGCACAGCTCTATGAGAAATCCAGAAATGAGAGAAGGCATAGAACTGACCCGGAGGTGGAGTTGCGCAAGAAAAGGAAATCAGAGGAAAATAATGTAAAGAATGCAACCAAGTCATTGAGAAGAGGTGGTATCGACTGGGAGCCTCCTTTCCCAGAGGGTGAAGATGAGCATTCCATGCAGAAACACAAAGATGAAATAAAGAATGAATGGAAGAAAGAATCCCGTGACATGGAACGAATGAAACAGAGAATGGAACTCACATACCCAGACAGAAGGATGATTCATGCCAAAAGACCACTGGTAGAAATCTGTATTGAATACCCAGCTTTAGCATATACCAGGGAGGTGAATAGTGCTTTTCACACAATTTGATTGGCTCCTCTATCTCGGAATATCCTGTACTATTCACCTCCGAGCAAAACAAAATGGCTTCCCGTTTTGTTTCAGTTACGGAAGAAATTTTTTTAATTAACGAGGGTGCTGTGCCGGACAATACCAAAAAAGTAACAAAGTTTGGCATTGCAGTGTTTACAGGTATGTATTTCTTTTATTTTTTTTCAGCTGTATAATGGCACAAAAATTTGCTCAAACTTACTGTTTTGTTTACAAATAACGAGCGGGCCAAGCTTACGTAAAATTAATTTAAAAAGTAAATTACTTATTTACGAACGAATAATGTTTTACAGAATGGTTTCAACAGCAACAACAATTTTGAATTCCTTTGGAAGAAATGTCTGCTCAAGAATTAAACAAATGCCTTCAAATGTTTTATCTCTCAGCGAGAAAACGTGACGGAAGCTACTACAATAATAAATCGCTTACCGCAATTCGAGCCGTGTTCGATCGCCATTTGAGAGGTCCACCATTCAGAAAACCGTTTTTGATAGTTGAGATGCCCAGTTTTCAGAAGCAAATAAAAGTCTGAGCAATTTTCTGAAATCCCTTAATAAAAAGGCGAAATTGCACGAACTGTCGAAGTCGTTGAGAAGCTGTATGAAGAAGGCGAGCTAGTGTTGTCCGACGGTAACATTTTCGAAAAACCTGGCTCCAAACGCTGTCCATTCTAAATCGTTAATAAATATCTTTCTCATCTGAATCCTGATTCTAGCAATCTTTTCCAAAAGCCCAGAAATCCATGTAAATCATTCAATCCTGCTGAAGATTCAGTTTGGTATTGCTCCATTCCTGTTGGCCACAACACAATGGGAAACATGTTCAGTGGCGTAACGGCCGGGTGTCAAGTGACGGGGGGCCCCCAAAATCCATATTTAACAAATCACTCGATCAGAGCCACCACAGTGACAGTTTTATCTGCTTCAAACTTCGAGAGTCGACATATAAAGGCGATCACCGGTCATCAAAGCACAAAGCCAGCATCGAGAGTTACAGCGACACGCCGACATTTCAGCAGTTCAAAGCGATGTCGAACGAGATTTCCAACTTTCTTGGCGCGGGCAGCCCTATCGAAGATCAAAGTGTGCGAAAAACGACAGCAATTTCATCTTTCAGTGCTGGTCTTTCAAACCCAACCACATCAAATGCTTCCACAGCTATAAATGTCTTGGGGATTCACGAAAGCCAAAATATCGTTCATGGCTTCGTTTCTGGTGGTACATTTCATAACTGCAATTTCCACTTCAATGTAAAACTTCCAAGCAGCCATGGCAGTGACAGTGTTCAGCACGAGCTTTAAGACTTGCGAAGATGTACTTGCAGCGCTCGAAAAAGAAACCCAAATTTTCCTTGCCTTTCATCGGACACGATTCGTAATGAATGTTTGATCAAACGACCTCGTTAATACGTTTTTATCAGCGCATGATGTTGTCATGTGACGTTTCTCGCGCGTTCTCGCACGCGAAATATTAAAGTGTAAATCGAGTTTTTGCTCATTTTTTGTCACAATATAAAAATGTTTTCGAGTTTGCTATTCACCTCCCAGGTATATGCTAAAACAATTATTCACCTCAGTGTCGGTGAATAGTGTGGATATTTACCTCACCGCTTCGCGGCTCGGTAAATATCCAACACTATTCACCTCCACTTCGGTGAATAATTTCTATTTATTTTTCTATCCAGAGGTAAATAGTTAATACACATGCAGTATTTTGATGATGCTGCCAAATAAATATGTGTGGTTCGTTCTGGTTGCCCAATGCCAGATTAGCTCTGCAAACCCTGAATATTTTTGTGCAATAGCTTAAAGAGTGTATCGGCAGGGCTATACGCTTTGTTAACTTGTAAAATATGACTCGACCCGAATGTGACTGATGTAAAATCGTTTTATTCTAACAAATATAAACAATACATAAACAAATCAGTTACAGACATATACGCATCATTACAAATTAAAGAACATTAACATAATTTACGTCTGGCTATAACAACAAAACAAATTAACTATGTTCAGCTTAAACTCACCGAATGTCGATGTTATAGACTACAAATGGATCGATAAACACATAAAATAGAAATAAATATCCCAGCAATATCAAAACGTTTTGTGTTCGTACGAAGCGCGCCCGCCACCCCGCATCATCCGCTGACCGGAAGTGTTGACGTTGCCTCAACATAGTTCCCCCCTTGAACGGTCTATGTGAAAACGTTCAAATAAAATTGGCCTCACTAAAGTCGACGTCTTTGTCTTTACTTCTGCCGTGCTAACCAAACCATCCGCTCCATAGAACGCCTTATAGTCACGCGTCCAAGATACCAATGTCCCCTAGCATGTGTTGTATCCACCAAGAGTACTAGGTCGTTCACTCTTAGGTTTCGTTTCTTCATCATCCACTTCTTTCTTGCTTGTAACATGGGAAGGTATTCTCGAATCCACCGTGCCCAAAAATGGTTGTCCAAGACTTGCCCCTGCGCCACTGCTTACGAGAACAAATCTCTGCATCTTCAAACAGACCAGGTTTCTAAAAACTGGTGAGATTCACCTAATTTTAAAGGGTATATAATATACCATAGTTAATATAGGCGACAGGATTTGGGAGACCTGATCATGTGACAAAATATGAAAAAGTGTCCATTTAGGAAGTTTAACTAGATGCCAGCGGCTGTATATTTTTACTTACGGGACAAGTCGGTTTGTATACTGAATAAGAATTCTCCGTGTTACTACTGAAGAAATGTCGGGATACGTGGATACCGCCATCAGCAATTTCCAAATGCAGTGTCTATTTCATTGCAGGTTGTCTCATATTCAGACCAAGTTACTGTTTAAAACAACCAAATATATGTTGTAGATTTAACCAATAACGATCACAATGTCGATTAACAATGTCGATTGCAAATCGTTACAACCCGTCGTTTCAACAGCCGCTTCAACGTTTATTAATTAAAGACAAACCTTGCGTAAATGCTACTCTGGGAGAGCAAAAGCACTTTAAGAAAACCCATACCTTAACGGATCATTTGGCCTCATCGAACACAACGACCGACGCGGGTTGATCGATTTCCGAAATTCACCATGGAAGCACAAGTTTCCATATTCATTCTCTGACACGTTCAGCACCTCCCAAAGCAGTGGTAAGAAGACAAAAAGGACAATGACCAGACTTAGACGTAACTTAAATAGCACACCAGGAAGCCAGGTTTGTCTTGTTGAATACCATTACAGATCTAGTGATAGCAACGAATGCTTGTCACAACCGAAAAAGTCAAGATAGTTCCTTCTTATTTATGCCTGGTAGCGATTCGAAAGCAGGACTTGCCTACAATTTTCTCCGGTTGCGGAAGGTAATTTTTCAATTTGTGAACTGTCTTATATCTATCTATCAGCACTTATTTCACCACAGACCAAGGTGAAATTATCTAGCCTTTACCCAGAGCCGGTAAACATATATACGTTGTTTTTGGGTGAATCTGGTTACAACAAGTCAACGGGTTACAACAAGTCAACGGCTTTCAGTCTCACGGTCCACCCTACAATAAAGTGCAATGCGTCGATGAAAAACAAAATACCGTAATCGTCGTGGAGTATAGTTCTCGAAGTGGCTTGTACGAACATCAATACTTTTCTTGATATATATCAATGACCTATGAAAAGCTTTGCTTCAAAATTTGCTTCAAAAGCGAGGAAGAGGAAGACCAGCTGCAGGAAGCTGACAAAAAAGAAAAGGCTGATGCAGAAACAGCTAAGCAGTGGAGATGCGACAATCTTCAATGGAAACTTTAGCAGAAAGTAGGAAAAGAAAGGCTGAAGGAAGTACACTGTAAATTCAAGAGTCATTTTGACTCCTTCAAAAGGAGTAATTTTTTTGACCCCAGGACGACACCTTTTCGGCCTACTCCTTTAAAGAGTCATTTCTACCCTTTACGAGAGTCATTTTGACTCCTCAAAAAGTCGTTTAGAAATTACTCTTGAAAGAGCTAAAATGCAAATTAAACTCTTCTTTTGGGTCATTTTGTAGGGTCAGATGACACCTTCGAAGGAGGTGTATCATTTTACAATGATATCAAGATCCTCTAAAGCCTTATACATATAATATTCTCACTACAACTTATCAACTGTCCATAAAAATGTGCAGGTTTTCAATTGATACCATTATTTTCGTCCAAACATTTACACTACTGTAGCTGTATATATTTAGTCATTATATCTGTACAAATATACTATAATATCAAAAATGTGTATAACAAGACTTATCTTCGTTCTCTGGCCTTTACAAAGATCCAACGCCAGACTATTTTAATATAATCTACAATTTTCCATATAAGAATCTATATACTTACACACATTTGAAACCAGTTCCAATCATTTACAGTTTTGTAATCTACAGCGTTATTCCATTTAATTTATAGTTCATACACAATTACCATTGATGGTCTTTTAATATATGGTGTTGTTATTCCATAGAACAATATTTCGCATACAATAAAATTATCCAATCTTTTTTATCCTACAACTTCGCTGTGAATGTTTGGCGGCCATTTTACCAATCAGATTTGAGTGATCTCCAGACCCCATACAGAAACACTGACACGACATTCATCCGACAACTTCCGACACTAAAATTAAACCTTACGAACTCTACAACGAATCACATTACACTTTTAAACTGCTTAAACTACAACTGACAATTAAACGACCTCACTGCATCTCTAACGACTTATCGAGAGACATCTTACGGATTTACTACAATGGTGCGACGTGTTGGACTTTCGAAACCGAACAACAATTATGGTAAGCATACACTACGTTTATTTATTAGTATTTCTCTATGGCACTATACTATTTATTCTCCAACTACAAATAAATAACATCGACATCCAACCCCAAAATCCTTCCTGAGGAGACCACATAAAGAAGGTCGAAACAATTGTATAAGGTTGTGTCCCAAAGAATGTACACAATATACAATAGAATATGCATCTTTATTCTTGTCTTTATAATGATTTTATGCATATATACTATAACAGTTTACACTTCACTGTCCAGCACCGTAACCAGACAAAGATAGAAACTATGCCTACATATATGCCAAGGTGCGCATTTCAGTCTTAGCCATAGACCAAATGTCGCATACTATGCTACATAATAGCAACCCCAGTGTTGGTCCAATTACCTACATCCCAACTCTAAAATCAAAACTAACAAAATTGATCTTTTTCGAAAATCAAATTTGAACTTTTATTGTCATTTGGATTTTGAAATAACTTTTCGTAATAACCCTATTCAATGGTTGTTCCATACATCGCCAATGAAAACACCGCCGATATGGATTTGACACAAATTTCTCCGAAGGAGACTACGCGGCGCATACCAATGCAGCTTACCAAATTCCGCACGACATCTTTCAGAAGAATCGCTCATCGAGCAAAAATTATATGATTATGGAAATAGAATATGAGTCAATCCATGAGGCTGAGCTACTTAGGATTGACGAAACCTAACGTAGATAGATATAGAGATAGATATAGAGATATAGAGATATAGAGATATAGAGATATAGAGATATAGAGATATAGAGATATAGAGATATAGATAGATAGATAGATAGATAGATAGATAGATAGATAGATAGATAGATAGATAGATAGATAGATAGATAGATAGATAGATAGATAGATAGATAGATAGATAGATAGATAGATAGATAGATAGATAGATAGATAGATAGATAGATAGATAGATAGATAGATAGATAGATAGATAGATAGATAGATAGATAGATAGATAGATAGATAGATAGATAGATAGATAGATAGATAGATAGATAGATAGATAGATAGATAGATAGATAGATAGATAGATAGATAGATAGATAGATAGATAGATAGATAGATAGATAGATAGATATAGATAGATAGATAGATAGATAGATAGATAGATAGATAGATAGATAGATAGATAGATAGATAGATAGATAGATAGATAGATAGATAGATACAATAACGAAGATCTGACCACGTTTACAACAACAACGAACAAAACGAAAATAATAACACAGACAACGAGAACATTCTATACGACATGACTAATCTTAATGACAGCATCATTGAAGCAGACCATAACGCACCACATGAACTAACAACAGCCGACAATCAAACGAAAACCAGAAACAAACCTCTCGACGACAATGGGATAGAAATTGACGAACCAAAAATACAACACAACCTACCAAACGCAACACAACCTGAAAACAATATGAACATCAACGATGGCGCTTCTACAAGCACCACTAACCAACTTGACGAAAACGACATTAACAAGGACGCCTCTACAAGTACCACTAACGAACTAAATATAACTGACAACAAGAAAATTAACCCTACAGAAATTACTGCCAACGAAATGAACCAAACGGACAACACTAATTTTAACGAAATTCCTACCAACCTTCTTCCCTCTTTCCGTTCACTATATTCTCTTAAACTGAAACGAACGACACAACAAACTACTCTAAACAAACTACTCTAGACAAACTAAACGAATATCACAATACGAATATCACAATACGAACACAACCGGAACCCCTCTCGGACTCACCATCAAACACAAATGCAGACAACAACTTCCACCCTTAGAGAACGAACACTAACGAACGCATCCAACAAATTACTACAAATTGTACGAGAACATCACTCGTGCTCTACAAAACATTGACACGAAAATCCAACAAAAAATCCAACACGTAATTACTAACTCACCAAACCAACAAAATTATCGAACAGTCTAACAAGATTAAAGCCAGAAAACGACTAAAGAAACAACATAAAACAAATCAACAACGTTCTACAAGAAACACATAAACAAGAAACACATAAACAAGAAGCAGACAAACAACAACCAAACCACCACCGAATGCACCAACAACACACAACAACCACAACCATGACCAACATTACACCTACACTAACCACTAACCGAAATTACACCTACACTAACCAACAAAACCTGACTGCAACAATTACTATAACACCCACAAACCACGAGAACAACACACAACACCTGACCAGGGCGGATCCACAGGGTTGCAACCGTTGCTCAAGCAATGGTCAGAATTTCAAAATTAAAAATTCTAATTGATGCATGTGTACTATTGCATGTTGAGCATATTAGTCAGTAACATATAATATAATACACATTATAATATATATATATATATACATATAATTGGACCATGGGTGTAAATACCCATTTTTATGCAGTACAGTATTACTCGCGATGCCGGAGTTGACGTCGTGTGAGTGGGGATGTTGAGTTTCACATGGCCCTAAACGATCACTCACACCTGAGCAGGAGTTTTTCTTAGTCTTTGCTCGTTTTGGTTTGGGCCCATGTAATTGATTGCACGGAAATTTTCATTGAAACACCATCTTTTAGAATACAAAGCGCCACATACTTCAACTAGTCAGGTGGCTTAGTGAAATTTTTTAGGATTACTGTTACCGGTCGGATAAAAGCACCAAATTTTGCACGAAACCTTCTTGGAGTCTATTGATTAATTTTAGCCTAAGAGCCCTCCATAGATATTCTAAGTATTCCCGTAAAATGTTTCAATGATTTTGTGAAATTAGATAGTAGTAATACTAATATATATATATATATATTTCAATGTGTTTGGGACTGGACCGAGCTCTAAGCCAATCAGAATCAAGAATGATTTGAATTGACCAATCAGAGCACAGTCCAGTCCCATATTTCCAGGGGGGTTGAAGCTTTTTAAGGTGTGGTCACCCTGTTAAGAACGACCAGCCATCAAATCAGGGGGGATATGCACCTGGTCGTATACAAGAGGTTTTTTGTATTAAAATTATTCAAAATAAGGTGGTCGCGGTCAAGAGTATATATATCACTTGGGTTGTTGTACGACCAGTTTTTTGATAATCCTGAGTTGAACGACCAGAGAGATTGAAGGTCATTCAAGGTGAATAGTGTTAAGCAAGTACTGACGTCATTTGCTATACGGGGTTGAAAGCAGTGGTGTACAAGGAACAGGAGGTTTAAGTCGTAGAATTTAGTGTTCTGACCAATTGATGATCAGTGGGAAAAGTTCACCGAGAAACCAAACTTCGAGGAAATTGAAGTGTTAGAATGGTTTTTCGATTTGGTTTTTCGATTTTGACTCATCGAAAAACCATTCTAATACTTCAATTTCCTCGATGTTTGGTTTCTGGACAAACTTTCCCCACTGATCATCAATTAATCGGAACACGAAATTCTACGACTAAACGTCCTGTTCCTTGGTACATCACTGCTTTCAACACTCCATATAGCATCCGTGCCAGCACTTAGACAAATCATCATTCACACTGTGATATATATACCCACCACCGACACCTTGATTTGAAAAAAAATACAAAAAATTCTATTATACATAACCATCATACCTCACCCGATGTGATTTATACTTACATGTTCCATCCAATTCCATATTATTAATTGAAGACTTGTATTTTGAAAATAAAAATAAACAGTTTTTGGAAAAACTGTTTTATTTTTATTTGAATGTTTTTAAACACTTGAATTAATCATAGAAATTTCCGTCGTGGAGCTCTTACCTCGACGCCATCTTATGGCCGAATGACTGATATTCCCTAGTTACTGTATTTTTAAAACTGATATTTCCTCATAATATTTTAAGATGATATATCTCATAAAAATTATTTGGATGTTTTTTCTTCTAAAAAGTTTGAGTCCCCGAATGACTGATATTCCCTAGTTACTGTATTTTTAAAAATGATATTTCCTCATAATATTTAAAGATGATATATCTCATAAAAATTATTTGGATGTTTTTTCTTCTAAAAAGTTTGAGAGATAGTTGAAAAAAACCTCAAAACAATTTTAGATGAATTATCCCATAAAAATATTAGAGGTGTAAAAGTGTTTAAATAAATTTGGAGAAAAACCTCAAAATAAATTTTAAGAGAATTGTAGAGTATATAAGCAGATGTTGTTTCATATTTTATCAGTTGTGTGTGTTTTGCTCGCTTGTAAGTTGTGCTTCGGTACAAGACTCTGACATCTTCCGATGTTCTGTTTTTTATTAAACTGCATCGGTGCGCGAATTGCCCGTAGTCGAATTTGCGATTCGAATGAGATTGACACAGGTCCATAGCGACAATCTGGTCATCCCTTGTTCAATGAATTGCTTATTTTACGCAAGGGTTGTTCGTTAGCATATGATGAAAGAGTTAGCTATAGTAAAAACACACACACGATGTAGAAGTTGGATGAATTATTTTAAAAAATATAACGAATTTAATAGACAAAAATAAAAAAACACACATCAAATACGTTCTACAACTAAAGTGTTGGTCGACTCATAAAAAATAAAGTTTTCTCCCTTACAGTCCGTATACCCCCATATTTTTGGGGATGTGGAGGCTTCTGCTTCAGGTGGCGACGGGGAGATGGGGCTGAAATTATATTCAGAGTCTGGTTGGACTCTGAACGCCATTTCTTGCTCTTGCTCTTCCTCCTCCTCGCTTTCTTCATCGCCGTAAAGAGGTATCGGCGATACATCCGTTATTATTTCTTCAGGTATCGGAGGCGGAGGAGTCGACACGTCGGTGGTTTCTTTCTAAGAAAATAATAACATAATAAATATACGACATTTTTACACACAGCAATCAGTTTAGTAGTGCTACTTACATAATTTAGGTAATATTCCTTCGGCGGTTCATAGTCGTCGAAGGAGAACTTCATTGGTGTTTCATGAGTGTTTTCCATTTTATTTTTCTTTGAAATCTTCTACGAGTCGGGCTTTGAGTTTGAATTTAATTGGCCGTGCCTCTTATTTTTATAATCACGCATTGCGAACTATTACAATGGTTTGCGGCTTTAACCAATCAGAGTTTCTATAATCAAACCCTCCCCCGTATCTATCCAATCAGAGTTCGTTCATTAAAGCCTTCATGTCAAAGCATTTGAATTATTATAGGTAGGGACAATACGTGTTTGTTAAACGATTAGGGATGCGAATATATAATAAGCGTCGTGTTATATTCCCGCCCTTTATGTCAAAACAGTATGATTAATAATAGGGATAATACAATGAAGCTAAAGGATGCGAAGCGTTTTGTTCTGATTCCTCCCCTTATGTCAAAACAGTTTGATATATAATATGGTTAACGACAATGAATTTACTTGTGGGGATTAGCGACCATTTTGTTTATGTACTTTTATAGCCTCGATTTTTTAATGAATTCTAACCTTAATTACTTGTAGGGATTAGCGGCCATTTTGAAGGGATTAGTCCCTGTGAAATATATTTTTCCCGTGTTTAAATACGTCTATTTCTAGATATTTAAGCATTTTTATACTTATTTAAGCATATTTTTATGCTTTTTGATACTTTATTTTACACTTTTCACACATTTTAGTATATATTTTAAGATACCCGTGAGCGCGATAAGGAGAGCGTGTTAATTAATTCACACATGTCAAAATAGATGATAATGGTTTTTTAATGTTTAACGTAATACTTCGGGATTGTTACAATACATCGTGTAAGAGTTTACAAAGAAGATATGTCTGCCCAAGAGATCTTCTTGATTTTCCTGGCGATGAATCATAGCAACAATAATTCCAGCTTCGACTCCCATTCGGGTATTAAGAACAGAGGTGAGGTTAAAATCCTTTAGTATTATCCCGCGCCGGTTGTCTAACCAAATTTTATCTTCTCTCATGAAGTCCACCACATAAAAATCAGAGTCTTTGCATGTTGTATATAGAAATTCAGAAGTGTATAACTTCACGTTATCAAGTTTAATTTCGTTTATATCTATACTTGTTGCCATCGTGTCTAATAATTAATGTTTTTAGCTAGAGATGGCTATATATACAAAGGGATTAGTCTTTTACGATAAATATATATTGGTTGGTAAGATATATATTTTTACCAATCTTAGCGTGTTCGGATGAATCGAATTCGATTTTAAAATAATTGTTATGTGCATCGTTAAAGAAAAGTTCATACATCTGTATCGGTTCGCCAGCAGGTTTGGGTATTGGTCTTGAGCCGATTAACTGTAGATTTCGTTCACGAGATAGATTTCTCAAGCTCCTCATAGATATAAATTTTGCTTGATTCATGGTTGGGCGGGTGGAGGTTCGTCGATTGCTATATGCACAAACTTGCCGATCAAATGTGTAAAATCGTCCGTTGAGTAGGGTATATATATATTTCTCATTCCATAACAATAGCATCTTATAGATTATTCTATCAGCACGTGCGGCATTGGGAAACATAGCCACTTTATGACATTCAACCACTTGATATTCAATATGTGAAAAATACTTTGCTAAATCGATCAGTATTACTAACAGAGGATTTGCTTTAGTACCTGCATTCATTTTGAAAGTGTTCTAATAAAAATATGACTTCTAACGTGTGTTTTTATATCTTTCCATGCAAAGTTTTACTCGATAAATATTTTTAAGCAAAGTGTACTGCATTAAGTCAACAAAAAGATTAAAAAGATTTACATGTATTAGTAATAGGATGGGTAACCGTCGGTCATTTATCCAATTGTTATTTTCAGGCATTAAGTCGACCACATAAAAATCAGAGTCTGGGCACACGGCATATAAAAATTCAGAGCTGTATAACTTCACGTTATCAAGTTTAATTTCGTTTATATCTATACTTGTTGCCATCGTGTCTAATAATAAATGTTGTTGGCTAGAGATGTCTATATATACAAAGGGATTAGTCTTGTACGATAAATATATTTTGGTTGGTAAGATATATATTTTTACCAATCTTAACGTGTTCGGATGTATCGAATTCGATTTTAAAGTAATTGTTATATGCATCGTTAAAGAAAAGTTCGTACATCTGTGTCGATTCGCCAGTGGACATGGGTATGGGTCTTGAACCAATTAACTTTAGATTTCGTTCACGACATAGATCCTTCATAGATATTATATCTATAAATGTTGCTTGATTCATGGCTGATAGGGTGGAGGCTGATAGGGTGGAGGATCATTGAATGCTATATGCACAAATTCTCCGGTCAAATGTGTAAAATCGTACGTTGAGTAGGTATATATATATTTCTCTTCCCATAACAATAGCAGCTTATATATTATTCTATCGGCACGTGCATTGTTGGGTAACATTTCCATTTTACGACATTCAACCACGTGATATTCAATGTGTGAAAAATACTGTGCTAAATCGTCCAGTAGTACTAACAGAGGATTTTCTTTAGTACCCGCTATCATTTTTGAAAGTGTTTTAAAAAAATATGACTTCTAACGTGTGTTTATATATCTTTCCATACATCGCCCGATAAATATTTTGGGGCAATGTGTACTTGCATTAAGTCAACAAAAAGATTAAAAAGATTTACATGTATTAGTATTCATCGCGTAATCGTCTTATAATATTGATTTTATCATTCAACCAATGAGAGTACCCCGATATTTTATTAGGAATTAAGTTCAACCAATCAGGTTACCCCATTTTTTTTTAACGTGTTTTGTTATAAGCGTTTGTTTCCTAAATGTTTAGGCACAATCTCAGCATGGCCCGTGTGAAACAGACGCATAGAAATTTGGAAAGTGGAAAAAACATTGCACGGGTTGAAAGTAGGGGGAAAGATATTCCCAAAATGTTAAAACAACGTCGTCATCAACAACAAGAATATCGTCAAATGGGACGGAATATTTCAGATGATGAACAAGCGTACAGTCAAGAAATCACAAGAAAAAAGAACATCAAAACAACTAAAGATATTGTACAGTCGCCATTAAATTTTGCTGTACCGATAACACCGTCCAGTCACATATACCCTCTGCAAGCAAAGACGTCGCCACGGCAAGCAAAGCAACCCCCCCTGCAAGTAAATTCACCGCCTCAAGAACAGGGGGGTTACATACACCCTCTACTCCTGCAAGCGAAGTATAACACGTCGCCACGGCAAGTACCGTTTCTACCCCAGCAAGTAAACCATCCACCGCCTCTATTATCGCAAGAACAGTATAATAGACCCCTTCAAACACCGCAAGCAAGGTATAATTTATCACCTATTCCACCGCAATCGATTTCACCGCCAGGGGTATATGAAATACCAGGGCAAGAAGGTGAATTAGATAATTACATACACGAAATGCCTATTGATTTCTTTGGACAAATCCCTATTCCTTCACCTTCGAATTTAATACAAATGTGTGATGCAATGATACCCGTTCAACAAGGAACACAATTATTACAAATTGTGGATGAATTAGCAAATGCTCTTTCCCCAACATTATCTCCTATTCCTCTTTCACCACCACAACCACCTCCCCCACCTATGTCTACAACACCCCAACCATTATTTCCACGGTGTGGAGAAGAGGACGAAGAAGAAGAGGAAGATGACGACGATCGAGAAGTTTTGAACGATCCGCCATTGAAGAAAAGATGTTTCAAACGGTCTTTAATATATATGAAACGTGAAAAAAAAGGCGATGAACATCATGAAGAAAAACGAATGACAATCTATTCGAATTATAATCAAGATATTATTTGTACACAACGCGATAAATATCGTGAGTTAGAGGGTCTCTATATTGAGAAACTATATATAAATAAACAATATTTGCAATGGCGTTCTAAGAAATTTACGAGCGATTTGATGGAAAAAACGCTATGTAATGGATAATAATAAAGAAATACAAAAACGAAATAATGATATGAAAAAAAGGAAACCCAAATGTATAAAAATGAGAGCGTTGTAAATAAAAATAGTAGTGTAGTGAAATATCATGGAGGTGTGGAATATTATGGTAAAAGAACTGGCACGTTTTGAAATAAAAATCAATAAAAATATGGAACAAAGTGTGTGGAAATGTCTTGATGAACATGAGAATTTATTTAAAAATATTATTACCGATTTAAAATTTCCACGTGAACTTTTGGATGTCTATAATCGTATGGATCGCCATGAAATTGGACAAATAATAGCATTTTTTGCTTTAATCCTGTGTTTTTTTAAAATATAAACACATTGATAATGAGGAATATTATATCAAACTATTTGTACGTCAAACAATTTTAGATTTTAGAAATTCGCATCTTAAATTCATTTTATAACCCCATGATAAAAAACACACGTCGTGGTTTGGGTTGTGGAATATATTCTTTGAATTTTTTAAATTAGTCTAAATACAATTTTTCAATACTCTGTATTATAATGTCAGGATCTTCAAAGTTAATATTATATGATTCTATAATACTCTTAATAATAAAAGTAGATGATGTAGTATTATTAGATGTAATCCTTACCCCTATAGAATAATTATATATTATATCCAAATGCGGGGGGTAATATTGTAAACTAATGGGTCTGTTATTTTGTATAATAGTATTATTTTTAACTTGATCAGAAAATAAACTGACTTTAAACTTATAGGGTTTACTTGTCTTATAATATAATTTAAACCAATAAGAATAATTCTGACAATTTTTATAACAACACGTACAGGGGGGGGGGGGTTTCGTTAGCATCAGCTTAACAATCTTATCGAGATTAAAAGTATAAACCCTATCGTTACTAGTTTTAAGTTTTGATATAGGGTTATGATTTTCGCAAAAGATAATAAAACAACATACAAGTTGATACACTATTTTCTCAAAAGTATCTAAATTATGTAAATAAAAAAAAGCAGCCTTCAAATAAAACGGATCTATAAAATATAAATAAATACAGCAATATGTAAATTCATGACTAAAACAACGATTAAGTCTATGTAATGTATTACAAAGATAAGATCCTCCACACCCTATCGCTTTAGGAATTGTAGTTTGCTCATCATTAATAGTAATAGAAATAAAGTGGTAAATATCATTTCTTGGGTTACAACTTGTCTGAATCTCAATAAAAAAATTATCAGAATGATTATCATTCAAATGAAAAATAGATTTCATTAATGTTTGAGAGGGCATTAATAGTAATTTGTGATAACGCTCACAGAGTTTTTCACCATAAATATAATATTTTCGTTGTGTATGAACAACGGGTATTATATAGTGTTGTTTATCTGTTAAGATTCGCCAATCCTGCATTCATCTTGATACATTTCAGGTTTCAGTTTTTCAATATAGGCGTAATCTTTATATCCCCGACCAATTTGTCTTGATTCCATTTCCATACATTCGATAATTTCCCCATAGTAATAGTCACATAAGTCACAGACGGCAAATAATAATCCAATGTATCGGTTACGAAAATGTTGTATATAATACACAATTTTCAATATCGTCTTAATATTAGTACCGTGGTCATTAGCTTCTGCATAGCTTCTTTTATCACCAATGTTTAACGACATTCTCAAAAACGAATGATGGAACGCGTTTGTTAAAGAAATCGACTTGTATATATACTATTTTCCCATTCTTATAATATATATTTCTACATGTAGAATTTAACACGATTTTGATCAAATTTTGAAAAAAGTATTGTATGTTACATTTCCTGCAAATATTTTTCCTAAAAAAATTTATTATCCCTCGTGTTGGATTTGGAATACGGATGAAGCAGCTCAAAACGGTCAACATTGGGTTGCTATATGGGTGGATAAAGAAAAACATATGAATTTTTTTGATAGTTTTGCAAAAGATGTCTCGTTTTATAAACGTGAATATTGGTATGATTATAGTGTAAAAAAAAGACTAACATTTCAATATATTCAAAGTAAACAATTACAATCCAAAAATACAGCCGTGTGTGGAAATTGGAGTTTATTATATTTATACAATCAATGTCGTAATGAATTCGAAAATAATAATAAACAAAAAATATTTAAAAATGAACGTATTAAACTAAAAAATGATATTAAATTTAAAAAAAAAATAGAAACAATTTTAGGTCGTGTACTCGTAGGAATATATAATAAAAAATGTAAAAAAAATTGTAAGAGTAATAACAATCAGTCATGTTGTAGTTTTAATAATGCCAATTTTTAATTAAACAAAAAAATTAATTATTTACAGGTGTTTATTTATGATTTAAACATCTCTGGAAATACAAAACGTCCAAACCCTCCTTTTCGTTTTCTTTTTCTTTTTCTTTTTCGAATACCAAAGCCCAATTGATTTCCAACTAACGATCCCAAAGGTCCAAAAATATCTAGAGCACTACCCCCTTTTTGTTTCCTTTTTCTAAGGATAATTCCCCTCCTGCTTCTATATCGTCTTCTTGCCATGTTTTTAAAAAAAATTCATACACACCCCATACTATATATACTTTTTTTAAAAAACGATTTTCAACAACTCTTTTTATTTTTTTAACAAACATTTATTTTTCTTTTTACATTTATTTACAAATCATAGATTATCGTTGATTCATGTGGAAATATATTGGTTCTAATTCTACAATTTTCATACCCTTTTCTACAATTATCAAATACCAAATAACCATAGGGTTTCTCATTAATTTCACTTAATACTTTATTAAATCTATTTCTATTAATTTTTTTATTATCACATATCGTATACATATTATTATAATCGCTTAAATTTTTAAACATAACATAATATTGACTATTGACACGTAAATTTCGCAATTTACTATTACCATATGTTAAATTTTGACATGTAAAAATAACACTAATATTACGATGATGGACATCTTGAGTTGCAATATTATCTATTCTTTCAAGATTTTCTTTTGATGATGTTGCAACTAACATGAGATCATCTAATATTATTAACGTATTTTCACGGGTATTCGTTTGTAAATCGGTAATGCGGGGAATACCCTTTTGACAATCAATAAATTCAACACTAATATCTGTTTTTTCCGCAAGAACTTTTTCCATTTCAGCGTACAGAGGTTGATAAATTGAATATAAATAAACAATTTTAACAATTGCTGGTGTAATCATAATGTTAATATTTTTCAATAATTGTAATATCCAATATGTTTTCCCACTTTGACTAGGACCGCATAACGTTAACATAAAAGGGCGTTGAAATGGTAATGAAACATTGTTCATTTCAGTTATCTAAAAATCCAAACGGAATCGTATTAAAATTATTTTTAACAACACGTTTATTAAATGTAAATGAAAATTTTTTTATTTCATCCTCAATAAAAATATGATTAAGTTTATCTTTACATATTTTATTGTGATATTTAATTTCGATGATCTGATCGTGATTTTTAACACATTGTGTCAAGGATAAAAAATTCAATTTTTCTTTTGTTTCATTTTTTAAAGTAAAACCCTTCACATGAATACATTCCTGATTTAAATTAGTTATATACGCGTAACATTTTGGACCTGTTGAACAAAAATTTGTTATCCATTCATTTTCATTTAATTCATTCGTTAAATCTCCTAAATAATTTCCCGTTTTAACATCAGTATAATTATTTTCATCAGATATATAAATAACAGAATCTGTATCAAAATATAAAACGCGATCGTCTAATGTAACGAGTAACTCGTATAATTTCAAACGTGCATATGCAGTAACAAAACACGCAATGATTACATTTCCCGTTTTTAGAGGGGTTGTTGCATCATCAATTTTTTCATATGTACAACGTAATAATGTTTCGTTTATAAATTCCATCGATGTTAATTTTTTACTTTTATCATTGGCAATATTTAATAATTCTTCATAATCGTTTAAAAAACACACTTGTGTATTATTTTCGTTTTGAGCAAATTTTCCCCATAACGAATTTAAAAAGGTTTTTGCAATAGTTCTTAATCCGGGATTTTTCTCTATTTTGTCTTTATCTAAATAAACATTTTCATTTTTTAAATAATCATTACAATACTGTTTAATTTTATCATCATTTTTACTTCCATCTGCGTTCAAACAATCCGTAGGAATTCCTGAAGATTCTTGTTTGATTTTTAAAAATTGATTTACGTATTGTGAAAAGATTTTTTGTTTGCGTTCAAAATAATATATTTCGTAAAGAGCTATTATTTTATATCCCCTATCTAGAGCAACATTAATCTCAACACTAGTCCAAGTACCCGTCAAGTATCGATCGCTTTCATTATGTTCACATTTATTACATTTATCCACAGCACATTTATAACATAATGGAAATAATAATTTCCCATCTATTCTAACGGGTAAAACAGGAAAGTAAATATTTCGAGGAGGTGCAATACAACATTTTACTAAACCAAATATGTCCTTGATTTTTATTTTATTACAATCCTCACCCAGGAAAATAGTAGGATGACCCACAGGAAAATCATATTTTTTTTGTACATGAGGGTATAGCGATGTAAAATCTACGTAACTTATTCGTTCGTTGGTTTTTGTTTCTTTAAATAAACATACGGGGGAAGTTCGTCCCCCATATAATGCGTCACGTGGTGTTAAAGGAGTAAACGGGTAAAATTTTCTTTTCTTTTCAATTAATTGTTTCTGTGTATATTTTTTTTCTTCTAAATAATCACATTCCGACATCTCGATTAATTTGTAACCGGCATTTTTTATTGTCCAAGAAAAACGTTGCGTATTTGCATATAAATTACTAAATTTTTCGTTTGTAAGAACGTTTAATGCATAGGGGTCAAAACATTTGGGACATCCGTGATAAAAACAACCATGAAATTGATATATCGTTTCATTATAAAAACCATCGAGAAAACGTCCTAGAATTTTGTTCTCCCCATTTTGTGAACAGATATATTCTAAATTTCCTCCTAATTCTCGATTAATTTCATCTAACCAATCAATAGCAATTAAACTCTGTTTTACACCCCCCCTATACCCCGAAGCAAGAATAATTCCTACACAATTTTTTTTTAAAAATTAAGTCTATACACTTTCAAAGCTAAACTAGCAATCGTAATACAATTCTTTGCATAAAATGGTGTAATATGACCTATGGCTCCTATCATTGTAGAAAATTTAACACATCCCTTTCTTAAAATATCTACATCACTACAACAATAATAATAAATCTCTTTACGAAATATATATTTCTCTTTCTTTTTTTCTAAATACCATTTTTCAAATTCCTTAAGTGTTGCTGTATTCATATGTTTCGTATCAAAAAATTTCCGATCTACAATTTCGCCCTCATAATTTAAATCGTAAAATTCATAAGGTGAAATCCCTTACATTCCCCTTGAAGATCCATTGCTTTGGGAATATCGGCTAATTTCATACTAAAAAACAAATAACTATCGAGGATTCTAATATTTTGTTCTTTAATTATTAAACTCATTATTTTAGTACCGTTCATTATAGTATTCGGTATTATCTGTTTTATTTCTAAAAGATATTTTAAAATAAAAATAGTATCAAATCTACCCCCGTTATGAGCTATCCAAACGGAATTTGTTTGTTCAAACATAAATTCACATAAAGTTTCAATAACATTGTTATCAAAAATAAATTGTCTATTCCCACAACAACTAACTTTTTCAATAGTATTATCGATAATTTCTTGATCCTTTTTTTCAAAAACTTTTGTTTTTTTAAATTCACTATGTTGACATTTTTTACATACCTTTTGGACGATACAATAAAACGGTACGAGCAATTTAGTTTCGGTTACTTTTGTTTCAAAATCAAAAAAAAATAAAGTGGGTTCACTTTCTTCCCCCCTGTTATATTCAAGTGAAAGGGGTTTCACATAACAAAAATGAGGTTGTTTCATGTATTTATCACAATGAAAACAAAATCGTTTGCTACAATCATGTTTAACTGTTTTATTAGAAAAAATGAAAACGAATCGAGGACAAATTTTGTTACAGGTTTTACAATAAAAAAAATATTGACACGGTGTTAAACGGTTATAATTACTATGAGAAGGTTTAAAAATTTTATTTGTTAAATGATTTGTAAAACAATTTTCATCATAAAAAATTATATCACAACTGCTACAAATAAGTTTATTATTTTTATCTTTACACTTATTCGGATATTTATAACATCGTAAACAAGTTAAATTATTCGTAGTACATAGGTGGTTATCGATATATTCATGGCGTGTAAAATGACTCATACATTTAACACAAAAAGAACTGGTGTTAAGTTTAGAAAATTCCTTTATGCTTAAGACTACATCGTAATGATTATTATTTAACCATAAACATACAATTTCATTAGTTAATTTAATAAGATTACCCTCACTATCAGTTCGTGAATCATAAATTATATTATCGGAATGAGTGTCAGCATACACTAACAAATCAACACCCTGTTTTTTTAAATAATTATTATATACTAACTCAAACTGTGTGGCATCAACATTACCCTCGGGTATCCCACATTCCCGATATACATTACGAATTTCTTCACACGTAAATAAATCATCCACGGGTTTATTGGGTTTTCTTTTCATTATAAAATATTTAGCGTCTTGTTTTAAAAATGATAAACCTACTAATATTGCTAAAGCAAAACAGCAATCTTTCACTGTACGAAATAATACATGGCTAAGAATATAAAATACGCCCGTGCGAAATTTACGGCCATATTTTTTTACATTACTTTTCACACCGCCGTTATCTGTAGCATTTCCCTTATTCAAACTATTATAAATACTTTTTTTCCTTAATACACTATTTTTTTTTTATTTGCACTTATTCCTGCGGGAAAAGTTTGAACTATTACCTTACTATTCCATCCATTAGCTATTATTTCTTTATTACTCTGCATAAATTTTTCCATAATATTTAAGAAATATTTAACGTCAAAGTCTTTCACGGGTAAAACGGCTGTAGAGAAAAAACTTTTTGGCGCGTTACTAAAGATAAATCTAACATAATCGTCATCACTTTTTACATTTGCCCGTGCAATGTTAATTAAATAAGAAAAAACCAACGATAACGATTGAATAAAACTAATAAAATTAACCGTTTTTTCCCGTGAAACATCCAAAGAAAAATGTTGTTCAGTGACTTTAAATTTTTCTCTACTAATAGTTTCTATATGATTAACAGAAAAAATAATCGTCTATTTTTTCATTTTTCTTACTTTCTTTTTTCTTATTAAATAAACTTACAATTTTATCTATATCTTTTTGACTATATTTTAATTTTTTCTGATCATCATTCATCTTCTTTTTTTTTTCTAAAACAAGAAAAACATGCCGTTTTATTTTTATTTATGTTTTCGTCTTCTCCATCAACACGATCAATAGTAACATCGTATGAATCCTGTATATTAATACAAGTCAACGTAACTATAGGAGGGATTTTTTTTGATAATAAAGAACCCATTTAAAAAAAACTAAAACAAAAAAAAAGAGAATAAAAAAAAATATGAGTGAAATTGTTTATATTGAAATTTATTTACAATCGTCTAATTTACCTTATATCGGTTATGAAATTCAAGATAATGATCCTTCAATATTATTTACGCCGTATCTTTTAAGGGAATGTTTACTAAATTTTACAGAAGATAAAGAAAAGATAATATCCATATCATCAAAGATTTTAAAACAAAGAATAACAGAATTAAAAAAAGACATATATAACTGCCCCGAAGATATTATCTATAAAGTAGATTGTTTGGTAAAATTTATTCAGAGACATGAAAAAAATAATGATTATTTAGGAATAAAAACTATATTTAAAAAAAAAATGGTAAGAGTTAAGTTACCTCGAAAAAAAAGACGCAATGATAAATCTCAAAGTATACGTCACGTTCTTCAATGTAGAAGTAAAACCCTAAAAAAAATAAGATGTCGTAAACGAACAGCAAAAACAAAAAAATGTTGGATTCATTTAGCAAAACAAAATAACTTACGTATCAAGAAATCAACGATCCCCAATGCGGGTGAAGGATTATTTGCTTGGAAAAAACCTTTTAAACCCGATCGTAATATTTCTTATTACACAGGTCAAAAAACAACACAGGTCAAATTGGATCGTAAATATGGTAAAAACACTAATGCTGTATATAGTATTTGTAACGATGCAAACACGTGTATCGACGCTTATTTGACAACTCACGCCGCAGCACGTTATGCGAATAATGGAAAAACCGGTTCTATATATAAAAATAATTCCGATTTTGTTTACAACCCCAATAATAAAAAAATGTATTTAGAAAGTATAAAACATATAAAAGCCCATGAAGAAATTTTTGCAGACTATGGTGATAACTATTGGCAGAGAAAACAACCTTCATAACAATGGTAGGAAGAATAAGAGAATTACGGGGTGGTGATTTTAAGGGGAAAAAAAGGCAACGTGGGGGTATTTTTAAAGGGAAAAAAAGGCAACGTGGAGGACATAAAACAGTCCATAAATACGGCAAACTTTTTATAAACGATTTTAAAAAAGAGCTTAAAAAAAAAGCTAATGTAGTAAAAATTATTGCAAAACTAGGAAAGAAAAAAATCAAAAGACATTTTCAAAAAGGAGGAATTGTATATCATAAACCCAGAAACCATGTTGAAAAGTTTTTAATGTATTAATTTTTTTTTTAAATAAAAAACATACATTCAGTGTATTATATCGTGACATAAGAGGTCATTGTCTATTGAATATTTTTCTACATTATAAGCTCTTATTTCATTAAAATTTACACTGATGAAATTAGGGTAATCCACATTACATTCGCATTCCCCTTTACATTTTTTACAAGTGTATTTTATAGTTTTATTATAAACAAAAAAATCATAATATAATGCTATAATACTCCTAAAGCACTCATAACTAAAACAATGTTTTCTATCATAATCTAGTATCTTTAAATATTCTCCAATTCTTTTATCGTTGATATGTGGGGATACGTCATCATTCCATGCTTCACATATTTTACGAAGAAATTCATAACATTCTTCTGGAATATCGTGTTCCTCTTGATGTATAATATACATTTTTGGATTTTTTGAACATTCTACTTCCAGTATAAATTTATACCGTACATATGTTTCATAATCAGCTATAGATATTAGTAGATGATATCTTGATTTTTCAATTTCGACACTTCCTACTAAATACCAAAAATAAACGCATTCCACATAACTATATTGTGTTAAATCATGATAAATCTTATATCCCTCTTGATTTTGTACTCGCTGAAACATAGCCATGACACGTGACCCTCTTTGATAAAACGATCTTTATATATACCCCTATCTACGTATATCCATCGGAATAAACAATAGAAATATCGTATTCATTATAGGGGTGATTCGCTTCAGCCACTTTAAGACCATATTTAAAAAAAAAATGATCATCAACAAATTGAATGTTTTGAATCAATATAAAATCTTCGTCAGCAGGTAAATTATAAGCTAAATCTACAAAACGTTTACCCTCGTTAAAGAAATTTTTCTCAGGATCAATAAACAATTGATTAGAGCTAAAATGGGGTTTATTAGGTTTTCCAATATATGCTCCAAATTCACCCTGGTCGAATATCTCTTTTTTAACTTGAACAATACTCCATCCTAATGCATCGTTATATTGTTCTACAATATTATTTTTAAGTTTTACATCAATACTATGAATTATTTTTCGTTTATACCAATCTTTTTTTCTTGCTTCTAATTCTCCCGTAAGATAATTCGCTTTTTTTGTTTGAAAACTTCTATTGTCACTAAATGTCAATGAAAAATCAGTAAATGGTCCTGGAGCACGAACATTTGTTTTAATTTTAATACCATCAAGAAAACTCGATGGTATTACACCGTGTGTCCAAGGTACTTCTTGAAACGTATATAAATTATTTGCTGATTTTAACGCAATTATCCCATATTTTCTTGGATTAATAAGCGAAAAACGTTCACTATAATGGATGATTTTTTTCTGACTCATTTTAATTCCAATAAGAGAAAAGAAAATAAGAACGTTTTATTTATACTATACGTAGAATGATATCATTTTTTATATATTTAAATGTACAAAGAGTTTCTATGATCATCTTATTTTTTTTAAAACTTCTCTCCTTCTATTTTTACAAAAATAGTGTTTTTGACAACATGTACATCATTAACAAAATAATAACGTTCTAATGTACGTTTTATTTTTAAAATATAAACATTTCTTAAATGTACTTTTGATAATTTTTTAAACAATCTTTGTGTTTCTAAAAATAAAAAGGAAAATACATTCAATATTTTTTTGATTTTAAATTCAAAAAGTGTATTTTTTTATTTAGGTAAAATTTTCAGGAGAGAACAAATTTTAAAAATTAAATTCCGTATCATACATAGAGAGTACAGATCGTTCATTATCCTCATCTTCTAATTTACGAAACAAACATGCAGCAAATAAAAGACATTCAAACAAACTACAATGATACAATAAACATGTGGGTTCACTAGTATGATACCAACAATTTCTTGGTTTAAGATTATAAAACGAAAGTAAATAATCGTACTTCTCAATTCCAAAATATTCAAGATTAACACAATATAAAATAGTTTTTTCTTGAAGTGTTTTAACTAACGACGATTCTTTATCACCACCTTTATACCCGATAATAGCATTCGGGGGAAAAACATTACGAAATAAATAACTTAATCTATTTATAAGTTCACTTTGACTAAAATAATGTCTTGATTTTTTTCCAGATAAATAGTCTAAGCCATGACATCGATATTGATAGTAGACAGTAGACCGTTCCCTTCGAGTTAGTTCTTTGTAGGGTTTTAACTTCCCATCATAACAATGATAAATAAAATACTTGTTCGATTGAAGTTCAAGAAGAGTTACTTCACGATAACTAGGTCTCTCTCCCTTAAACTGGTAACATTCACAATCCATTATATGTGTGATATGCGATAAAAATAATTTCTGTCGTTCTTGGGATATTTCTTCTTTACATTTGTTTAATGCACAATTATATTTACCCGCATACAACTCTTCGATAGTCTCTTCAGATTTTTCCTGTTGATTCTCAGTTGTCTCTAACGGGATGTAGTCATCTGCTTCTTTAATTTCGCTGCTCTTCTTCTCAAATATTTTAGCCATCTCTCTCTCCTAACACTCAGACTGATATTAATTATTTTCGATCCTACATCGGGTTTTATAATTGCATCCTGCGTTACTATGCGTTACTGGGGATAGATTAGTTTGACCAATCAGAGTTCGTTGATTAAAGCTTTCATGTCATCCCGATGATTTGTGATATTCATGTACAATGAATGTGTGTTGTAGGAATTAGAGACGCGAATCCCTAATTAGCGATTCCTTCTAAACAAATACTCGGGGATTAGTTGATCTAATGCTGTGTTGGTGGGGGGGGGGGGGGGGGTAACGACATGAATAATGTTGTTCTAAAACACACACACGTCAAATCAGTTGATATATTATATAGTCGCGGGATTAGTTTATCCCAAATAATATTTATTTAAAAACTTATTTATTTTTGAAATTTTATTAATCTCGTTCGTAAATAAAAATTGGGTTAAAAAACAATGTAAATTCATTGATTTTTTCGTCGCCATTTTCTTCGTGTTGAATAGGGTGGCGTTGAAGGGGTAGGAATGTGGGTGGTGAGTGATGCAGAGGGTTCGTCGTGACTCGAAAGACCCGAAGGGGTTTTTCCCAAATTTATATAACGTTGTCGTAATTTTATATTACGTATATAATAGGCAGGCATATGTAATTTTTTCAATTCTTTTAAAGCAGCCGTCTGCTTTTGTTGTGTAAGATTGAACATGTTTTGTTTGCTGACATTATGCGTTAAATCGTATAATAAATCATGATGGTTTATTGCAACACCGTTTAATTTTATTATATCTGTACCCCCAATTTTAATTTTTTTCTTTTCAAGAAATTCTTTTATTTGTTGACCACTTGTCACAGTTGGCGTTTTCCTTACTTCGGACGATTCATCATTGGTCACCTCATTTTCAAGTTCATTACTTTTTCTTTTCATATTTTGTTGTCTTTTTAAAAAACTAACCATAGTCTCTGCGACACGTTGATCATTATTAACTTTTTTCATTTCTTCTTTCATTTTATTTTTACTTTCAATAAGTTCGAAATTATTTTTGTTGTTAATTCCCTGCAATAATTTTTCGTTTTCATGATCAGTTTTGATTAAATCTAAAATTTCATTTAATTTACTCGGATTAATTAATTGCATTTTATTTACTTCGGTCATTTTTTTTTATTTGTTGGTTAAGTAATTTGTATGCTTTTTGATATATGTTGATTATACGAAAATCCTCAGATAATATTTTTAAATCTTTTTCTTTTATTTTGTTCTTTGAAAACTTATTCAAAATATATTTATTATCACTGGAAAGTTGGATAGAAATTTTTTTATTTAAAATATTTTTAGCAATGTATTGTAATTTATTAATTAATTGAGAATCTAACAACGTATTTTTTTTATCAATATCTGCTTTAAGATATTTTTTTAACGATGGTAAAAAATCCTTTTTTTTTTTTTCAAAAGCTTTTTCTTTATTTTATTTAATTGAACTAATGTTTCTAAAAATTTTAAATCATCTTCGCAACTTGATGAAGAAGAAGTAACGGAACTTTCACTATCCATTTCATCACTAACATCATCGCTAACAACATCGCTATCATTTTCACTATCAACTTCATCCTCCTCATCATCATCATCTCTTGAATTATCATTTTTTACTTCTTTTTTTACCTCTTCTTTATTTAATTCATCATTTTTTTCTTCATTCATTTTTTTTATGCGTAAACTGAAAACGGTGGAAATACAAGAATATGTTCACGATTCAGGGGTATCTTGTTAATAACTGGGTTTTTTATTTTTGGTTTTTTTATTCTATTCTTTGTTGTAATGGGTTTTGTGTTCTTCATTTTTTTTGTACATCCCCTTGTCACAAATGTTGATAATTAAATGCTGTGTAATAATCTTGCAGGGGTATTTAATCCCACTCTAATTTCATTTCGAAATTCACCAACAAATATTAACGCCCCTACAACTGTATTTTGAGAAAAATGAAAATCCACATTAACATTTCCCGACGGTCTTATGGGTAATACTGCAAGATGAGAGTCTCTATTATCTGTTAAATCAAATGCTAATATAGAATACCCGTTTATAAAGTCATTATAAGTCATGGGCATTTCTGAATAGTTGCGATTTAAGACCGAACGTAATTTTGAGTAAGCTTCAGCATGATTTTCAATTCTCCCGACAACAGCGTTATTTACGGAAACTTCAACATTATCATAATTAGGCCAGTTAAACTCAAAAATATTATGAGTATATGATCCGTTCCAATTTGCTAATGGGGAAAATACAATATATAAACGTGTAGGAACGCTACCATTAAACACATCGATTACTTGATGTGAATTTCGTCCTGCAGCTACTGATTCAGTAATACAACGATAATTGGTTGTATAATATAATGTTTCTTTATTATGGGTCACCATCCCTATATTAAGCGCATTTGATAATTGTTTTTTGGGTTTAAATACAGGAATTTTTATTTTAAAATCGTCTAGGGTAATTATAGTATCAGCAACGGGCATATTCGCATGATTGGCACCCATCATTACAATTGTATTTAGTGCCCGCGTTAAACGTAATTCAACTTTATACGCTGTGGGAATATATATTTCAGAACCACCTTCGCTAAATAATGAACAATCAATCTCATCTATCAAATTCTGCGATTGATTTTGAAATGCAATTGTTTTTTGTCTCCCCCCTGCATTCACGACATTAGTTCCATTCGTGAAACCCACGATATCGCTCATATGTTGGGCTGTATCTAAATATGCTAAATTAAGCTCTTTAGAATCTTTATATCCCGCAGGTGTTTGACGCGTTATAAATTCTATCCATGATGCAAAATGTGCAAAATTATCTGATGGTGTAATTAAATTTTCATTTATTTTTAATTCTTTTGTTTTCCACATTGTATGAAGGGGTAATGTAATCATCGAAAACCCCGATGCTGCAGGTGCTATAAGTCCAGCAGCATTTCTAATCGATACTCTAGCCATTATTTTAGCATCGCTTGTTTTCATTAATCCAACGGCGTTCCCATGTCTTGTAAACGTGTATACTGACGATTGATTATCTACGGGCGTTGCGATAATTTCCGTTTCACGACATTCCGTAAACGTATCATTATAGGGTGATGAAGTAAAAAATTATAAAGGCTCGCTAAATAATATGTCATTTTTTTCCACATCTTCAATTTTTTTACTCATTTTTTTTTTAAACGTTAATTTTAAGAATATTTGAAAGTGTTCCTAACACTTGAGGAAGAACCATACCCAGTGCCAATGCTCCACCAAAACCTCCTTTTTGTATTTTTCTTCTACGTTTTCTTATTCCTCTTTTGTTTTTTCTTTTTTTGATATATTTTTTACGCGTCATTTATTTTATTTTTAAAAAACAACAATAACCACAACAATAAAAATAATAATAATATCCACAACATTATGATTTTTTTATATAACTTTTTTTTTATTTATACTTTTTTCTACACAGTCTATCTATTTTGTAAAAAACGTATTACATTTGGATCTATTTTTTTTCTCTTTTTTTTATTATCACTTGTATAATAAGTATCTAAATTTAAATTTGAGGGTAATCCCACACCCTCATTTAATAAAATTTCTTTCTTAGTTGGATTTTCTTTATTTTTTCTTTTCACAACAAAATATGATGAGGAATAATTTTTTCCACGATTTCTACCGTTTAACAATTCAGTATAATCTTCTACAGATAGTTCATTTATTTTTTCAGTCATTATTTTTTTCTTCAAATAAATTTATATATATCTTAATTTCTTCACCTTTTAACGGCACGTTATTCTCATAGTTAATAAAGAACTGTAGTGATTGTTTAGCCTCTTTATCACTCATAAATAAAAAATAGGGGAATTTTTTTTTTTCATCATTTAATGATGTATAAGGATTTTTTTCGTCAATATAAAATAATTCTTTTATAGTATATATAAAACGTTGTGTTGCATTGGAAATAATAGTAGATGAAGAAACTGAAATCGTTCCATTATTTATTTTTTTTGATTGTTTTATTGCACTGAAATCCATTTTGTTTGCACACGTAATTCGAAATGAATTTTTTATATTTTTATATTCAATCGAATTTAAATTCCATAAAAAAATTTTCCCACTATTTACTAACACGTAAAGAGAAAAAGGATAAAATATTTTATATTCTTTAATTATCATTTCCCCATTTTTTTCTTCAAGAACAATCAAAAGCATTATGTTGAATGTATTAAACAATCAATACTAAGCGTTCCTGAATCAAAAGGAACTAATTTTCCTGTAGTATCTTTAACTTTAATATGAATTTCTTTTATAATGTCTTTTTTTAATTTTCTCAATGATTTTGGGGGACTATAATAAACTAATTGTCCATCCCCCCACCACCTTGTCGATTCCATTGAATGGGTACTGTTGTTAACAATTCGGAACAACTATCGCCAACTAACCCCAGTTCTATTTCATCACAATATATAAACATTTTATTTAATCCGTCGGATACATCGGGTAAGTAATCAAAATGTTTAGAAAAAAGGGTTCGAGGTGTAGGATTATCTTTTTTTATTTCAAACAAGAGAGGTACGATTTCAAGACCTTTTTCATTTTTTAAACCTAGCATAAAAGCTATTTTTTTTGAAAATAATATATTAATCTTTTGATTAAAAGAAGCATATTGAATACCCTTTTTTTCTACCGTAGTCTTGTTAGATAATCGAAATTCATTTACCTGTAACCCATCGACTGCTTTATTCGCATTTTCATATACCCAATACTCAATCTCAACATTAACATTAATAATTACTTTCCCATTTGACCCGATGGTAAAAAAAATTTCAAATCCTTCTAAGATATTATTTAAAAATATAATTAATGAAGACAAATCATAAATTCCGTCGGGTATAATAAATTTATCCGATGTAAAAACGAACTCACTGTTGGCGTATACCGAATTATTATTTTCTTCGGGTATAAAATTATTATAGGTTATGATAAATGAAAAAAAACATTCATCACCAACAATATTTTTAGTTGTTTGAGGATAACAAACTTGTAAAACTTCTAAAAAACATTCATTGTTCAAAGCATCAATGGGTTGTGCAATTTTCATTTCAAAATCATTAATCAAATTCTTTTGAAGTCCTCTTGATATTGAATTACTAGCAATGTGTAAATTCTTTTTTTTTTTAAAACTTGTAATTCAGCTTAACAACCACAGAATGATTAACTTGGGTGTGATTTTCATTTAAAACATAATTACTTTTGTTTAAAATACTTAATTTCAAAGGATCAAACTCAAAAAAATAACTTTGCCTCTTACAATTTTTATACCGACATTTATCAAAGGATACTTTACCCTTTTTTATATAATGTATAAAATCCAAAAAAACATATCTAATATTTTTTTCAGAACCTTTTTTTTGTCTATTGAATAAACTTCCTATAGGGTTATGTTCACGACAATAAAATATAAAACATGAAGTGAACATGATAAGATTTTTAATTGAACTACAATAAGCATAAGAATTGAAAATACTAGGTGCTACCATTAACAAATAAATATTTAAAAAAAGAGCAAAATCACCTTTCTGGCTATGTATGTGCTTAAATTTGCTTACTAAACTTTCTTTTCCAAAACCCAGGGTATAAGATAAGTATTTTCTTTCAAAGGTTAGATTTTGTACAAAATATGTATAATGATACTTATCATTGGTTTTTAAACATTGAAATAAATCTGAGTCTTGGTTTTCAAGGGGTAATACAACAAATAATTCTTTAAAACAATCGGGGAATGAAAAAAAACTACAGCATAACGTGTCTGATTCAACTAGTATAGTACGTTGTTGAAGCCATGATCTCTTCAAGGAATATTTTCTTTGACTTGCTTGTAAATTCGGGATCAAATAAGAGAAACGATCTTCTAGAATAAAATAGGATTCCATTCCACGGTTTGCCTTGATTTTTTTCATATTGACTATATAGCTTTCTTCACCTGGGTGAATGTTTTCACATTTCATCCTGGGACATGTGACATATTTTCCACGATAATAATCAAATAATCCACATAACCAAAATAAATATCCAATTTCTCCTTGGTTAAAATATTGAAAATAAAGAACAACTCTTAAAATTGTTTCAATCATAATGCTGTGATTTTTGAAAAATCTCTTACTCTTTATATAGCTTTTATCAAATTCAATAAGCTAAATAAACATTAATCTAAATAAAATAAAAAAACATTTTGTTTTCGGGTTCATTCTTCAGTTGAATCTCATGCAAGCAATATGTCAAAACCCAAACAGTATGATCTTCACTATCTTAAAGAAAATTGTCGAAATCAAAAATTTATTGTACGTAAATGTGAACAAATCCTAAACCCATGCTTTCCTATGAACCGATTATATATAAATTTGGAAGTTATGGAGTATGTAAAAAATAAAAAGCTTAATTATAAACAATATATAACAACAGATGTGGCAGGAGATTGTGGTATACATAATTTCATAGATCAAGAAGTGTATATAAATTCTTTTTTTTAAATAAAAAACGCTTTTCTCGATTTATTTTGAACTGTTTTATTTCAAATATTTAATTCATTAAAATTATTACATAATTCCCCACAACAATCTAAATATACATGTTGTTGATTTATCAAAATGTATTTTAGTTATTAATGTTACAATATAATTTCCATTACTGCTACCATAAATCACATTAAGTAAAGATAATATATTTTCATCTTTAATAAGAACTAAATAAAGCTCTTCACCATCGAAATTTTCACGAAAATGATATTTTACTAATCTAAATCTTGAATCCTTACATTTACCATATAAAAACGTTTTTGAATAACATGGGATATTATTTATCTCAAAACAATCAAGGGTCGAAATTAACGTAGGTAATCTCGGTTCTCTATCAATAAATACTACATGTTTTCCTACTAACTGATCATAAAATGACATCGTCCAGCTAAAACCTGTTATTAAAAATCTATAATATCTTTTTCCACCATATCGTTTCCGAAATATAGATTGTTCATTTTTATCTTCCACATAAATGTTAAAATATTTATAATCATAATCAGCACATCTAAACTGATAGCGATGCTCTCTCCATTCCAAAAAATAAAACGTTGAATCGCGTGTTTTTTCTATCTCAAACAATTCAGCATGTAATAAATATTGAATGTCGGGATAAAGAATTTCATCAAAATCACGCTCTCGTACAGCCATTTAAATCTTTTTAAAAAAACGTCTTTTCTTCTATTCGTCGTAACCTATTTCCACTGAAACATTCACTGTATATTTCCACCGTATATTTAACTTGTTTAACACCCAACGTTTAAAACTGTTTAGTCTTGAAAGTTTTAATTCATCTGGATGAATCGGACACGGGTGTTTGTTAATACATCTTCCACAAGGATGATTGTTATAATATAATCGGTTGAATCGTTCATCTGTTGTTTCTTTACGTTCCATTGTCTAACAAATATAAAAACAATTATTTTTTTTAATCTTATTTATACTGTTTTCTTTTTTTTAATTTCTGTTTTCTTCTTTAAATCTTTTAACAACGTATCTTCTTTAACAACCATCTCTTTAATCTACAACAACGTTTTTTTTTTGGATCTTTCCACGGTATATAATTCGCACACACTTCCCCACACATATTTCCGTTAAGACATTGTCCACAGGGATATTTTGAATAGAATAATCTATTATATCGTACATCCACGGTTTCCATGATATTTTTGTAAAAACCATTTTATTACATTTTTATTTATATCCTACTAAAATTTCTTTTTTATTTTTATTTTATTTTAGAATATCTGTCTTTTTTAATTTTGATTTTTCTTTTTATATTTTTTTTTTATAAAAAATTATATATAAACGCGTTACCCCATGTGGCACGTTATTTGTGAATGATGTCGAATTCGCATGTACAGTATCGTGACTGTGATGAACATACCGGTAGAAGTTATCAAAGAATAATTGCTGATGACTTTAACCCCTACAGAATTGATGATGCAAGTAACTATTATCCAAGTCGTTTTCTAGCAAAAGAATTACACCACTTTACCTATGTTGTAAAGAAATGTCAACCTACGGTATTATGCGAATGTATTGAAGATATACCCTATGAAGATATACCCTCAACGCCTCAAACATATTATCTAGCTCTGGCAGTTAAAAAGAAACATGAATATGAAAATGATGAATGGAATTGTTCATGTCTGGGTGAAAACATAACAACAATTGTTGACTATGATGCTTCTGATCTTTTACAAAAAGAAATTACACTAATAATAGATTCTAATAATTTCATAAAAGCTGTAGCATATACTCAATAAAAACTTTTTTTTAAAAAAATTCGTGTTTTTTATTTATTATATATATAAGATTACATATTTGATTTAATCATAGTGATAACAAGATGAATCAAGAACAAGATCTCGTGACCTGTGTCAATTATAGGGGTGTAGCATATTATGACGATACTCCTCGTTATTATTCATGTCATTTTCTTCAAAAACATTTTCCTAACTATACATATTTGGTAGAGGATTGTAAACCCGCTATACTATGTAAAGAATGTAATCCCCCATTTTGTTCTCCACCTCAAGTCTACGAATTAACTCTGAAAATTATTAACCAGGGATTACTTGAAGAGAAGGGAATAACCCTAAAAACAATTCTTGAGACTAAAAGTGATCATCTCTTGTATAAAACAATTAAACTACTAAATGGTAACTCAATAATTCCACAACAAATTAATTTGTAAACATATTTATTTTTCTTGTAATAAAATTTTACACAAAAATAAAAACTCGATATTCTGTTTCTAACTTTCAAGGTTTTTTTATTTTAAAAACATTACAACGAATGAAATATTTGTTTCCCTCTACCCCTATGGTTAATGAAATTGTAGGGTTTAATATTTAATATAGGTGTTTGAGTTTTTGCTAATTTTACATTATTATTATTAATATTTATATATTTTCCCTTCAATGATGATAAGAGGTTCTGTAAATTATCCTCCGGAGCTCCAAACGCGTCTACTAGCATCAATTTGAAATATCGAGGTCCTTGCCAATCTTTCAGATATAAATAATATCCATATCTTAACAACGAGGGAATCACAGGTTCATAGTTTACTAATTGTATGGGTTGAGCACGATAATAAAATGTAAGATAATCATGAGATTCACATTCTCCAAAATCAATCATTGAACGCAACCACATGTTTGAAAAATAATAGAAAAAATATATTTGATACCCTGTTTATATAGTTTTGCAAAAAATCTATAAAAGTAGGTTGTCAAACTATAAAATTTTCACAAAACGTTCAAAAAAATATTGTCAAGATGGTCTATTGCAGTTTCTGTTGTTGTGAAGTGAATTCCTTCTATCATTTTTTCATGCATTACAGATGTAAAGAATGCTTTGTAAACCATCATTATTGTTATCCTTGTAAACAGAATTACTCACGACTTATCTATAGTAGAATAGTTGATCTATGTGAATGTGATGATAGAATACAAAGATGGAAAAAAACTTATTTGGATTAATAAAATTTTTTTTAAAAATACATTGTCTACCATTTCCAAAATTCATAAAACTTATGATTATAATTCGGATGATCTTTTTTCCATCCTCCTTTTTGAATTTTTTTAGAACGTCGTCGTTTTCGCATTCGTTTTTTTATTTTCGCTTTTTTTATACATCTCCTACTCCTACACTTCATTTTTTTTTATGTTAACTGAAGTACGACAAGCAATGGTTATAAAAAAAAAGAAAAAAACCATCTATTTATACTGTTCTGTTTTTTTGATTTTTTTTTAATATCTTTTTTCTGAGACACATAAGATGTTTAAACTCAAAAAACTTTATCATTACTGAAACAATGTCCGTATTACGTTATGTTAGTATATGTAGGAAAAGTATAACTTTTTTTGACTGCTCCAAAGATACTGTTCAGTGCTATTTATCATGTGAATCTCTTCTTAAAGAATATCCTGAATATATATATTTTGTAGAGGATTGCAAACCTGTTACAATAATTGAAACAAAACAATGTTCTGTAATTAAAAAAAATGGTGTGCTACAACATCCGTATGAAGTAACCCTGAAAGTTATCAATCATGGAGAATCTGGAAAAACACTAAAAATATTATCAGAGGAAGATGTTCCTCATCTTTTACATAAAAATGTTAAGTTTATAAAAACTGATAAAGACATAATAATTCCTTCTCTTGTATAAATTTATTTAATAAAACATGTTATTTTTTATTACATGAATTTCTTTCTTTACTCTAAAAGTTTTTTTCTTTTTTGTTTTTGTCGATGCTGGTTCTTATAATCAGCTAATTTATAGATTCTTTCACTATCCCATAATTTTCCCATTTTACCCTGACGTTTTCCATATCGATATAACGTGGACGGATCATATAGTCTGTCTTTAAAATGGTAGAAATCATCTGCATAAGAACGAATGATTTCTCCCCCATATGGAAGCCAATCAAAAATATCAACTCTTGCTTCTTTGAGATAAACAACCCCTTGAAGAAATCCCAATTCTTTATCTTTTACAATTTCACGACTACATTCAAAAAACGATATTTCATTTAATTTAAGACAATTCTGTGGAGTATGAATTAATTTCGCTGCCTCTATCATTTTTTCAGCCTTTTCTTGATTACGCATTTGAAATGACCAAATCTTTCGCGAGGGTATATACCCTACCATCTTCAACAAAAATAACTGACCATTTTTTTTATGATATCGTTTTTTATACCCCAGGTTTTGTAGAAATGAAAAAAAAATTTTCTCAAAAAACTTTCATATAAATAAGCTGAAACTTTTCTTTTTCATTTATACGTAAATGTCCCTCTACAAACTTAGTTTAAGAAAAAATGGCTACGAAAGAAGAAATAACGAATGAAGCTGGAAAACCCAACCTCATACCCCTGCCTGGTTCCCCTCTCATATGGGATTACAACGATAAAGGAGAAGGATACGCGTACGGTGTACGTGTACGGGATACGCATACGTCGAAAGTGTTTAATTTCGAGGACTTTAAACCCGTCAAACCTATTCAGGATAATGGTGATTCTGATAGTGATGATAGTTTGAAAGCATTTTTGGGGACTGACGAAGTAAAGGAAGAAAAAGTATTTAATAGAAACAACATTAAAAAAAAAGTATATACCCGTTGTGATATTAATTCTCTTCGACAGAATTTTCCAAATCAAAAATATATTTTACGACACTGTATATACTTTCCCTCGGGTACGCTATCCAGGTATAAATTATATTTAGAAGTGGTAGATGGGGGATTTCTTTATCCGTATAAATATCTAACAACAATTATGATAACTGATGATTCCATACTTAGTTCCATTAATAAAGAAATGTATTTAGATAAAATAAAAACAATAAAAAGATTTGTTTTTTCAAAAAAAGTTATTGTGTGTTAAAGTACATTTTATTTTTTTTTAAAAATATATTTCATCTATTTGAAAAACACCAAATAATTTTTGGAGATATTTCCCTCTACAAATTTTATCATTTTTTTTTAAAAATACCGTAACTAAAGAATATCAGTCATTCGGCCATAAGATGGCGTCGAGGTAAGAGCTCCATGGCGGAAATTTCTATGATTAATTCTATAAACCAAAATTTGATTATTTTTATTTCAACATCGTACAACTCTTCCAATAAAAATAATATGGACGTTTTTTCACATTGAAATCACATTGGGTGAGGTATGATGGTCGTTTATAAAGTTGTTTTTTTGAATTTTTAAAATATCTATCTCATGAAATTGACTACGATCACCTTGATTGACCTTCCTCTCTCTGGTCGTCAAACTCAAGGTTAAACCAAAAACTGGTCGTACAACAACACCAGATTTCATGAGATAAATATATACAAAATTTACAAAAAACCTCTTGTATACGACCAGGTGCATATCCCCCCTGATTTGATCACTGGTCGTTCTTAACAGGGTGACCACACCTTAAAAAGCTTCAACCCCCCTGGAAATATGGGACTGGACTGTGCTCTGATTGGTCAATTCAAATCATTCTTGATTCTGATTGGCTTAGAGCTCGGTCCAGTCCCAAACACATTGAAATATATATATATATTAGTATTACTACTTAGATTATTCGCCAAAATCTAAGATGGCCGACAATGATAAAGAAAACACATTTCTCTGGTTCTAGTTGTCGTATAAAGGCCAGGTTTGTTCCAAAATAGGGGTTTTTCAGGTCACTGAATCCGATTTTGTACATAAAAATATCAAAAATACGCTAAATGTGCTTGCGTGTATTTTGCTACATTAGTGGCGCCAGTCTGTCTTCGTAAACAACACAACGAAACCTTCGATACGACGATGTGACATTGGTTCATACACGCTATTATATATTGTCTAGTTTCTCGATGTGTTTAACTCGAACTATTCCAGATATTCCTATTTGCTTTTAAATTTCGCTGCAAAAGTCCACGAGCATCATTTATCCGTACAATCGTACCGTGTTGCTGGACGTCATCAACCGATAGGCGATACCTCTGCATTCAGACTTCAGTACCGTTTTTACACTGAATGACGTGAAGGCCATCGATCACTCGGATCAGTAGCAGTCGGATGGAGCAGGCGCTAGACTGGAATCGCTGTATCATTTGCCAGCAAGACACCGCTGAACCTTTGAAATGCCCTTTGAAGAGTCCTAGATCATGTGATCAGGAAACAAAAATCTATACATCATTTCTGTGCAACGTAGAACAGTTTCGGGACATAGGACAACTTCCAGTTGAGCTGTGTTTTGGAAAAGACGAAACTGCTGTCAATTTTGCTACCCATTTTGCCTCCTGGCACAAATCCTGCCATTTAAAATTTAACAATACTAAGTTAGAGAAAGCAAAGAAGAGACAGCACAAAACAGGTGAGGGTGAAGAGAAAGAGGGCCCCAGTAAAACTAAGAGACAAGCACTGGACATTCAGAAGTGTTTCCTGTGTGAGGCAGGGGAAGAGGCAGGTGTTCCGCTTCATCAGGTTTCGACATATGATGCAGACACCAATCTGCGAGCCATGATAACACAGCTAAATGACACCCAGCTTCTGACTAGAATTGTTGGAGGGGATCTTATTGCCATGGAGGCAAAATATCATCTGAAATGCCAGGTCAATCTGAGAAATCGATACCGCAGTCTCATTAGGATGTCAAACCAAGCAGCAAACACAGGCGAAAAAATGAACGAGTCTATAGCATTCGTAGAGCTGACAAGCTACATAGAGAAAGCTGTAGACTCTGGGATTCTTCTCTTCAAGCTGTCTGAAATTCACTCTATGTATGTGAATCGTCTTGAGGACCTGGGGATACATAAACTAGTCAACAAAACCAGGCTGAAGGAGAGTTTAATACACTTTCCAGAAGGACAAGAACAGAATGATGGCAGAAACACCATTCTAATCTTTGAAGAAGGCATGCGAAACATGTTGATGGAAGCTTTGAAGAAGCGGGACTTCTCCGAAGATGCTGTTATCCTAGCGAAGGCTGCCGTGATTCCTTTCCACCAAAATGTCAAGAGGACTCGCTACCCTCAAGCTTCAAGTCGCTGATATCCCTGATCTTCAATGGCCCAAACTTGAAAGATCAAGAAAGGTGTGCATCACAGGCTTGCCTCACCGTCGGTTAGGCTATATTCTACAACACAAAGAAAAGTGGACCCAGCGCTGCTGCCAAAACTAGGCACAGTAAGGAACGCGAGCCGCCTCTTCCAATCTACATTGGCATTAATGTACACGCACAGACAAGAAGCAAGAAACTCATCCAGCAGCTATACCAGATGGGAATCAGCATTTCATATGACAGAGTTATGGAGCTCGAGGATTTGATTGCTAGTTCTGTTTGTGAACGCTTTGTAGAAGATGGAGTGGTCTCCCCTGCTTGTCTTCGAAAAGGCTTATTTACTGTTGGAGCGCTCGACAACTTAGACCATAATCCAAGCTCAACCACTTCAGTATCCTCATTCCATGGAACTGGAATCAGCCTTCTCCAGTCTCCAACGAAGAGTAAACCTGGCGAGTGCAGACAACCTATTACGATACCACCCTCCGGAAGCCAAAAGCACTCTCTGCCGGACAGTTATGCCTCTGTACCAGCTGTAGCACTTAAGACCACTGCCATTGCTGTTCCAGAGTGTCGTGTGATACCTATACATAGCTGCTTAAATGAAGCTATTGCAGTAGAGCATACCTGGGTGGATCATTCGCTGCCACTTCTAGAGAAGGAAAAGCTGACCAGTGCTGATGCTATCGCGTGGGCTGCGTATCATGCTGCTCTGCAACCTCCCGTAGAAGACCTCCCAGCTATTTGTGCACTCCTTCCTTTGTTTTACGAGAAGGCCGCCACTCCAGCTATGGTCAAACATGGTATGGACGTCCAGAGACGAGCGACTGAATATCTAAACGCAGGACAAATCCCTGTCACGACATTCGACCAGCCTCTGTTTGCCTTGGCAAAGTTTGTACAATGGAAATGGCCAAGCACATATGGAGAAAAAGTGCACGTCATTATGCTTGGTGGTCTACACACAGAGATGGCCTTTTGGAAGACACTGGGAGATATGTTGGAAGGTTCTGGCTGGACCGAAGCAATTACAGAGGGAGAGGTGGCCTCTTCCGGTATTGCCGAGTCGTTTCTGAAAGCTTCACATCTCACTCTGACCCAACATGCTCACCAAGTCACCGTCTTGGCTCTCCACAATCTCCGGCGGGAAGCATTCATGCTCTGCGAAGGCTCCAAAGATGAAGAGTGTGAACAAGCGTGGAGGAACGACATGGTGCAGAAGAGTCCTACTTTCGCATACTGGGATATGATCCTACGTTATGAACTCCTCATTCTCATCTTCGTCACGGCTCACAGAGAAAGAAACTTTCCTTTATATGTGGAAGTATTGGAGAATCTTACACAGCTGTTCTTCGCCTTGGATCATGTTAATTGTGCAAGATGGATGCCAGTCCATATCAGAGATATGAAGTCCTTGCCTGAACCTGTTAAGGAAGAGTTTGAGCAGAATTCCCACTGGGTGCTTTTCAAGACAACGAATACTTTCTCTGCAATCCCTTTTGATCAGGCTCACGAGCAGGAAAACAAGGTCGTGAAAGGTTCGGGTGGTGCTGTTGGGCTCACAGAAAACCCCACAGCTTTCAGGCGCTGGATGCTTTCGGGGCCAGAAATTGCTCGACTACTGACGCAGTTTGAAGAAGAGAATCTTCCAGATGATGATCCAGAGATTCCCAAGAATTTTAAGCACCACGAGCAGGGTCTCTCAACCCAGACGACATTCCAGAAACAGGTTAACAACCTCTCCGACACGATCAAAAGAATGGGTAACCCCTTCTTAGACGACTTTTCAGATCTCGTTACGCTCAACAGCTGCAACTGTATGGATGAATCTGTGATAAACACAGTCCGAACTCTGGAAGCCACTGGAAAGGAGCAATATGAGGACTTCATCAGGAATGTACTTGAAGACCGCACCCGCACTATCCATGAACCGATCAAGAGGAATTCTCTGTCTCTCTTCAGAAAACCTCGTCACAAGACAACATCACGGCAGGGGAAGAAGATCAAAGTTCTTCAGAATAATGTCGCACTTTTTGGCCAACTGTACATCTCCATGCAAAACCGGGATGCAGATCTGAGCGAATTCTTTGCTCATGAGATTCAGTCCTTCCCACCTTCTCTCTCAGATTTGGGCGATCTTCATTTACCAAGCATGAAGTCTGACCTACTGCGATGCCTTGAGCAGCCTCAAGAAGTCGATCCACCGTCAACATACCACTGCAAAATCCTGGATGGCGCCGTTATCGTCCACTGCCTGCCAACTACTGCTGTGAGCACATTCGATGAATACGCATACAAGGTGTTTATGCCTTACCTGGAGCAGCAGCTACACGAGTCCAGGCGGTTAGATGTTGTATGGGATACATACATTTCTGACAGCTTGAAGGAGTCTACCCGAAGAAAAAGAGGAAAGGGTGTGCGGAGAAAAGTGTCTGGCCAGACAAGGCTACCGGGTAATCGGATGGACTTTCTTCGTGATTCAACCAACAAGAAGGAACTGTTTGCTTTTCTGACCAGCAAGGTCGAAGAGTTCACCTGTCCACCAGCCAAAGCTGTGTATGTGACATCAGGAATGTCTGTGTTATCTATTGGCTCTGGCAGCCCAATGATGAACTGCAATCATGAAGAAGCTGACACGAGAGTGGTAGTTCACGTATTGCATGCACTGCAGCATGGCGAAAAAACTGTCCTAGTCCGTACTGTGGACACTGATGTTATAGCCAGCCATCCTTGTTGGAACATTTCATGATTTGGCTGAAGCTCAACCATTGTTCTTTTTTTTTTTATTTATTAACTTTACAACCATACAAGAATGCAAATATACAGTAAATAAAGAGTGCAATACTTGAACACGATTGAAGGAATGATCAACAGGACAGGAGTCCCATGTGAAGACCAACCGAACAAAAAATTACATAATAAACATATATATATATATAAGTAAAAACACAATAAAAAAGACTAATGCACAAACTACATAAGAATAAAGATTTAAGAGCAACAACTTGGATTGCAAGAACGACATTTAGAACAGAAACTTTTCCAGGTGCGCAGTCTATTAACATCGAAATTGGAGTCTAACTTAGAAGAGTAGTGAATATAAAGTTTATGTTTAAAAGTGGAAACAGAAGTAGTATTACGAACTATCGGAGAGATATCGTTCCAGAGAAATACAATTCTGTTGAAAAAAGAATTTCTAAAAAGAGAAGTCCTACAAGGATTGGCTTCAAGCAAGTTGTTTTGACTTGAACGAGTGCGAGAAGAGCGAATAGAAGAAAAAGTAACAAAACGGGAGATATCTAGATCGTAGAGACCTTGTTTGCACTTAAAAAAGAAGAGAAGATCCTTAATTTCAAGCCAATACGATATCGGTAATAAGTTAAGCCTTTTAAGACGGTCAGTGTAAGACGATTCATAATCTTGGAGTATGAATTTAGTGGCTCGTCTCTGAACACCCTCAAGAAGTGAAAGGTCGCGTGACTTATCCTGAGGAGCCCAGATTTCACTACCGTAAGACAAGTGAGAACGGACGAGCGCTAAATAAAGTAGCCGACGGCAACGGACATTTGACATTTGAGTACAGTTCCTGCGAAGAAACCCAAGCATACGATTAGCTTTAGCAACACATTTAGCGATATGGGGGGACCACTTAAGGTCATTGCTGATGACCACACCCAAATCGGTTTGATTTGTTACACTTTTCACTAATTCGTTGTTGAGGTGGTAGGAATGACTAGATTGAGTACGTTTTCGGGATATCCTTAGTAAAAGAGTTTTAGACATTAAATTTCATTTGCCATGACTGTGACCAGTTGCTCATAGCATCGAGATCAAGCTGGACGAGATCTCTATCCGTTGGTGACTCAATTTAGCGGAAGCATTTGCTGTCATCAGCAAAAAGAGCAACAGTACTGTTGCTGGTTACCTCCGGAAGGTCATTAACATAGAGAATAAAAAGTAGTGGACCTATCACACTACCTTGCGGCACACCAGACTTAACACTAAGGTACGACGAAGAAACTCCTTCAACAACAACACGCTGTTTCCGATCATGAAGATAATCGGCAAACCATTTAAGAAGAGGACCGGAAATTCCATAAGTTTTCAGCTTGGATAAGAGTTTACTATGAGAGACAGAGTCAAAAGCTTTAGCAAAATCAAGATATATGAGGTCAATTTCTTTACCAGCATCAAGGGCACTACCAATGTCGTGAAATATATTAAGAAGTTGAGTAACACATGACCTATTACAGCGGAAACCATGCTGAAGATCATATAAAGAGTTCTTAATGAACAAAGAAACTTGAGTGAAAATCAAACGTTCAAGAACTTTAGAGGTTTGGGATAGTAAAGAAATTGGTCTGTAATTAGTAACTTCATGAACGTCACTTTTCTTAGGGACTGGAACTATGTTAGCATGTTTCCATTCTGACGGAACTATACCCTGTTGGATAGATAACTCGAAGAGAGCAGCCAGGGAGGGAGCGATAACTTCAGAACATCGTTTTAAGAGATAAGAAGGTATTCCATCTGGGCCAGTTGCTTTAGAAGGTGACAAATTAGATAATAGAGACTGTACTAAGGATTCAGAAACAATTATGGAGTCAAGAGAATTGAGAGTAGAATTTGAAGGAGAAGATAAAGAAGAAGAACCAGTGTCAGGATTAAAGACTGACGCAAAAAAGTTGTTAAAAGCGTCAGCCTTTTCTTTTGAAGAAGAGAGTTTAAGATCTCCTAATTTCATCACATCAGGTAATGAGGATTTTGACGATTTAGACTTAAAAAATCTCCAGAAAGGTTTAGAATTAACGCATATAGATTCAGATAAACTAGATAAATATTCTCTTTTTCTAGCGTTAATCCAACACTTCACATGCTGTCGGCTTTTGCGGAACTTTTCCCATAGTTGAGGCGAGTTCTTAGCCTTTGCTTTTCTTCTGAGAGACTCTTTCATTTTTATGGCATGAAGTAGGTCCTTTGTAATATAAGGAGGTGTAAAGGAACGCTTTAGTATGGTTTTAGGTATGAAAGAGTCGACAGCAGCGAGGAAGGCAGCTTTCCACTTTAACCAGGCAAGATTCACGTTGTCACTCTCACTGAGAACTATATCCAGTAAGGGAGTGTTTTGAAGATAATTAATAAGACCATTGAAGTCACCTTTGGAATAGTTATAGACAATGCGCTCGGTGGATTGTTTAGGCTGTTGGTGAATATTTAAGTCAAAAGTTATAGCTTTATGATCCGAGTGCAAAGAGATGGAGTCGTCATCAGCAACTTCAAAGTTGTCCGTCAAATGTTCATTCGTAGTGAGAACCAAGTCAAGGAGATTTTTGCCACGAGTAGGTGAATTGATCAGTTGAAAGTAACCAAAGTCAGTAATAATGTCAATAAAACCAATTTCAGATGACAAAGTGGAGAAACCAGATCCGTTAGTCCATTGGATATTAGGAAAATTAAAGTCACCAAACAATACAACATCCTTAAATTGAGAGTCAGAAACAAATTTTAGGAAACGATTCAGTTCATTCAAGAATTCACCAGAAGAATCGGGTTGGCGGTAACAAACAGCGACAAGAACTTTATTAGAAGACGGATTAATCACGACAGAGGCAAGTTCTAATGAATCAGAAGAAAAATCGGTAGGTACACATCTGATTGAGTCTTTGACAGCTAACAAGACACCTCCTCCCCTTTTACCATTACTCCGGTCACGTCGAACAAGCTTGTACCGGCAGGCAAGATTTCATCATCACTAATGTTGTTGGATAGCCAAGTCTCTACTAAAGCAACAACGTCAAAGCTGTTGCCATAAACAATATCTTGTAAACAGGAAAGTTTGTTCAGGGGACAATTCGTTGAAGGATCATGGTAATTTGCTTTTAAGCTTCTGACATTCTGACACAAAATGTTAAGAGAACCGCATGGTCCGGGATTAGTTTGAACATCACCAGATAAACTAATTAGAAAAAATGATAAGTAGGAGATATGGAGTAAAAAGCGGCCGCCAAACACAGGTTTCCGAAACGCATTCGTAAAAGGATTTTGTTTCATTGTTAGCCAACGAGCACGACTATTAATACCCATAGTTTTGACAAATGTGATATTAAAACTCGCGCACAACAACTGGTGGTTGGGTAGACTTGTTGAAGAACTGCTGTTCCAATGGTGAAACCCGTGGAAAGATATTAAAAAATAGGCAAAAATTAACAATTTTCTCGAACAAACGGTTTTTAGGTCAATGGCCATGATGGGTATTATAACCAGTGGAAATCCCGCACACGGTGAAGAAACGGAGAAAATGTCAAGAAACGGCTTCTCAGGTTACGAAGGCCAGAATTCAAACTAAACAAACCAACGGATTATAAAATTAACAATAATTCAGAATAACAGGATTCAAATTTTGTTCGATATCTGGGTAGCTTTTGGTACGGGCAAGAATTATAGATTCTACAGCATCAACGCCATTTGTGCAAGTCTCGGGGAACTACGTTCGCGCGCACTACCGGTTTTCGACGCGTTTTTTGGATGCGACACCACCTCTGCCTTTTATGGCAAGGGAAAGAAATCTGCCTGGCAGGCTTGGCATGCCTACGAAGATGTCACGGAAACATTTGTTTATCTTGCTGTCATCCCTTTGAGCAACTGAACCTCAACTGTAATTCCTTCCAGAAGCTAGAGCGACTGACCACTATCTTGTATGACAAAACCAGTTCTCTGAGCTCTATCAACGAGACAAGAAAGGAACTTTTCTGCCAGAAGAATCAACAAATGGAGAAACTGCCACCTACACAAGATGCCCTACTTCAGCATATCCGGCGAACAGTGTACCAAGCTGGTATCTGGACTACCAGCACACAATCTGAGCCAGTAGTCCCTTCCCCACAGGAATTTGGTTGAACAAAGGTTGCAGACTCCTGGGTTCCAGTTTGGGTGACTATTCCAGAGGTCTCCAGAGCATGCAGAGAGTTGATCAAGTGTTCATGCAAAGGAGACTGTTCCCAATGTAAATGCGCCAGAGCAAATCTGAACTGTTCGCCACTTTGCAAGTGCAAATGCAAACAAAACTAACAACATGATTCTTATGTAATATATATATATATCGGCAAATTTTCGCCCTTTAATATTCTAGCTATTGAATAAAATATTATATTAATGGCAAACATGGATCATTATTGATGTATTTTTTAATATTTCTTTATAATTTACCGCGCGATTTACTGCATTTTATACGAAGAAACAGGTTTGGCGTTTATAAAGAGATTGGCAGTATTATAATAACATTGCAATGCCAAAATAAAATTTGGTGAGATAAAAAAACTATTAATTTGACCTTGTTGTTACACTGCACAACTTGAAAAAAGTGCAACGTCAGCAATTTTGGATTTTGGTGGTTTGTGCGAATGCTTGAAATATCTCGGGAGGGCTCCTAGGCTAGAACTAATTAGTAGGCCCAAAGCGAGCACCATGCCAAATTTCGTGCTTTTATCCACCCTGTAACGGTAATTTCACTAAGCCACCTGACTAAACTACAAACACCATAACACGGCAAAGGGATTGGTTGGAATAAGCCCATCTGGTGCTATTTCATTTGTGTCAGACCTTTATGGCTGCGCGGTCAAGTGATAAGCAGATCACAAATGACAGCGTGATTTTGAACTTACTTGAGAAAGGAGATTCTGTCATGGCTGATAAAGGCTTCGAAATAGAAGATGACTTACCAGAAGGTGTATCCCTCAATATACCACCATTTCTTAGAGGAAAGGACCATCTATCCATCGAAGAGGAAACTGAAACACAACGAATTGCCTCTGAGGATTCATGTTGAACGTGCTATTTCACGAATAAAGATCAGAATCCTAAGTACAATATACCCAATACCATTGATACAAGACCTGGGTAATTTGTTCTTATTTAATTGTCACTTTTTTTGCCACCTTTAATAAAGAATGGCATTTAATAAATATTTTGAAAAAAATTTACTTCAGGTCCTAGTTTTATTTGTAACATGATAACTTATTGGATTCATCCAGACCAAATAGTACAGCAAAATATTTAAGTAGAGAATTTAATATTGGGTTGAGACTAAAATATTTTGTAATTTTGGGTGATGATCCAATAAATGTTTTATTTATAAATGTTCAATAAATGTTTTATTTTTAGTAGCTCTTTCACGTTGTTGGTGAAGACAACTGATTCTGATTCAGTGAAGAATTTTTAGTAGCTCTTTCATCGTGGTTGACGTGGTTTTCATCGTCGTTTTCACTTTTGTGGAACAAAATATCATGAACCATTTGTGTAAACAGTCCAAACGTTGCTGTCCAATATGTAGCTGTGCTATGGTTATGTTGCAAATTATTGTGCTGACAAATTATGCTAATAGAGACAGTTGATTGGCAGATTGTATATGGGGGTATATTAAGTATGTTCGTGTATGAATGGCATACCATCAAAACAATTATTTTATTAAACACTCCCCTTGCTTGGCCACTCAGTGTGTTATCAAAATTAAAGAAGTTGAAACTTATTCTCTCTGAAACTAAAATGTTCAGCAAACAATTTAAAAATTAGACAGTAAAATAAAGGTGCCAAAATACACAAGCAAGCGGTTTTTAAATACACAAGAAACAAGTAGTACTCAATAAGCAATAATTTTATTTAGAGGTTATAACAGGAAGAATAAAAGAAAGGTAAAACGAAGTTAATTCTGGAAGCATTTTCTTCTCCCAGAGATTAGTGTCCCTCTGGATTGGTTGCACATAAATGTCAATATTGGTATAGACTACAAAGTCAATCCAAAATAAGGTAATCCCAAACTATTCACTGGCACTGATACAAGTGTGCATGTTTTTCTTTCAGTTTCAAACCAGAGACAGTTTGCTTCAAGAAAAGTTCTTGTCACCATGTGCAGCTTATAAAATTGTCATGTCTTTTTTGGTATATGGGCATTTGACCTCTATACATCCAACTGCAACTGCATTTTCCAGCATATATATTATCTTTATATTTAAAAATAGCATTTTCCTCATTATCAAGTCCCCATTGTAAGGGTGCTGGCATTCGTGATGTGTTCCGTTTAGTTCTCTCAGTGATTTTACAAGGGATACAGGTTGAATGGTCTTTCTTCTGTTCAAAACGTTTCCGAAAACAGAAGCAGTTATTCTTATGGATCTTTTAGTGAACTGGAGCTTTGGTGCATGGTGCTTAAGCAAATGTCCTTTGCTTTTTCATCTGTGACAAAAACCAAGCCTTCCATTAGCTTTTCTTGTTCGTAACTAAAGGTGACAGTTCTGTCTAACTCACTCGGTACCTTTGTAAAAATTTGATCGACAAGCATCTTGTCTGGTGTTGATTCTTGAGTTGACGAATCCAACTTAACTTTCTTTGCTCTGGAGCAAGATGTTTCAAATAAACAACATGGTTCATAATCATTGGATTCCAAAGTTTAAGAAAGCAAAGAAGCTCTTTCAGCTTTCCTGAGTAATTCTGCCATTGATTTTATATCATCTTTGGTAACAGTCTGGGCATAAGGTGGTGTCCCAGCCTTTCTGTCTATTGTTAGTATGTTTTTGCATGTTTCAATGTATGTTTTGTATGTTTCTCTGGCAAAGCTTAATAAACTATAAACAAGAACGATCAGAACTATTGCAAGCAACCTCCATTTTGAGAATTGTTGTGATATATTTGACTACTAAGACCAGGGTTCATTGCGCGCTTCGCGATTACTGACGTCATAATGCTTAAGGTCTATTGATTTCAGCGGATCTTCAGTTCAAAATGGCTTCCAACAAGAACGTTTTACAGCAGCTGCTGAATAGGAGTTCTTGGGATATACTTCATGGTAACAATACATATAGTCTCCCACCGTATTTTACGGTTATTATTAGGATTAGGATTTGGGTTACGGTTGGGGTTAGGGGTATAAAAAACAGATGGAAACCCGGTCTAGTGTTACCATGAAGTATATACCGAGTTCTTCGGCAGAATTGTTCACCCTGAAGAACTACTACGAGAAGAAAGTCAAGCTTATCCTTGCTGTGGAGAGGAAGAAGTTCATGAAGCTTGGTAGTGATCTTGATAAAGCTGGCATAGGTTTTGATACTGTCTTTTTTTTATTTAGCCAAAAAGGATTTTCTTTCAAGAAGTAAACCAAAAGAATGGGATGCATGGGTAGGTATCATTCATGATGAAGTTTCTTTGAGACAGGATCTTGTATTTGATGATTCAGGTAAGCTTGTTGGATTTGTTGATTTGGGTTCTATTTGGGTTTTATGTTTGTTTTTATGGTTGTCAGTCTTTTTTCTGATTGGAAGATGCCTACTGCCTTCTTCCCCACCACTACTATCAAATCGTTTGCATTATTTAATCTCTTTTGGGAATGTGTTAGAAGAGAGATTTTAAGGTTCTTACTACAACATGTGATGGTGCTTCCCTTCATCGCACATTTTATAAATACCATAGTCCCCCAGGTAACCCAAAAGGTGCACTAATATATAAAACACCTAATCCCTATGCTGAAGAGGATCGCCCTATTTTCTTTATCTGTGACCCAGTACACTTATTGAAGACAACCCGTAACAACTGCGAAAACAGTTGTTGGAGAAATAAAACCAAGAAATTGAAAAATAATTATATGTGGATAACTTGGTTGCAGCTTATTGATGCTTTTGAAAATGATATAAATTATTCAAATGCTTCAGGTTTACGGACACTGCATAAATTGAGTACTAAACCATATTTTTCTTAACCCATATCTGAGAATGAGAGTGTATTTGGCTGCCCAGGTATTTATAGCAACAGGGTTGCATGTGCAATGACAACTCAAGGTTAAGCTGGAACAGAAGAAACAGCCAAGTTTGTGATGCACATGAATGATTTTTTTGATTGTTTAAATGCTAACAGAGTCTATACACAGTTTGAATTTAAGAGTGTTTATCGTACACCAGATGACAGGAGGCTTGTAGGGCTTAAATCTGAGTTTCTGAAATACTTTCAGGATTGGGAGAAGTGGGCAATGAGTCAGACAGATGTTCCCATAAGAGAAGAAATATTTTATTGGTGATCAGACGTGGGAAGGTTTACAGATTTGTGTTAACTCTTTTGTAGAGGTTGTACAGTTTTCTCTTCAGATCCCAGGTGTAGCTTATGTGGTTGCCACAAAATTTAATCAGGATCCCATTGAGAACTTCTTTGGTAAGTTACGCCAACAGAGGGGTGCATATGGTGCTTTTACATGTAATGAGTTTCAGCAAAGTTATGCTTGTACTTCCTTTAGTCAGGCCCATGCTATCAAGGTTGTTAGACAGTTAAAAAGGGATGCAGACCTTTCTATTAATGCTCTTGATCCAGATTTGCAATTTGCCAAGGTTGGACGAGTTTAAGTCTGATTATTGTTTGAATATTAGATGTTCGATAGAATTAAAAATATTTGACAGGTACTGTATACTGTATGTTAAATATGGCCTGGTATTTTTATAAGTAATGACGTTTGTGCTAAAAGTGAATCAATAGATGTATTTTGTATAATATAAAAATAATATCCAGAAAAAAGTAACCAAAAAAGTAACTATATCCTGCAGTATAAAAAAAACCCGGGATCTCTTGCCACTGCACCCATGCTATCAGTGAAAATACCAGGCAATATGCATGAATATGGTTTACATTCATAAACTATTCAAATATAAATTGGAGTAGGACTGCTGTAATTACAAAGTACTGTGTAGTCTGAATAATTACAAAGATTATGTAGGTGTTTTGATTTTGCCATACTATATTTTATATATTATAAAAAATCTATTGATGAACAAATAGTACAGATAATGGTAGATTTTTTACCATTGAGATACTTACTCATACTTTACAACACATTTGTTTTGGGCAGCCATTTTTACAAGCCAGCTTATAAAATTATATAGATAACAACAACAGACAAGTCAAAGAAAATCTCAAGTTCAAAACTTTAAAGTGCCACACTGTGATGAAATTTTGACCCCCATGTTTTTTAGCATTATTGCAAAGAGTACATATAAATAACTCCCCATGCAAAATTTTAGCGCTCAATGTCAAATATTGACTGCGCTATACGACGATAAAGTTCGTAATTTCACGGCCGCCATTAAAATCGGCCATCTTGGAAATTTCAGGTCAAAGGGCGCCGGTTACGTCAGAGTCTCAAGCACGCTTCACGTGTAGTGTCGTTGCAATATATAAACAACGAGACAATTTTAATACGACGTCCTATATTCGATCATGCCGTCTTGGCGTTGTTGTGTACAAAGTTGTAGTAATACTACCGATAAAAGTACTGGTATATCATTGCATAAGAGCCCAATTGACCAAAATCTGAGGAGAATATGGGTGAAATTTGTGCAGACAAAACGCGCCAATTTCTACCCAGAGTTACTAGACACACGGTTTATGATCTGCTCGGATCATTTTGAGCGTTTATTTCATTTGAATGGGTTAACACGACGACTAAAGCCTGGTGCTGTACCTACAGTGTGGAAGAAAACATCTGTGGAACTGACAACGGGAGATCGCCGTAAGGTTAGTAAAACTGAATATCTACATAATTTAGCGCCAAGTCGCGCCAAGTGTTCAATACATAATAAATAATAAATATATAATAAATAATAAATATTATTATATTATTATTATTATAATCTGACAGCCCTATTATAAATTCACGCGATGTTTATTCATGCGATGTTTATTCACGCGATGTTTTCACAATATTTAGGTTGTAAATGAAATACTGGTTGACAAAGAACATTTGACTGAGGCAAATACGGATGAGAGTAATTCGTCAAGTTCGATGGAAACGCCAGATGAGTGTGAACATATAGTAGGTTTATTACTTGAGAGCTACTTTATGAAATTGGAGATGTAAAAAATGAGATTATACAGTTTATGCAATAGCTAGCACTTGATAAACTCTATATGAAACATGTTTTTTTAGGATATAACGACTCCAATGGACATTGAAAATACGATACCGATGGATGAAACAAATTCTGCAGAAGAGGTAAACTAAATATATATTTGGGGCTATATATATAATAACCATATTAATTGTGTGTTATAGACTATAGACGGTATATACTATGGACTATAGACTATAATGTAGTAATACTTTGATTCACTACAGGATCAGTGTCCAAGTAGTCTAACTTCTTGTGAGGGCTGCAAAGTTAAAGAAAGCAAGCTAAAGGAACTGAATGTGAAGTTGACAAACGTGTATGCAAAGCTGTCCATTAATCAATCTCATTGGATAAAAATCATGAAATCGATAGAAGAAACAACAATCAAAGGTTAGTAAATTAACCACAGTATTAAATTGTGAAAACATCAAACATGTGAACTGAAAAATTACTGAAAATTACTTTTTGGCTATTTTGCAACACTGTTGGTATACAAAATGTAGCTTTACTATTTTCTATTTTTATTTTACTTTCAGCTGAAAAAGAACTTAAACTGGAGAGTGAGACTGTGACTAATCAGGAAAATCATGATAAAGTAGTAAAGGATGAAGATTAGCAATATTAGCCAATTATACAATAAACATATATTGATAGTAATGCATCTATCATTAGTTCTCCCCTTAGTCCCCTGTGTCCAACCCCCAGGATTCCAAGGGTTTTAGATCAAAGATAATGCCCTGTACCCTGGAGTATTTATCATGATTAGATTCAGTGTCATGACAAATCCCTGAGGGTAATTCCCAGGGGTTGGACCCAGGGAGAAGCAAATGATATATGCATAAATAACTTCAAATATTCAAACAGAACTATTTCACACGAACTAATCTCTAAAACAAGTATGAAATATAATTTTAATTTAATATTAATAATAGATAATGCTGTTGAGGACCTAATGAAAGACATGGAGGCTGAATATGCAACTGATGAAGATGATGATGAACCTAAAAGTGACTCTGATGCTGCTGATCCATTATGGGAGCCTGAAAAACTAAGACAACAATATGAACACACTGCTGATGACACCTCAACTCAGGAGTATGTGTGTTAAAATCAGTGATTACAGTTTATGTAAACATGAGGCTTTTTACTTATTGTTTCACAATTCATTTTTTCAGAATTAGCAAAGGAAAAACCAAACGAGATGAACCAAAGCGCATTGTCTTCCTCTCGCAGTTGCTATTGCTTTTCCAACACTGTCACTTTTGCTTGCATCCTAACCCAAACATAAAAACCAGCCACTGTGGAACCATGTTGACCGTAAACACCCAATGTGATAACTGCAAAGAAACGTATATCTGGAAAAGCCAACCTTATCTTTTTGGAAAGTTCCCAGCTGGAAATATCCTCCTTAGCTTTGCTATTTTATGTGCAGGAGCTTCTGTAAGAAAGGTACTTTGGGTATTCAAGAATATGGTACTGGTAGGCTACAACGAGGTGACATATTACTACCACCAAAGACATTTCCTATTCCCTTCCATTGTAACATACTGGCGGTCTTATCAGAAAAAGATTTTGGAATCTCTGAAAGGAAAAGAAGTTGTGTTTGCTGGTGATGGACGGCACGACAGCATGGGGCATTCTGCAAAGTATGGGACCTACACTATGTTTTGTTGTTCAATTGGACTCATCATTCACTTGGCAGTTATTCAGGTATAACTAGTATATACACTTGTCCAACAAACAATGTAATCCAATGTCTATAATTATGAATTGTTAGGGTTGCTTAGCAGTGTATTTTGCTTTGCTCCATAGGCAAATGAAGTAGCTCAGCAATGGAGTTTCTTGGTCACCAAAAAACATTGCAATTTCTCCTCTCAACCAGTATGATCATTACAACATTTGTATCAGACCGTCATGCATCAATAGCAAAGTGGATGAGAGAAACATGTCCTAAAATGTGCAAGGAAATGGGAAAACCAGTCATTAAACACTTCTTTGATTTGTGGCATATTGGAAAAAGTATACATAATCTTAATCATTTTTTTTTTATATACATAACACTTAATTTACACCAGGTTTTAGTGTACATGTAGTTTAAAATAAAGCAAATATTTTTCAGAAATTCAAAAGCTTCTGATTCAGTTGGCCAAGGAAAAGGACTGTGAAGTGCTAGGCAGATGGAGGAAAGCATGTGTACGGCATTTCTACTGGGCAGCTGCTTCCACCTTGTCTGGCATTGGTGAAGTGAAATGGGCAAAATTTGAATCCTTTTTTTGGCATTTTATAAATCAACATAAAAACTTTCCCAATAAGATTTACAACAAATGCTGCCACAGTGATACTCTGAAGCCTCGTGTTTGGTTAACAAAGGGTACTGTTAAGTTTATACTCTCACAAACTTTCTTAATCAATACAACACAACAAATTACACCAAAACATTGTTATATCCTGATGTATTTATATAGGCTCTGTTGCTCATGAAAGGCTGAAGGAGACTCTTTCAAATGTAAGGCTAGTAAAAGCCATCAAACAAGCTTCATCTGTCGCCCAAACCAGCTGCTTGGAGGGATATCACTCAGTTGTCAACCACTTTGCCCCCAAGATGACTCATTTCTCCTATCCTGGCATGCTTTGCAGGTTAATTGTAAAACATGAGAATTAGAATCAGTTGACTTGTAGCAGTGAAAATTGAAACAATATATCTTGTATTCACAGGTCCATTTTGGCAGCATTACACTTCAATTTTAATTTACGGAAGGCAAGCAAAAAAACTAAGGATGGAGAGTCATGCCTTCGAGTAGTTTATGTAAAGTTTAAAGATGGGGAAGGAACTGTTCGCAATGTTCGAGTAAAGCAAGACTTTTGTAAGTTTTGCTAAAATCACAACAATTTTTTATTTACTGGTAATGAAAGAATAATCAAATAACTGCAGATCTATGAGCTACATATTAAGTGTATTATAGATTTAATTATAGTATATATTTATGTTTGAATCTCTACAGTAAATGAATAATTGTAGTTTTTCATGTTTACAAATTTTAGCATATGTTGATCATATTTATGAGACAATGATGAATACACCCCGAAAGGAGCTAGAAAAGGTGGAAAATGAATTAAAGAAGGAAACTCCTGTGCCACTTCATTCCATGCTAGAGGACAAGCAAGCAAAGGATGAAGCCATTGATTTGTTTATATCACGAAAACGAAAAATCAACACAGATTGTCCACCTACATGTACAGGTACAGTATTTATACAAATACACCTCCAAGTAGGTGTCAGTGTTGAAGCTAGTCGTCATCTGCCATGGCAACTGAATGCAAATTTGTAGTGATTTTAATAACATTTATTGAAAAAATTAAATTATTATTAGCATGACATTGACCTGTTCCTATGTATCATGTATGGCTAGCCTCACCACTGCTTGTTGTTTTATTATTATTATTGAACTAATCGGTATTGTACTTCAATTTAGATAAGGAGCTGGCTTTGTTATGCAAAAAAACAACAACACAGCAGCCCGGTGGCGGTGTTGGTGGGCCAAGGAAAAAACCAGCATGCAAGACATGTGGAAACCTCATGAAAGGCCACAAGAAAGAAAATTGTCGCCCAAACACTTCTGATTAGTCTGTAAATATTGTACAAAATAGTTCACTCCTTTCAAGCCATATTTTCACCTTGGCGAACAGAATATTTATAGTTTTGCTCTTACCTCGTTAAGTCGTTATATTTCCTCGTCTTCCTCAAACCCTGTATAGTCGCGCTCGTCCGTGTTTGGAAATGTCGAGCATATTATGTTATAGCAACAACAAGGTAATGGAGATGTCTTGAACTGCCTGTAAAGTCCCATACAAAACGCACAATCTGTCTGTAAGACACTGCTCGAAAGAACCTAAAAATGTAAACAACACTTTGGAACAATAGCTAATGCCCTTATGCGCATAAATTTCATCACGCAAATTTTACATTATTTGTTTATATTCCTAGTTTATATTCAAAGTGCGTTTTAATGTTTCACAACAACAAACCAAAACAATAAATAACTTACTCTGCTCTCGTCTTTTGACCTTCCCGAAACACAGAAGCGTAGTTTCGACGACCTTTTGTCTTCAAGCAAAGTGCAGCAATTTCCAAAACATACTCATTTAGGCAAACATCGTTGAAACCTGGATGTTCAAGAACACATTTTCTTCCATCCCCTTCTTCGTGTTGATACATTTTATCCCGACATCGATCGATTTCCATGCAACAGCGACATTCTTCGAGCTTCACAATGCTGTCTAGCGCACAATGGCCGCATTCACACCTTAATTTTAATGCACAAAGTAAAACTGAAATAAATCACGAATATGCCTTAGTTCTTTTCGCCTCTAAATAACTCTGGTCGATCACAAAATATACAAACAAGCAACGTCGACGTGAGCCTCAAAACGACCTAGTAAGGTATTCTCGAGCTGTTCTTCTTCGGCGACTGCATCTACTTCTTCGGCGACTGCATCTTCGTATTCGGCGACTTCCTCGGGTGATGCGAGAGGCTCGATGTTATCGTCGAAAGGCGCATAGATTTCCGCATCAGAATTGCCTGAATTTGCAGTCGAATAAACCGATGACTCTACAGAAGATTCTGTTTCAGACAAGGACTCGGAAACCCCACTAGATTCGGAAGAATTTGACATTTTAAAATTTAAACGCGGTTTGTATATGCGCTGCTAATTCTATTTGTGTTGACGCGGCTCCTTGAGACCATGACGTCACGAGCGCTTCTCAAATGGATAAAAACAAGATGGCCGATTTTAATGGCGGACGTCGATTTTGGACTTTTCAAACGTTTGTAACTCTTCGATTTTTATTCCGTTTCGACTGTAATTTTGTACAAGGGCTACTTTCACATTGATAAATACATCCATGAAAAAAAAATGGCATTTTTCGATGACGAATTTTCATCACAGTGGCACTTTAAATGCACATCAATGTATCTTGTAAATATAAACAAAGGGATCACTTTCAGTGACCAACCCCACCCTGCCCCGCTTCTCCAAGGACATACTGAAACAACAAAGTAATATTTTGGACCTGTATAAAGCATTTGTTATTTTGTGATCGGTTATGAAGGTAGAGGACAGAGTCGAGGGTATATACACAGGATATAGCTCAGATTAGCCAGTCCAGCTGTAGTTGTTCAACAGGCAAAGCTGTGGGATGGCGACGAAAGTTCCCCACTGCCTTTGAAAATGGAAAAATTACAACCAGCTTGTCAGTCGCTACGCAGAGAAGGAAGGAAACATTTGAGGCAGCTTAGGTGATTCATGGAGGTAGCATGGAGTCACAAGTACCAGGTGCTGTTGGTCTTGTTGATACCGTGTTGAAGAAGTGTAACGAGGGCATTATTGTTGATGTTATGTCAACAAGTGAGAAGTTCAGCAAGTCAATTATGCCCAAGGTATACAAGAAAAAAATAGTTCATTATGAGTCCTCCCATGGAAATATGGGACACAGTATTTCCGTATATTATAGTGCTGGTGTGGCAGGTAAACAAAAATATCGTAAGATTTATAGGGATAGCGATCAGGAGTACACATGTCTTTGGGCGGTGATGCTGCACCTTTAGGAAAGGATGATACCTCGTGTGCTTGGCTTGTCGGTATTTTAAACATAGTACGAGGAATTTTGAGCAGTAATGAGAACTACTTGCTTTTTGGGGCAAATTGTAGTGAAACCTGTGTTCCAGTACAGCGCTATGTCAAAATGGTTTTGTCTGATATACAAAGCGTTGAACAACAAATCTTCCCATGTACTTATGATGCTGGATCTAGTGGCCCCGTTGCAGTCAATGTGAAATTTTGCATTGGAGAGCTCCCTAATGATATGAAAATTAGTGCATTTTTGACTTGAGAGCTTATTAATAGTGCCACATATTTTTCATCATTTGCAAATGTTTGTAATGATAATGCAAATGACATCAGAGGAACCTTTGGTGTTGAAAAAGGGAACACTTCGCAACAGTCGCGAGCGACTACTCTGGTGCGTCTCCACCAAACCCACCTCCAGCCCACTCCACTCAGGTCACTGTCTTATACATACATATATTTTATTAAATTAGTGGTCAGTGCATGGTCCAAATGTATAAAAAATAGCAACTAGCATGCTAACCTATCTCTTTTTGTTATGGCATTCCTTTTAAGTATCCACCGATTCAACACTATCAAAATGCTCCACTTCTAACTCATTCGTTCGCTTAAAGCAAAGCTTCGTCTACCTCTCTCATGCTGATATTCGTCAAGCTCGCTTCGTCTTCATAACACAATGTGATAGTTGACTGTTTAGTTGTTCCAACGTACTTTTGTCCATCTCACATTCCAACACAGACATCTGACAACATGTAAAAATTGCCTTCCTGGATCTCAGCAATGTTATCTTCCCATATCTGTAACTGAATGGTTCCAGTCAAATCAACAAATGCACCTTTTGGAAGACTCATCTACATATCTCTGCTAACTTCGTTACTGCTGATAACTTTCCCATGTATAGTTACCAAATCAGTGCGCGCGTGATCGCTTCATGCTGCCCTACATACTGGAACGAATACTCTGATTTGAAATGGAAACGCTCGACATCACTGATGATTACTTAAACCATCCTGACTTTTTGCGAAACGGTCAACTCTAATAGGGGTGTGGCTGTTCATGCTTGTCATTAGGAGCGCTCGCTTCGCTTTTGATAGCAAAGTACATGCTGGAAATCGTCTTCCTCCGTTTGAATTGGCCATAGCGTAGAATAATCTAAAGTATCTCGTTTGTTCCGTTTCGATCAGGGGCGTAGGAAGCTTTCTAAACTTGGGGGGGCCCGACCAAAGCAAAATTTTCGTTGTACCTGTCAGTGGCGAAGCTAGTCCCAAATGGGGGTCATGATAACTATTTATCCGAGCGCGGAGGGGCCCCCCGAAAAAATTTGAAATCTACATTCCCGCAAATGGCATTTCCTGCATTCTGAGCGGTGATTTTCAGCTCAGAAGTTTATAAAATTTCATATTTTGGACTGTGGTTGGCCCCAAGCAGGCCCCAAACAATAACATGCCCCAAACAATAACATGCCCCTGCTCTTCTGCTGTGAGCAGTGGGCTCCAATCGAATAGTTTTCCCGGGCCCTATTTTGAGCCACGCCGCCTCTGGGAACCACTTACAACATATACTAATGCAATGGTCATCGGGTCCTACATGGACATTCAGGACGTTTTTTCAACCGGGGCTACCTTTTAGCCTCAATCATTCCGCGATTTCTGCCCTTCTGCTTAGTTAAAAAAGAAAGCCCGGCTTTAAGCTGCGTAAACTAGAGAAATATTAATACTTTAGTATAGGAAGATGTTGTTTTCGAACTTCTAATTTCAAATTCAATTATTTTTGGGGGGGCCGAAAGCTATTCCGGCCCCCCCTTTTATAATATTGGGGGGGCCGCGGCCCCCCCGCTTCCTACGCCCCTGGTTTCGATGGAGATGTACGATGAACATAGCCAATAATAGAAGAGTCCTTCTTCATGGTCATAGATGCTTCTTGCCATACATCTATCTGGGCACTCTGAGATACTGTAGGTGATGCACAAGAAATGTTTTGTTCCTTGCCTGTTTCCACTTTTTTTTCTTATTTTCCCCCCATACTTTTTCGGGTTTTTGTGTAACATGTTTCGCTCGCAAATTCCAAATACCAACGCCACACACCACTGATAACGTTAAATTTCCAGCCTCGTACCCACCAGGGTAGCAAAATCAGCGCCTGCATGGGCATGAGGTGGTTAAATTGCTTTAACACTACCCAAGACCTTGTGCGAAGTACATGACCACACGTTTTCCATGATTAATTGGTTCGTATTTCAAATGCTATCAATCAAAGGACAATAGAGATAATGAATTCAAATAAATGGAAAATCTATCTAAAACCTATCAAAATCTATCAAATGTCTATGAAACAAATCAACTTTATACACTAGATCAATGCTATGAAACAAATTATATGATCTGATAATGAAAGGCTTGTACCTGCAGTTTATTATAATCTATAGTACAATTTATAAATGGGAGTTACAAACTAAAGATCGAAGAGTTGCACAGTGTCGCACACGTTTTTACTAATTAAAAAGCTACAGATAAAATAAATTCAAGGACATGCAACATAAAGCCATTGTGTAAATGTAAAACTAAATTGGTAAAGTAAAGGTATTCTATTAATAAGCTGAGTGATTAATTTAGATGAAGGATTCGGAGTTCTTAGAAATTTGCAAGTCTCACCTCCTTACATTGAAAGATGTAAAAAAGACTTAGACTTATGCAGAGACCCATTGCAGATCATAAACTGTCCAAAGAAAGACAACACAAATGTGTTTAACAAATGTGTTTACTGGCATTGTACTGAATAATCAAGATGGTCAATCAACCTGCCAACTTGCACATTTTGCCTGTATAAACTCCATTGAGATTAAATCATATGAATAAAATCAACATTATTATTCCATTCATAAACTGTGTACTGTTGTATCTCAACAGACAAAGAAATTCAACATCAAGAAGTCAACATGCTAAATATATGAACAATGATGCATATCATTCCTCAGGAAAACTCAAATAAACATTTTGCATTTCCTAATGTACACAACATACAGCATTATTAATATATGCTACATTAAATTTTATAAATTAACTCAATAATGCTCAGCATTACTAAAAGTTGTTTCTGAAACGCAAAATTATCATTCAAATGTTATCCATATCAGGAGTTTCTATTGTTTGGTACAACATTACATGTACTGTAGCTAAATAAATAATATGAAATATAACGAGTTCAAACGTTGCTTTTCTTCAACTACATGCCCATCTAACATCTATTGTTCATTCAGATCATAAAATCCAATAGTCTGCCTATCGAGTTTGCGACTGACCCTAACAACCTGCTGTGAAGCAGCCTAAAAATCCGGCCACTCTATGTAAATTGATATTGCATATCGTGCATTTAATTATAATTTAATGCCGAATATCGTACTTGCAACACATATAAAATTTGCACTATCCTTGGAATCTACTTTTTGTTTCTCAATTCTATCCAATCTCACACTATCTACCGATCTAGCTGTAGATACATCATGTACCTATTTTTAGTATTGGAGTAAATTTGGTATTTCAATATCTATAATTAATCAAATCATTAATAATTCATGAAGGAAAAACAAAAGAAATTTAATCATGTTTAAATTTAATAAAGATTTGATGTAAATCATTAGATAACCTTTTCCTTCGATTTTTTCAGTTAAAACAGCTTGTATCTTCAAGATAGTAGATATATACAGTATGAACATTTACATGTATGAAAGTCACAAAATATTCAAAAAATCACAAAATATTCCGATCTTTATCCGATATACAAACGCTAAAATGGCATTATATATAAAAACAATAAAATGGCGCCTAAATGAATCCCATTGGATTTAGCTGTATTCTTATGCAAACATTTCCTATTCTAGCAACGCAACATGTCTGCTGGTCTCGTGAATGAAAGCAACCAATATTCGCAATTGACAAAAGGGAGACAAATGCGACAGTATTTCGCTAAAAATATCGACAACTACTGTTGTCATCCATCTTTTAGTTCGCCTGTTAAAGTCGAACATTATCAAAGGGAAATACGATGAGAAAACGCTCAATTGCAGCTCAGAGGGTGAAAGGGTTTAATATTTTTTTTAAATTTATTATGCTTCGCCAACTCTATAGTTACATAATGAAAGTGGCAGAGTTGCCACAACAGCATACGCCAATTATTGCGGTCCCAGAATTGATTAAATTAAAGTAAAAATTAAATAGTTTTAAGAATGTTCCTGTAAAAGAGTTTCTAGTTGTTATATAGATGCAGTAGCGTTGGATACCAATTAGACTGTGAACAGAATTGCATTTTGGGCAAATCGATTTCCATGTTCCCGGATCTTCTGGGTCATAATACTCCAATGCCCTGATGTAATGTTGCAGGAGGTTGAATTTAAAGTTTGATAACGTAAGTTCCTTCAACCGAATTTCGTTCGGGAGGACATTCCACGTCCTGCATGATCGTCTGAAGAATGATCGCTGGAAAGTTAGTGTTCTACATTTTCGTGGACGAAATTGTAGAAGATCAGGCGTCGAGCAGGTTCTAGTTGTCCTCTTTGGTATGTATGGAGTAGGTATGATTTCAGGGTTGATTTTAGCCAGGCCATTCACAGTTTTGAAAAAGAAGATCAAATCGAGGTATTCGTGCCAGTATGTTACCGGAAGTAGATTTAGTGATTGCAAGCGTTGTTTATAAGTTGTCAAAGTGCGAAACGGGAGGCTCATTATTATCTTTGTTGCTCGTCGTTGAACTGATTCGGTGCGTCTAATCAATTCTACAGATTGTGGAGACCATACTTGGGTTGCATAACCGAGATGTGGACGGTCGATCGATAGGTAGAGGGTGCGACGGACGCAATGGTCAGTGATCTCTCTCAATGACCGACGTACAAAACCTAACATCTTGTTTGCCTTAGTAATTTGGACAACAATTTGTCTTGACCAAGTTAAGTCGTTGGTTATCCACACACCTAGATCTCGTTCTGCCTCGAGATGTTCGATTGGTTTACCTTCGAGATGATATGTATACTTGACCGGCTCCTTTCTTCGGGTAATGCTTTGAGACTTCGTTTTCATCTCGTTGAAGAAAAGACCAGAGCGCAGTGACCATGCATTGAGATCCGCTTGGAGGGATTCTGCGTCAGCACTAGAATCGATCGTTTTGAAGAGCTTTGTGTCATCAGCAAAACAGGCAACGTTTGAAGACAGAACAGAGTTGGGTAAGTCGTTGACATACAGTAGGAAGAGTATAGGTCCAAGGATCGATCCTTGTGGTACGCCAGATGTTCCGAGGAGTGTAGATGATGTAGCTCCGGGTATGGTGACACGCTGCCTATGCTCCAACAAGTACGAACCGAACCAAGAGTGGAGACTACCGCAGATATTAAATTCTCGTAACTTCACAAGTATTTGACTGTGGCGCACTTTGTCGAAGGCTTTACTCATATCTAAGCAAATCATGTCGCTTTGTTTGCCATTGTCAAGTTGCTGGTCAATGTGTTCCAGAACCTCTACCAATTGTGTAGTGCAAGATTTACCAGGTATAAATTCATGTTGATTTGAATTTACAAAACGCATCAAGTGATCTCTTATCCTTTTCAAAACGCAACGTTCAAACAGCTTGGAAATGTTACAGAGAAGGGAGATAGGCCTATAGTTTTCGGAACATTCTTTGTCTCCCTTCTTGAATACTGGAACAATGTTTGCAATTTTCCATTCTTCAGGAAAAGCACCGGATTGTAAGGATAAGTTGAACAAAGTGAGGGAGCTATTTGTGTTGCGGTTTCCTTCAGGATTCGATTTGGTATGCCGTCGGGACCTGTAGCTTTATGCACGTCTAACGCTTTAAGAGTGAGCCGTATTTATCGATGATATTTTTTCGCTGTGGAACACTGAGGCGAAATTACTTTAGCATGTAGTTAAGAAGCTAAACTTTACAAATTAGAGTTTAGAAATTTAAAGTTTCATTAATCAGCTTTAGCCACCATATGGCCATTTAAAAAATAAAACTTTTTTCTATATTTTTTTAACAGAAGGCTTCACGGTACGCATGGAATGTTGTTGCTGACCACCCCTGATTTACCTGTTATGTTTGCTGTGACTTACTGCAATTTTTATCTCTTTAGATGACAATGACCAGCAACATCACAATTGATTATGCTATAGAAGAAATGCTGTTGTGCTATTCTGGTGATGCAGACATGCATAGTATGTACCATTTTATTGTGTTTTCAGTACTATATTCATAGTCTAATGATAATTGTGTGTAATTATAAATGTATACTGAAGAACCCCATAGGTAGGGGTGGCCTATTGTTTCCTCTCCGAGCACCTACTGTATATGTGTCTGTGAATGTGTTGTGTGTGTGCACCTTTGACTCAGTGTTATGTGGGCTCAAAAAACAGCATACAGGTGTCTATATGGCTGGATATTGTGACACAGTATTACATACTTTACATACATTTTTATTTATTATGTACAAGACTATACGTGTACAAGACTATATTATACATTTTCAAATAATTATTCCATTCTTTTCTATTTTTGAAGCTTTTGACATTGCTGAATATTTCAACAGACAGTTGACTGGTGACAGATGCTGTATATTAATATCCCCTTTGGGTAGAAGCCTTCATATTTTACAAGAGTGGAATAGATGGGAAAAGCCATTGCATGTGTCATTCAGTGGCATTCAACGCGAATTGTGAAATTGGGTTTGCTGCAGGTGGACCAAGAAGGGAATTTCTCCAGCTGTTGGCAGACTATATAGCTTCAGAGGTATTTTGTTTCTTTGAAGGCAGTTCTCCAAACCTTTTACCAGTCATGAAGGGATCACCCTTGAGGCTTGGTCATTTCAAAATGCTTGGCACCATGATTGCTAATTCAGTCCTCAATGGAGGGATAGGTAATTAACGTTATACATGTAAGTTTAATTACAATAGTTCTTATCACAAGCCTGTTAGTCAATTGCTAAATGAGAATTTATATAGACCTCTTTCATAGATAAATAGATAGATAAATAAATCGTTTATTAATACTCCACATATTGCAGTCAAAGACTGAATTACATATGTATTGGACTACAAGATATTAAAATATAAAAAGTAGCTAATAAATCATTAGATTATAAAGACTAAGTTAGAATATATAAATAGTGAAAAACGCTATTATATGTACATATTATTTGAATAATGAAAAATTTGCAATAGCGATCGGGTAGACAAGTAGGTATGTTAAAAGTCTTAGTCCTTGATCTTACAGAGTATGAACTAGCCAACAGGGGTAAAAGTTATTTACTTTGACAATGTCATTAAATAGATTGAGTGCTTTATAAGTGAGGGCCGGAAAAATTAGGTTCATGGCTCGTTTCTGTATGCGTTCAATGTCATTAGAGAGATATTTAGGGAGGCTACTGTGGCACTACTATAAAAGCAAACTAGATCATTTGGACTAACTTCAGCACGTTTCAACTGTCTAAGTAGGAACAGACGTTTTGCAGCCTTCAGGGTGATGGCAGTTACATGATAATTCCACTTCAAGTCGTTTCTAATTATGTCTCCCAATACTTTGGCAGACAACACGGATCGTGAAGTGGTGCAGTTCTTCTAATACAGGTAACTAATTCCTTGCACTTTATTGGATTTAGTTCGAAGTTGTTTTCACAAGTCCATGCGGAAATATGGTCAACAGCTTGCTGCAAACGTCTTTTTACCGTGATCGGCACCACTTCAGAGATAGAGGTATCGTCAGCAAATTTCCACATGGAAAATGACTCTTCTGGTGACTTGAGGTCATTTATCATTACTGGGAACAACCATTGACCTAGTCGTGTCCCTTAAGGAACACCAGCAGGAATATTTAACCAACTGGAAAAACATTTACTGTTCAATTTCACCCTTTGTTGCCTATCTCTTAGCAAGTCGATGCTCCAGTTTACGATGGTTGGTTTAACCCCAAGGCTGAATAGCTTGGCAATTAAATGGTGGTGATCCACCAAATCGAAAGCTTTTCTAAAATCAAGTAGGGCAGTTCGTATTGTTGAGCCAGTGCCGTCTGTAGCACGTAGCCAGGTGGTGGAACATAGATGTCAAGGCAAATGTAGTTGAGGAGCCTGGGACGAAGGCAAATTGACCAGGGTAAATAGAGGATAGTTGGTTTAAGGTCCCTTTGATGACTGTTCTCTCAGCAATCTTTGAAAGAGTAGACGTAAGAGAAATCGGCCTCAGGTCTTTATTGAAGTCACTTACTGTAGATACCTTGGGTGGAGGGGATATGTCAGCAAGTCTCCAGGGGATCTGCACTCACTTTACACTGCTTGGTCGGGTAGGATTGTGGCATTTTATCCATCCCAGCAACCATTGTTAACTCATGGTATGCTGCATCCCAGATGCGAAATTTATCAAGGATAAATAGCATATTTTTCACCTTTTGTTTATCTTCTGCAGACAAATCTTTGTAGGAGGACATTACATTTTATGAGTAGGACAGCGAGGTGTTAAGAATCTCAGCGATAGGAGAAGCTAGGATGTCTGTATATTCTCTCAGGACCCAGTTTGGAAGGTTGTCCAGACCACCAGCACGTGATTTGCTCACCGCCTTCAGCTTCGTCGCGACAGTAAATTCAGAGACGGTAATTAGCTCGTCATCCTCAGACAAGAGTGAGGAATCCTGTGTAACACTAACAAAGGCCTCGATCTTTTCACTTAGCACATTGATCTCAGTCAAAATCCGGGAGAAGAACAGATTTTAGGTCCCGTCCAGGTACCTTTGAGTGCCACAAAACTGTTTGACCTCTAGCAACCAGTCGTGGGGTTTATTGTTGTTACGTAGATCATTAACTTTATTTTGATAGTAGATTTTGCGACAATGCTTTCGTTCCCGATTGACCTTGTTCCGGAGTAACTTGAACAGCAACTCATTGCCAGATGCAAAGGCCTTTTGCTTACGAACAATGAGTGACTTTAGTTGATTGTTCATCCAGGGACGATCTGTTTCATGAACTTTGATGGATCTAAGTCATAGTTGACGATATCAGTTAGGATATTCAACTTGTCATCACAAGACTAGTCAGAAGAAAACAGGTCAGAACAAGGCACCTGAAGTACAAAACGCCCGACACTTGATATTTTGCTAGGCCGCTTATCCCTCACATTAATGATCTTAGACTGAGGTTTACACATTTTCTCTCGAAAACTGGGGGACAGTTATTATAAGGTGATCTGAAAGGCCAAACGGAGGTGTACTGGCAGGTGGTAAATAATATTCAGACATATTACTAAAAATTTGGTAAAGAGTATTTGCTCCTCTAGTGGGAAAATGAATAGTTGGCTTGAGCTGGAAAGCTTTGACAGAGGACTTCAGATCTAGCTTATTGAAATAAACCCGCAATAATTACGTCACTGTTTGGGAAAGACGACTCGACTTTCTCTAACGTATTCCGAGTATACTCTTGCATGGCAGAATAGTCGGAACCGGAGGTCGGAGGATGGTACACAACTCCTGCGACAATATAAGAAATACCCCGTGGGAGAAGCCTCGGTCGTAACAGAGTCCACATTACTTCATGGGCACCGCTCTGTAGATCTGGAAGAGAATGACAAGTGGTGGAATGTTTAAACGTAGAGACTCAGCCATGCGTTCTTACTCGACGGTCTCGCGTTAGGTGATAACCACTGATCTCAAAAATAGGACTGGATTGAGCTTTCTATTGTATCTGACGAGCTTATTTTGAAGCCTGTATATTTGCATAATGCAAATTGACGAGAGATCATCAAAAGCTCCGAGTTTGCAAGCAAATCGAAATGCGACGCTCGCAAAATAGGTTTAGTGTCTGGCCAATATATTTTCTTTGTTGACATTAAATGCATAAAATCTTAAACCTAATTTGACGTCTCATATTAGGCTTCTCTTACTGGATAATTAGAGCAAACGGCGGCCATATTGGAGTGACCTCATTACGAATACAGTGGTGAATCGGAGAGGAAAGGCAGAATTCTGACATTTAATAACTGTCCAGCGAGTATGTTTCCTTTGCTAAAGTTAAATAGCAAATGTCAGAATCCTCCCCAACATGTCTGTGATGCCACAGTACTCCTTAGGTGGTCACTCCAATATGGCCGCTGTTGGCTTCATTTTTGTAACAACAGAAGCTCGATCCAGTCCTATTTTTGAGATCAGTGGTGATAACTGGCAATATTAATGGCACCATCATCATTCTTCAGCCATATTTCAGTGAAAAAAGCGATATCCGTATCTTTGGTATCTGTGCTATTTCGTCAATTTTTCGGGCGAGCAATATGGTATTAGACAACAAAGGCACAAACAAAACAAACAACAACAGACGTTTTACGGCCGTTTTCCCCGCTTACGCAGGGGTTGGCCGGTGGTTCCCCACGACAGTTTCCTCCACTTTCCTCGATCATTGGCATCTTCCCTCTTCAGCCCACTCTCTCTCATATCCCTCTCCACTACCTGGCTCCATGTCATCCTTGGCCTTCCTCTTCCTCTTGCACCATCAACCTCAAGCGACATACACCTCTTCACCCAGTCACCATCATCTTTCCGCAGCACATGTCCCAGCCACCTTAATCGGCTCCTCTTTACCACGTCAGACACCGATTCAATGCCCATTCTTTCCCTCAGCTCCTTACTAGACACTCTATCCCTCAGTGATACGCCACACATCCAGCGCACCATCCGCATCTCTGTCCTCTCCAGTCTATTATTCAGCTCCACAGTCATGGCCCACGTCTCACTTCCATACACCATAGCACTCCTCACACAGGCCACATACACCTTCAGCTTTAGCAACACTTCCTTCCTTGTCAGGATCCCAGAGAGCTCTTTAAACTTTCCCCATGCACAACGTACCCTTGCACAGATGCTGAATTTGCTCCTCCACCCCCATTCAGCATATCCCCCAGGTAACAAAACTTTTTAACATTCTCTAAATGGACCCCATTGCCCAGATCCATGCTCTCATCTACGTCACTATCCTCTCCATCCCCTGCTCGTTCACACACCTTACAAACAAACGTATCCACAACTCTAGCCAGTGAGCCCTTCACGCCTGAGCACCGCTTGTGTACCCATCCACTACAGCCTGTGCATCGAATAGAATTATTTCCAACACCCTTCCCACATATACTACATGGCCACTTCCCTAACTTTTCAACATGACCACTATTCTTCCTTGACACCATCACCTTAGTCTTACCAGTGTTCATCTTCAAACCCTTTGCCTCCATGCATTCTTTCCATCGCATCACTTTCTCCTTAAGCTCCTCAATGCTCTCAGCCATCAAAACCAGATCATCGGCATACAACAACTCCCATGGCATACCCTCTCTAACTTCTTGCGTCAGTGCCTCCATCACGCATACAAACAGCAATGGACTCAGGACCGACCCCTGATGGACCCCAACCTTCACCTCAAACTCTTCACTATTCACATGCTTCGTTCTCACCACAGTTCTTGCTTTCTCATACATTGTCATCACTGCTTTCACCAACCATTCTTCAACCCCCAGCTTTCTTAACGCCCACCTAACCACCTCCCTGTGAATTCTGTCAAATGCTTTCTCCAGATCCACAAATGCATAATATAGTGCTCTATTCTTAGCCACAAATTTTTCCTGCATCTGCCGAACCATAAAGATCGCATCTGTCCTTCCCTTTCCAGGCATAAACCCAAACTGCAAATAATTTATCATTGCATGGAGGTAGATTTTGATCCTTCTCTTGTTCGAGAACAATGGATGGCCGAGTAGTGATGACAAGCGGAATAATTGCGTTGTTAATCGTGTTGCCAACTTGAATATTTAATAAATTAGCACGATTTACTCTTTTCTTTCTTCAGGACTGAATTTTGGCATCTTGCAGATGGATATAGCTTGATGATTTAAATGTCTTAGATGATTTGCACCACATTGTCCCCGCCTTCGCTTCAGTAGGTCACAGGAGGCGAGTTCGTCCCATAGCTGGTTGAACAATGGTTGCTGAACTTGGTCATGACTGAAAGTAGAAACCAATCTCCACGAATTTCGCAGCGAAAAGAGCATACTCCTTGTGTAAATCAGCATATTATCGAATTATATAGTTACAGAGTTTCTTGCTGAGTAGAATAACAGGAAGCAAGGCTAAGGACCAAGTTAAAATCGATAAAAGTAAGAGCTCCAACATATGCAGCCAACCCGGCGCATTTACATACGGAACCATTGTAATCCAAATGTTTCAGAAAACCACAATGGTTTTTACCTTTGTTTTTAACTCTCTTTTCGTCTTTGTTGCCGTTCTGCCAGTTCCCTACTGTTATTTTGGAGCATGGGACTTGCTTTTACAAAATCTTAAGTCCAGCTTGATGCCACTCGCACAGACAATGATAAGACAGCGTCACTGTAAGAACAACTTGCTTTTCTGGTGTGTTCTGCTTTCGAATATATCGCAGAGAATGGCTGTTATCTACGCAAATGAGGTTTTTGGATCTCTCAAAGTCTATAAACTCCCACACATTTGACATTTTCAAACGGGATTGAAACCGTCAAACATCTCAGATCTTTGCAGTATTAACAAGGGTAAATTATGCCTCCCAGGAACACATGGGAAACTAGGTGACTAGAAAGGCATTGCCTTGAGCATCTGCTGACCAATAACCCTGCTGGCATGCTGAAAAGAATGTAATTTGCTTGTAATTTGATAACATGTTATGCAAAGCGTTTGACGGTTGGTTTATTATGGTTGGCCATTTGTTGCAAAATTGAACAATGTGTATTTGCATTCAAGAATGCATATTTTGTTCAACTTCAACATTCAAATTCAACACAAATATTTATTCAACCTTGACACAAGTATGTATTCAACTTAAAGTTTACAGATATATTTATTGCATTGGATAAATTCCATCAACAATACGCGAGTTCCCGGACATATGGTCGATTTATTTATTCAACAAATTGTGTGAATAATTTTATGCAACGATCCCGCCCCAGTCTCCCTTGCTCAATTTTTCCTGCCAAATTTATCCAAAATGGCGGAGTAGAGATGAAATCACCCAAATCGTTCGAGAATGCGTTCGAAAGATGTTAGAAATGAAATGGAGATGCGCAACCATTGGTGCGTATGAGAGAACTCATAGGAAGTTCTGCAAGATTGGAAAGTCGAGAAGTAGCGAATTTATTACAATTTAGTACTCCTAGTCCTACACCGTTGTCTGTTTGTAGATTAATGCCTACTAGCACCTCCAGAGGGTTGCATCAAGCTGACCAATCTGTTACTGTCCAAACAAGTTCTGGTTCTAAGAGAGCTAGTACATATCAGCACCCATGGTGCCTTAAAAAGATAAAAAGAAGCTTCCTCTCCAATAATTCTACCCAAAAGCAGTTCATCTCCTTGATAAACCTGGGGATGAACACGAAATTCGTGACAACTACATATCGGACTATTCGATAAAAGATGACATGATTTTTTAAGGGTTTTATTGCAATCGGCACAGAACGTATCTATATTTACACACAAGATGTTAAAATAAAGATAAGTAAACAAAATGTTTTCTAGAGAATTAGGCAGCATCAAATTTAATTATTTATAAATTTAAAAATATTACCAAAACCAATGGTATGTGGCATGTATTGGAAAATAAATCATGATTTACAGCCAAAACATTAACAGATTTGTCTGCATCCAAGATTAGGATAATATGATTAAACCATTCGCTACTTCCACATTCTTTCACCAATTACACCGCATATTAATCTTTCCCCCCACTGTGTGCCACACATCATTGGCTTTGGTGATAAATAAATACCTTAAATTATTGATAAACGTACTAACGTGCAATAATAATCATGGTACTAAGCTACTGTCCCAATTAATTGTTTTGTTTGGACTTTAACATGCAAAAATAACAGTGGTATTTAAAGCTACTCTTCCAATTGATTGTTTTTTTTGAGGCTTTAAAACTCTTTGTGGTCGCCAGGCAGCAAGTGTTTCTTTTTTGAAAAAATATCAATTACAGCATTGATATATCCAGACCAACATTTGAAGGTGGAACAATATGCCCATTGGTGTGAGTACCAGTATACCCCAGAGCCTTCCATTTGTAAGATACAATAATTCAAACTTCAAGATTCTGTTTCAGCACATTGTTCAACAGTCTGTAAGTCATACTAATACTGACAACATTTACCTTATTCTGCACTCAACTTTTCATCGAGAACTCCAGCTTCCAGTCTGAGTTTTATAACCTTTTCAGATGTTTTGGTTTTTACTATAATAAAACAAGATGCCCGGTAGGCGTTAACGGGCTACTGTAGCCTGCGCAGGGAACTATGATGCAACAAGATACTTCCCAGTGCACATAACGGACTTCAAACACTTCCAAGCAAGCAGCTGGCCGGCAAAAACACTTCAGTTCAAACCACTTGATCGAAAAGAAAGATTAAGGCACATGCACTGGTCATATGCATACCCTTACAAAAATGTTTTATAGAATATTCCATAGAAATATTCAATAGAACATTCATTGGAATATCCAATTGGAATTTGGAATGTTCTTACCCAACATTTTGGCCTGAGGGTAAGACAAGAACACCACACAATGGCAGTGGAAGATTTTCATTTTGGAGAAGATGACAACGGCGTTGAGTATGTCACATTTAAGGAAAATGCCACGAAAACTCGCCAAGGTGGTGTCCACATTACCAGAAGACAACAGTCAACAGCTACCGAAGATGTTTGCCACCGAGGACGATAGATGTCCTATTTCTTTATTCAAAGAATATCTAAGTCGCCGTCCAAGTGAATTACGAGCTGGCAGGCCGTTTTATGTGACGCCATTGCCAACAATAACCCCAAGCAGCAGCATCTGGTTTAAACGGCAAAATCTTGGTGTCAACTCTATCAACAAAATAATGAAAATGATGATAGCCGATACTCCACTTAAAGGCAGTTCCAAGAGCTTGACAAATCACTCAGCCAGAAAAACACTCGTGAAGAAACTGCGAGCAAATAACGTTGAACGTTCGTCCATTATACATGTCACTGGCCATAAAAGCGAGCATTCGCTGAATGACTATGATGAAGGAAATGAGAATGAGTAACGACACATCTCAAATTTGATCAGCAATGCCAAAGCTACAAACAAATCGCTTACGCCGCCGACAATCGCGTCATCAATGATGAATATGTCAACTCCAACAACCAGTCAGCAACAATCATTCCTTTCAAGCAGTTTTGAACGAAGCTTTGAATGGCGATGCCTTCCCACCAACCAATTCCATAACTGCAACGTCGGCCAAAGTGGATCCAGTTCGCCCAAAGTTGAAAAGCAGAGTTTTAGGCCAGTTGTTATTCAAAGTGACTGATTCGCAAGATTGAACGTTGAAATCAACAATTATATTTGAATGTTGAACAATTCAACTTTTGAACATTGAACTTCACTTCAACCTCTGTTAACTCGTTTTAAAAATATTGCTTTATAATACTAATCTTGAGCCATTTTTGTGCGATTTTTATAGTAATCTTTCCTCTGATCATCTATGGCTCGACTGATTCGATTTATCATACAGCATGCTGTTCTCGATCTATTCACGTGATATTATTACATTGCGGGGGAGGGTTTGCTAAACGTAATCATGATTTTGCTCATGCAATTAAGGATTTACACTACTAGTGATATTTGACAATTTGCCAAATTGCACTCGCCTGACGGCTTTTGATTTGACATTTGGCAAATTGTCAAATATCACTCGCAGTGCAAATCCTTAATTGCAGTCGCTATCATATGATTACCTATACGTATAACGGTGTGAATGATCCATTTGCTTAAAAACAACTCAATTAAGGGTGACCAGGTTTAACCAGCATATAGTTATTGTCGTTATCCCTGACCGAAATATTTTTAACATAAGCTTCTAAGTGGCGGTTTCTCGATCGTCAAAGGCGTGGTTTTCTGCGCAAAAACAGGAAGAATTTATACAAGATTTAAAATGATGATACAAAGCCAGTCTTCAAAATCGTTTTCCAGCAATCATTCGGCCAACAAAAGATTTGCTTCACATCATGCATGCAGTTATGAAAGATATGGTAAAGAAACAGCATTTTCAATCTTATACACAGTATATTTTATTTATACTATCTGATCTTACAGTTTGCAAGTTACAGACCTCTCAACCCAAAGGGACTAAAAACCTGGGCATTTTTGAAAATGGAGCCCAAAAAACTGGAGATTTCAGAAAAAACCTGGAGATTCACACAATAATGCATAAATGAAAGTTAGGCCATGGTAATTTAATAAAGTTTTTATCTTGTACTTACAAGGTCGTCTTTAACATTAATCAACATTGTTAAGAAGTAATAACTAGTTATGCTTTTCATGTCTTTCTAGAATTTTACAGTAACTGCCCTATACGATACTTTAAACTAAGCAATTTAAGTTGTGTGCTTAGCATTATATTCAGCAGCTAACTTTTTAGAACTTTCCAATAGCCCCTCTGATGGAACCCACTTAAAGCAAGGGGTAACTTGCTCTGGGTACTGCAACTTCATGGCCAGCAAATTTGATAGCGTGCCCTCCAGTTTCATCGACGCTCTGCTCTCTGTCTTGTTTTTTCTTACAATGCTGAATAATCTCTCTTTAGCAGCATTACTGTGAGGTAATACCAAGACCAGCTCTGCTACTTTTGCTAGATGTGGAAATCTCTTAGTAGCTGTACCAGGGTTATTCTGGTTAGTAATGTGCCACCATAAAACATCCATTCTGTAATGAAACAGCACTTCACTATCCTGTTCTCCATCGATCACTTTAGCTTCCTCGAAGGCATCTTCACCAATACATTGATCAGTCATTGTCTGATAATCACTGAACTCATCAAATACATCATCGGTTGGCAAATCTTCAAACACTGGTTTGAATCTGGTGAGAAAGAACTCAACACTCTCCCATTCTGAAGTAATTCAGCTTTGGACATCAATCCATTGTGAATGCATGATCACTTCATCTGAAACTGGAAATTTAGTCAAAATGTAATCGAGGGCTGTCTTGAAATATGCTTGTGCAGCATCAAACACAGCTGAATAGTCTCTTTCACTTATGTCTCCATCATTGAGGAGTTGCTGAAGCTTGAACTTTGTCATGCCTCCCAAATAGATTGAAGCCTTTGGTTTGTAGATGGTGGGATCACTCAAGTTCAGTTCAGTAATCGCTGTATCTCTAACAACTTGAGGTTTAATGATCTTGTTGGCCAGATCTTTTTCCAGCTTCTTGATGGAACCATGCAGCATGTGAATAATAGGTTCATCGGATTGAAGCAGTTTATTGAAGTTGTTGAATAATGGGATTGATGCATGATGGAAAAAGAGAGCCACTTCTGTCAGAAGATTGTTGAAAGCTTTATGTAGCCTTTGAAATCTCTGATCTCCAAAATCCTCACTAAGAAAGTACGATTTGAGTCCTTCATACTTTTCAAGTGCACATAGGATGCATCTTTCCAGAGACAGCCATCTTGTTGACACATGCTTTAAAACTTTTGCATAGTCTTGATCACAAAAATCCATGTACTTGGTGAGCACACCTTTTCTCTTTGTACTTTTTTCAAACCAGTAATAAAGATCTATGTGCAATTCTTCTCATTTATCCCTGTTACTTCTGCGGCATTGTGTACCAAATGGCAAGGGCAACCACTAACGAAGATCTCAGGGTTTTTCTCTCTACACCGTGATGCAAACGAGTTATGCTTTCCAATCATTGAATTGGTATTATCTACGCTCAGACTGACTGCATGAGCCCAGGGAACACCGTCTGTTGTAAACTTCATTAAAGATTTCTTCTGCTTTCCCTGCATCGCGTCCAGTAGTGACACACATATAAAAAAAAGAGATGTAACAAACTTTGATCTGTTGATGTCGAAGACTCTGATTGTAACTGGATTCATTTTTTCAACATCTGTGTCACTGGAGCCATCTATCCCAAGACTGAATGGGTGTTCTTTGCAATGTTTGACAATATATTCATGGCAGTGAGGTCCCTTTGCCTCGTTAATAATAGCAGCAGTTTTTGTTGTGCTGCAAGCATAGGCGTACGGGGTGGGGGGGCAACTGCCCCCCCCAAATATTTTGAAAACTTGTTGAAATTCGGGCAAAATAGTCGAGCAATTCGGGCAAAATTTTGGCGGACGACATGCACAGTCCTTTAAGAAATTGTGGCGTGTAGACGTATGAAGCTATGGAGCCGTGTGACGTGCCATGTTGGTTGATCAAAACAAAGTAATAGCGGTCGTATACCATTTCGCGTCACGTGTCTGAGTTCCTCACGATATTATTACATGAAGTATAACAAAGTAATAGCGGCCGTATAACGTGTCTGAATTCCCCACGATATAACGATATTATTACATGAAGTATCTCGTGGTCAGGAAGCAAAACGTCAAACGTGCAAATTCAAGAACCAAAGTTGCATAGACTGCGAGGCTGTACGTTAGTTTTGTCGTAGTTTAGGCAGGTTGGCAAACGGAACGAATCGAACGATGCAAATAACATGAAAGCTGGGCATTAAAGCTGAAAGCTGAAAGGTACTGTAAAATAATTCATAGTATTTAAAAATGAGAGAAGCTCAGAAGTTCTCAGAAGTCATAATTATAAATGTACAAATACTTCGTTTAATATTGCATTACTGATACTCTGTTAGGGGTTTTATAGATTGTGGACTGCATAAGTCGTTGACTCACAGTCACGTGTACATGTCACTTTTCGATACGGAAAAAACGCGTAAACGACGCTATCGCCACCGACTTGTTTGTGAATCATGCAAAAAAGAAATTGACTCAGACTATAAAGAAAGTCATATTAAAAAGATTCATAATGGAGATGAAGTGCAATTTCATGGGGTACTGGAAGTAAACCAATCGCAGCTTAGTAGCTTTTTTCACCGAAGTACAAAATCATCGAAGCAAACGAAGCTTTTTGTATCTGAAGAACATGAGAAGGAAATTGCTCAATCAATATCAATTGTTCCTGAAACTGCTTCACCATCTAGTGATGTTCCTATTGAAGAAGATACTCCAACTCAGCGGTCAACAAGTCATGTGGTGGATGAAAGTAGTCTGGTTTTGAACGCTACACAGCCATCAAATAACGAATTAACTGCCAAAAACAATAAAGTTAACGTTGGCATAAACAACTCGCTGTCCGAAAATTCAAACACCTGCAATAACAAGAAAGAAAGTTACGCTTGTTCACCCAAGTCTCCCATTGAAGTTCAAGACGTGACAAATAAAATGAATGCAGTTGATAATTCCAATGACAACTTATCAGCAACTCCTAATTCATCCCAAGAATTAGCAGTAGAACAACACGCCGAATATGGTCCACACCAGCCAATTCTTCCGGAATACAATCGTAGGAAGTTCGGTAATGAAACATCAAGCAGAGACTTCAATGCACAATGGTATAAGATGTACCCTTGGCTGAGTTTCGATATTCAAAGCCGTAAATGTGAATGCTTTCCTTGTAAGGAATTTATGAACGACAATTCATTCTCGTTCGATAACTGGAAAAAGAGTCATCGGCTGTTAAAACATACAAAAAGTGCTGTTCATAAGGTTAATTAATTATAAGCGCCAAACATCTGTACTCAAACAGTTAGCGGACGCTCATCAGCGAGATGTTTTGCGCAACCGTGAATACCTGCGAGTAATTATTACCAGCATATTTTATATTGCACAGCAAAATGTGGCGTTAAGAGGACACGAAGAGAGAACGAAGAGAAAACAGATAACATTGCTGGAGATTCTGATGTAAACCGAGGAAATCTGTTGGAATTACTGCACCTACGATGTAATGACATCCCGTGGCTTGAAGAAAAATTGGAGCGTCAACTCAAGTCACACGTCCAGTGGACATCGCCGATTCGCCGTCAATCCAGACGAGATATTAAATATCTTGTCTGATTTTGTTGTTAAACGAATCAAGGATGACGTGTTGTCAAGTCGAAATTTTGCTGTCATTATGGATGAAACATCAGATATTAGCCGCATAGAGCAAGTTTCAATATGCTTAAGATACGTTTTGGCCGGTGAAACACTTGAAACTTTCATTGGATTTTTTTGCACTTCCTCGACTGAAGGAATTGTTTTGCTTGAGCTCTTAAAGAAGGTAATCGCCGAACATGATTTAAAATTGGAGGACATTGTTGGTGAGTGCTTCGATGGAGCATCAAACATGAGCGTCATTTATAAAGGGGTTGCCGCAAGAATGAAAGAATGCTGTCCCCGTGCAGTGTATGTGCATTGTTATGCACATGTCCTCAATTTGGCTTTGCAAGACACTATGAGCGAAATAGAACCATTGAGAAATGCTTTAGGGACATTGCAAAGTCTCTATAACTTTTTAGAAGCCAGTCCAAAACGTCATGCTGTATTCAGTTCAGTCAAAGTTGATGGTAATTTCTTAACAAATCTCACATTAAAGTCTATGAGTGAAACAAGGTGGTCATGCAGATGGGAGGCAGTGAAAGCAACCTATGAACAGATCAGAAAAGTAATCAGAGCTCTTCTGATTTTATCTGACGACAAGGATACATAAACCTACAGCGATAGCACCGCTCTGTTAAATGCAGTTTGTGATTTCCAGTTCGTCCTTGGCTTGATCTTGCTCAAGGTGATATTGTCAAATACAAACGCCCTGAGCAAATACCTGCAAGGGAAATGCATTGACGTAATCAATGCTAAAAGGAATGCTGATTTAGTTATAAAGACCCTCACTGATTTGTCGAAATGAAAAAAACTTTGAATAATTGTGGAATAGAACGATGGTCATGGCTGACGAAATTAAAGAGGAAATCAGCGGAACACGTTTCATATTCAAAGAGGCGAAGGCACCACGGAATCGTCGGCCATCCCGTCGACTTCAAGCACTTATCGGGGAATCATCTGATAATGTTGAGAGAGTTACAACGCCGAAAAGCCATCATCGTATCAACACCTTTTACCGATCGCTTGATCACGTAATTGGAGAAATGAAGTCACGATTCAGTAAGAACGACCAAGAAATTCTCTGCGCATTGGGGGACGTTGTGTTCAGCAAAACACCTCCGAAGAACAGCTATAAACTCGTAGCTGACTTTTACAAAGTTGACCAAGAAAGTCTTGCAGTTGAGAAGAGTATGTATGAGAATTCCATAACCGACGATTCCGATCCTCAGCCTAGAACAGCCATGCAGGTTGTAAAATCGATGTTTGAATGTGGACTTAACGATCTATTACCTGTGTTATACGAGGTATCCACAATTCTAGCGTCAATTCCAGCAACGTCGGCATCTGCTGAAAGGTCTTTTAGTGGGTTAAGGCGAGTGAAAACCTACCTTCGCTCGACTATGGGTCAAAAACGGTTGAATTCTTCCGCATTAATCAATATTGAACGAGCATATGCAAACAAAGCTATCAGGAATGATTTAGATGAAATAATTAACACTTTTGGTCGAAGACATGGACGGCAGTCATATTTCTTTTAGTAATTGTTCTATGCTTTTCTAAATATTTATATTCGTTTTATCACTTTTATGAATTGCTCATAATGTAATGATGGTATTGGCTACATTAAGAATTTTGCATACAAGTTTTCATGTATATGGGCTTCGCATGTTATTGTAAATAAAGAAAAAATTCGGGCAATTGTCTCAGTTTGCCCCCCCAAAATTATGAGACCCCGTACGCCTATGGCTGCAAGCATACGACTTTGCAATTTTACTGTCAGGGAATATAGTTTTAAACAGAGGCCAAATATGTCCTGAGGTAGCAATTAGTCACCATTACTTCTGCCTTGATGGCATCTCTATAAGTAGATGAGTTTGGCGACGAAAAAAACTGCGAAATAGGCTGACTTTTGTTCGTTTCTAATACCTGCATCTTGTGCGTTTCCCACGAACAATGATCTTTAATGTCTTTTAAATTACCCTGATGACTGCAACGAATTTTCTTATCACAAGGAACACACAAGCAGTGGCGTAACGCAACCTCTGGAGGCCCCCCGTCAATCGGCCCCCTCCTCCTTGGGCCACTAAAGAATAGGCTGTATTTCTGTCGACACAATCGCAATCTTCACTTACATATAATTTAGGCTTATGCAAAAATTATATGCATGACGGATTACAAAGGATTATATCTCAATAGTCCATATGATAATTTACCTCCAATTTTTGATGTTTTGCCATTGCTGCAAGAAGAGACTACAAACCTTTAGTACAGCGGTATTAGCACGAAATACCAAATACTTCATTTTATCGCAGTGCAAAGTTTAAAACCTTTGGCTTTGCACGTTTTTGTTGCACTCCCGTCACTTGACACCCGTCCGTTACGCCACTGCACACAAGACGTAATGAGGATCGTTTTTTACATGTCTCACAGGATACAGCTTTTCCCATTCTAACTTAAACTTCACTTTGTACTTAGCTGAACCAGATTTTGCCTTGCTGCTGCTACTCATCTCTCCCACCGCTTCACCTTGGCTTTCTTCACCTGATTCATCTGAAGTGTCACTGCCAAGTTCTTCGGCTGTTCTCTTTTCCGCCATTTTGATTTACAAAGATCAGGGAATGAGATTGCCAAATATTGTGACCTTTAAATCTCGTGCCCAGACCCTGTACGTTTTGGTGTCACAAAAACGAAAATTTTCTGGCTGTGCCAGACAAAAATTTCAAATTGTACTTTGTATCATCATATTGGGTTGTCAGTTCGTTTGCCGGGAGAATTATATGGCTGCCCAGGGGATCTTGCTGAAAACCGGGAGTCTCCCGGTGAAGCCGATGTAAAGTAAAATAAAATAATAATAATCCAAATACCATTCGATCACCAGCTCCCAACTTGACCTGTACCTCACTCGGTAAAGCATCAGACTAGATCACTGAAGCACGTGGGTTTCAAGTAGAGTTTCTCATTACCACTGTTGTACCTGTCATGACATTTACAAGCGTTTACGAAGCATCTCCGCACATACGTGAAGTATACAGACATTGATCAACCAGATACACTTGACGTCTCCCTTGCAGCAGGCGAGTGAATTGGACCATAGTTTAAGCAGTGATTGTGGTAATGAGAAGAACGTACACGATGCGCAAGCAGACATCTGAATGGGGTTTGCATCGACCCACTTAGAGAAATTTGCCAAATTAGGTGGTCATTTAGTGGCACTAGCCACCTCATACCTGTAGCCACCTCGTACATGTACTGCATAACTTTGGCATTGATGGTGGTTTGTTTTGCGAGTTAGATGATTGTCGAGAACTTTCAAAAAAAAAGCGTAAATCCAAGTTTCATTTGCTGCCATTTAAAAAGTGTCCAGTACACTACAGAACCCACTAAGCCTCATCATATACTGTCACGTAAATCCTTTGAAGAACTGACGAGGAAAATTAAAGTGGTTAAAGAAAAGCAGGGAAGAAGAATGTCTTCAGGTGAAAGCAGATGCCACAAATGAGAATGTACCACTTATTGTGGAATTCTACGATCCCAAAAACCTAACTTCCATCAGGTATTGACACTTCTCAGTTAATGAAGGGCAAATTCACCACTACTCTCAGTTTAAACGGGTAGTTGTTTCATGATACTGTTCGAAACCTGTGTTTGTTGCCGGAATAAGATTAACTGTGTACATAAGTGCATTGGCAAGTGGTATCTTTGTCAAGTGCGGCCTAAGGATCTGTTTATTGGTCAAGATGATACTACAGCAAACGATGATAAAGACGCATAATTAAGTTATCCATCGCAACCTTTTAAAGTATTTGCTGTGTTTCCTCTATTGTGCCTTTAGGAGCTTATGAATTTTACAGTAGCTCTTCAAGAGTAGGAGGGCGGTTATTAAAAGAGATGCTTAATAGAGAAAATATGGTAAATAATATTTTGTTTGCTGCGGGTTCGAGTAAAATCGTACATTTATGGCGTTAGAGTAAAATAACAAAGGGGGCTTTTTGGGCTGGCTTAGGTACAAATGGGTTATGAAAATTTAGTATAAACACACCGGTGATTATAGAAAACTGCACGTACTGATTGGCCAAGCTACTTCGGATTATTTCACGATACTACAGCGTTTAGGTAAAATGGCTGCCAGGCGATTTGTCAGTGTGAAAGATGAGGAAACTAACTAATTTTAAAGAAAATGCAATACAGTGAAACCATTCAAAAGTTGTACGAGAAAGGTGAACTACCACAAGTAACAGCACAAGACCCTCCAAACTGCAAATTTGTTAGTATTCCTAATTTGTGCTTTCACCTCTGCCCACTTTAGTTAATTGTGGAGTTTGAAAGAATTTTGGGAGTGAATTGCGACATTGCCAGAAAATTTACCAATTAATCAGAAATTTGCATCAGGTTGTTGAACCGATATTAGCGCTGATCAATCAAAGAAAAACCAAAGCTAATGAAGTGAAGAAACTGTTAGATCTTCTTCAGCAAGAATGTGTTGACAATGAAACATTGGATTGTTCTCTGGGTAAGAAATGTAGTTTAGCCCTTGAATTTTTTACCTATACACAGATCCAGGGGATTTATAGAAAGTTATTAATGATAAATTGTTTTTTCCTGACCTGTTATAGATGAAAAAGCTGAAGTAGCCATGGCCATCCTGCCATATTTGCTCCATGCAAAAACGAGAAAGAACAACGCCGAGTACAATTTCATTGAATTTATTGATGTAAGTTTAATTTTCATTCCTACTCTATAATACTAATCTTGGTTATTGTAAAAACAGTTTTTATCATGCAAATTTCTAATTTTCATTAACATGCATGAGCAAACATGCATTGATTTTGACATTTCATGATTAATTTCAAACAATGATAACTATATTTCCTCATCAATCATGGTATTACAAACTAATAGCATCACATGTTGGGAAATTAGTGATCAAATGTTCCTCAAGCCTCGGTAGGATTTGTAAAAGTTCACAAGTCGGCTCTCTGGGACATTTAATCACCAATTTCCCTCATGTTATGGTACTACTTATAATATACTGTGTGCTGATTATTATTATTTGTTTTCACATGGAAGTAGGCTGATGCAGCAGCACTTGTCAGCCGGAAATCAACACCCTGTCCAGGGTAATTTGTGTCGTGGGGGGGGGGGGAGTTGGATTGCCCATCCAAAATACTGGTGACCAAAAATGTAAACAATAAAAATGCAGCGCTAAAAAAAGAAATATTTAATATACTAAAACATAAATTCCCATTGAGACCCTTATACATGCTTATGATTCCACACACAAACGTGAAAACTATAGAAATAATAGACATTATTATGACATGTCTATTATTTCTATGGTAAAAACGTACAAACGTAAAACGCACAATTACAAACTCACAGGCAGAATAGAAAGGGTGCCAAGCTTGGGCACCGCAATTCACTAAATGGATTAGGACCGTTGAGAGTTACTTACATTTGGTATTGTAAGTTTGTATTGACTAATGCATTTAACAATAAGCTTTATGACAAGAGGTTCTCCTGACTCTGGTATCGGAAAATTGGAAATTAAGTTGACATCTTCGAGCTCCATCTGGTACATGTCGACGGCGTGTGGAACTATTTATACATCGATAAAGAAAGAGTACGCCAAACTTGCATCAATTCCTTCGATATCAGCCAGCTCGATAACCTAAAATTAAACAAAAAGAATATATATTACATTTAACTGCATAACCATAACTTAAGTTGGTTGAAACTAATTCCCATCGAATAACCATGGTGTTTTGTCAAATACTCGCCAGCTAAAAAATTTTCCGCCGTTGCGAATTTAGCGGGGACAAATTAGTTTATTTTGTCCAATGGATCATCTGAAATTCAAATTAGTAAATTTTAAATCACTTGCTTGGTTTTGCGAGTAATGATGTCAAGGGATTTGTCATGAACTCCCTTTTGCTATTGGTTTATATTGTTAAACGTTGCATTATGATGAGATTCTGAATTCCAAAAGTGGAAAAATGCGATTTCGACCGGCAATTTTTAGGAGACGAGTATTTGGTAATTTCTATTCGTCATGATATACGAAAGGTATCAATGGTAAGCTAAATAACTCCACTTTCTTGCTATGTAAAAATGGAGTCGTTAAACTCAATTCTGATGCATGACGACCTGCCGAAGTTCGATTACCTTTTTTTGATACCCTGTATACCACCGGGTGGTGCAAAAAAGTTCTCGATTAAGTATAAGACTAGATAGAAAATTGAAAATCGTGATATCACGAAGATATCACGAGTATGCAGATTTTGCTGAGTTTCTCATTGACTTCTCTATATTTTCGTTTAGGTAGCTATATTGAGATATCAAAAAGTTTTATCGTCTCACAAACCTGCCTACGCCACGACTAAGTGTTCGAGGTGAATGTTGTTCGTCTTTGTTTCAGCTGTTTTATTTTTGTTGTGAAGAAACTGGCGTAAAACTACCGTTGTTTTAGTTGAAATTTGTGACACGTTTTTCACCATCTAAAGTTGGAACTTTTCGACTAAAATGAGTAATGTAGTCGGATATTCCAAGTTTGACTGTCATTTTTAGCTGTATTATTGCTAAAAGTTGCGATTTATGGAGATTTTGTGATGTCACGATTTTCAACTAGGTTTCACGCGATCAACTGGTGCCTTAACCAATCAGAACGCTGGAAACGTCACACGTGATCTTAGTTTCCTATCCAGTCTTTCTACAATGCATGATATAACTTGAAAACTAAAACTTCTTTGCATTCAGTCATGTCTAACTTAAATTTTGATATACACTGCGGGCATTCTCGTGCAATATTGACTGAGATAGCCGCGTTTAAACTAGCGTAAACATCGAATTCAAACGAATACTTACGATAAAATTGTAACGTTTATGAATGCAGTTTAATAGGCCGTTTTTAGCTCTTGACACTTCCAAGAATGTTTATTCAAGTTTGAATATAGCTCGGTGAATATTGCATGAAAATGCACACACGGTATATATCAAAATTTTAGTTGGACATTACTGATTTCAAAGAATCTTGTTTAAGCGTAATAGCTCTTTTAGTTTAAGATAAGAGACCACCTTTTTTTTTTTGCGCCACCCGGTATACATAGGGACTGAAAACGCGCCCATTTTAAAACTCTTCCCCTACGGGCCGGAGTAATAACGTGCAGTAGTTATAGAAATAGATAACATAAATATTACAGCTTAGTAAAAAATAGAGACAAGTGGAACAATTAATAGTTTTCACGAGGCAAAGATACTGAAAATTTAGATAGTTTTACTGCGCAATTGATAATTAAGTTACTTTTTCAGCAAAGCTGATTAAAAGTGCATAATTCTTCATGCATCTCTCATCTAAGTTTGGGACATCTTGTTCCATTGCAGTGCGAACAGTTTTAGCGCGTGTTTGGCAGATATACTCAACCACTTCCGACACCCAACCATCGTCCCAATGGCACTTGATGCCCGGTCCAGTATAGCTTCACATCCAGACTCCGCACATTGCTGGACTTCGATGCCATTGGGGGATCTTTTCCCTTCGATGAAAGGAATCGGCACTAGCCGCCCTAACACTGTAGAAATAAGATAGTAAGTAATAATTAAGATAATATAAGATAATAAGATAATAATCAGTTTGCCATGCCTTATCTGCATGAGTGGATAGCCAATGGCAATGTTATTAGAAATATTATCAGCAGCTATGAAAAAACTTTGAAGGTTCATTAGGCTTTATTCTCAAACATTTCCTGGTAAAATAGGTTCGGGCAAAAATAGGAACAAAATGTTAATAGCCCATTAAGGTGCAATACGCCCTGGTGTGCCCTACTTCCATTGTTATTTTACTTAGCTGTCTTATGCCAGACAATTTTACTTGTCAATGGGATACCCTCGCACATTGATGGGTTAATATTTATATAGTATTGTAAGAATTAGTAAAAGTCTAGTATAGTTCAATATCTTCAATCTCTGATGTTTCAAGCACTTGCTATTAGTAAAGAAGTTAGAAATTGCTAACTGTTCCTGACAAAGTGCCAATTTGCTCCAAACATCTCAGTTTGTTTTAACTTTCGAAATAGAGAGATAACTGATTAATCCTTGTCAAGTTTATGCGAACCACATCCTAGCCACACTGCACCTCATATTTTCATATTATATACTTGCATGCTGTTCTTGCAATTAAGTGATAATTGATCGACTTACAGTACCTTTGGTCTCGGTTTAGTTCCCAATTTACTGTGAACATTGGGGCTATTCTTGACTCTTTTTCAAAAACACAGGTTCCATCTTTGCCCTGGTTAAATATTGAGACAGCGACATCTCCAATAATTTTCGATGTTTTCACGTCGTCCAAAACAGGAGGTAGTGTAGAGCGACTGCAAAGCCGAGGAACAAACCTCTCCTTCACAGACGAGTAAAAGTTTGTTGTGTTGCCAATTAAACTCAGGGCTGCTCGAGCTGATGTCGTTTTTCCAGTGTATTTGTCCCACGCACAACAGGCGTTGGGTAGCATTTTCGATATTTTATCAACATCTCATAATGCAACCCCATCAACATTCCGGTTATATTATAATTAAGACAAAAAAATATATTTTTACTCAGCCACTTCATACTGCCCTTACGAAACCAGACACTATTTTAAAGGTATTTGAAATATATTTTAAACCTATTTCAACTATTTTCCCCCTATTTTTAAAGGCTGATGCCCTATTTTGACACTATTTTCATAATTTGTTAAAATAGTCTTCACAGTTTTAAATCTATTTCAACCATATTTCAATGCTGTTTTAACCTGAATAAAAAAATTTACATATTTCAAAACTATTTTGAAAACAAAATAGCTAAAAATAGGTCTCTTTTAAGTATGTTTTACATAAGATGTCAATTTTAAAACTAGTTTTAAATATTTAAGAGAAATTGGAAAACAAGTTGTGATCTATTTAAAATATATTTTGAATTTGTGTTTAATATAAAATGCAACCTTAAAACTAGTTTTAAACTATGTACCAATTTCCTACAACATCTATTTTGAAACTAGTTCATCAAATAAGGAATTTGGTTCAATGAACTAGTTTTAAAACAGTCCTATTTTAACTCTAGAGTCTAGACTCCAGTTGAAATTGCCGCAAAGGCCCTGGACATTTCCCAGAGTTCCCAGCGAGATAGTGTTAAGCAGTAGTGCCATTATTCGAATTCTCTAATTTCTCTCATGGTCGTCGAAGCTACTCCGTTGTGTCTTGATTCTTTGTTTGGTAAATTTGTGTTACCATTTCTAAAGAAATGTCTGATCATCAATTATTTGTCGGTCTTGGTTGTGATGAAATGTTCGAAGGTAAGTCTGATCTACTATAGTTGTATATAATTGCAGCTCATCCACAGGTACAAATTCTAAATCATGAGTGTCATGATCTTGTCTTGATCTTATCTTGATATTTGTTTTGGTGGCTCATCGTGTTCATCTGATCTAGGATCTTCTGGAAGTTCAACCGCCTCTGCTTTGACTGAAGATTTTGTAATGTTAGTATCACATGATGTTTCTTCTTGTATTAATTCTGCTGATCTGACAGTAATGGACAACCTAAAAAATGTGTCAATCTTTTTAATTGATTTTAATGTTTTAAGCTCTCACTGTTTATCTTTTCGCTTTTGTGCACCATTCTTGTACTTATACTTATACTTAGATGTACCCGCTTGTTCTTCCATTACATTCCACGTTTAATTTCCATAACTGTCAGAATAATTAATTTTCGTAACTGTCAGTCTTCCCAGTACCCATAAGTGTGACGGTGGGGCAATCTCGTTCCTAGGGCCATTTCTGCTGCCCGGGGGGGAGGTCTCTGTGAGGAACTGGTGACGGATGTACTGTAGAAACGGAATAGTGGAAAAATTGAAGGAAACCTAGTCTTAAATGTTTTATATTTGCTCTCCTTTCGGTCCACGTCCGATGGACCGATCACTCATTCCGCCCCTGCAAGATTCTATGCAACGTTTCATGGTCACCCAAAGCATCCAATGCAAGTACAAGAGGACTGGGAGTTTTTCTTTCAGGATGCAGAGGAAAACCAAAGTGATATTTACCTTCAAGATGTACTAGTTTTTATTACAGGGGCTGATAAGATTCCCGCTCTTGGATTTCCCAAGGCTATAGACATTCATTTTTATGACAACGACTTGGCAAATAACTGCAGATGGAGGCCGTGAACGTCAACGTGCGCGCTCACTCTGAATCTGCCAAGAGGAACAAAGGATCCAGACTAAAAGAATGTATTCTGAACAGCCCTAGGGTTTGGAAAAGTGTACTGTTAATATACAGTAGCAATATGTCCATGTTAGACAAAGTTTACTTTTGTTCATTAACATACTCTAAGAAAAAAATGTCTAACGTAAGTAAGCTATTATACCTACAGTATCTAATATACGCTTAGTTAAGATTGACTTTAAGATCCACCAAACGAAGCTCCACAACCAGGCATTCCAACGAAATGCGAACCTCTTTTTTATCAAGGAAATAACTATTTACATATGTGCATTTAAATTTATAATATTATCAATGCGACTTTGTTACATCAACGATTTGGGAAAACGTTTTGCCATGCTGTAACCAACAATTTGAACGAATCGTTGATATACTAATTTATTATATGGTTTACTGGTTAACAGGTTTAAAAAAGCGAAAACGGGTTTACATTTAGTTCTGACGCCACGTATAAAACTTGATTTACGAACTTGACATCTTCCGACGACGATATATTGCATTTTCACGGCCTTTTCACGATCTTTTTGAACACAAATCTTCATTCACCGTATAACCGACAAAACACGTACTTTTCTTTTACGGTTTCAATTTAAATATTAATTCAAATGCAGATATTTATAACCATATCTAGTTACCAGAGCCAAATTTTCCGATGCCTCGCATGATCGACGACGTTGATCCTGAATATATATATACAAGGAAACTGAATGTGACTCTGGAAACACTAGGAATCCCGTGGTGAGGGACTAAACGCCGGTCGATATTAGCACCCTTGCCCTCAGGCCTTCGGCCGGTGCTTCTTGCCGGGCGAGGGGAAAATCGACGGCTAGGTATACAAAACATATCTGTTACGAAATTACATCGGTTTAATGGATATAAAAGCATTAAATTATCGTAAAAAATGACGAATAGATCTTGAAGCCATGACAATGTCCTTTGATTTTAAAGAGGAGTTTGGTTACTTTAATCGCTTACGCATTTTCTCATATAACAATCTGATCTTCACATGTTAAGCAGACGAAACTTACATTGTTCCATTCGCCAGATTCAAGTGATCATTTCTATGGCGTCAAATATCCGCCAAAAATCAAGTTCACATTCGCAACATTTTAGTTCGCATTCGCAACATTAAAAGTTCGAAACGATATTGTAGAATAACAACACATATTCAATATATGACTGATTTGGAACTCGGATTGGAAATTTTATTCAGGGGCTGTTTGGATTGTGGATCTGAACTTTTGAAAGGATTCCACTGACCATAACTATTTGAAGAGTGATTTACAGTATTTGGTGTTAAATAGTAAACTTTTTTAAAAAATAGGTGTAGTGGATTGCATATTTTATAGAAACATTCAACAATGTGTGGCAGTCTCCCACCAAGACAATCGTTCATGAAACTTGTAAAATAATTTATCAAACCTATATGTATAATAAACCCTTAATACATGGAAGTTGAATTATAAGGACAGGAGAATTGAGAAGAATAAGTGATTTATTAGCAGAATATTAAACTGCTGCATGTTATGTTCATATTTAATGAATACATTTATTGTCATTTAGTAGAGCTGTGTTGCACCTGAATTAGTTCCTGGTATTTTTAATTATGAGTTTGAAAGCTGTTTGTTATCGATACTTCAGAAGCAACAGTGAATTCTCCATCTGTCCCGGAATCTGTTGCCGCAAATCAGGGGCACCCATCCCATCAGAACATTGCAGAACATCAAAGACTATTTAATTATGCTGCTGCAAGAGTAACATCTTCAAACAAAGGAAAAAGACCAAGGAAGCACAATGTACCTACTTGTTCTCTTAAGTTTATGTGCATGGGAAGGTGTAATGTTGACAAACCACCAACATCAGTTAAGGAAAGGACAACACTGTGCAATGCAGGGCTTGCAGATGCTGTGATAACATTCGACATTGATGGAGACAGTGCACACTGCCATGGCAAAATTTTAGAAAAATTTCCAAACCTAGCAAGTAGTGGATACAAACTTTTGTTATACCACCGTGGGATAGAAGAGTCCATCCTTTGTCCTTTAAACCCACCATATGTACCTAGAAGACTAAAGGAGATCGCAGGCCAGTGCAAGATAATAATAGTAGTAGTAATGTAAACTTCATTTTATTGATAATTAAATATTAATTTACAATGATAAACCTCACTTTTACAGGTAGTTTACGAATGTCTACTTGAACTGATTTTATATGATAACAGATTAGATGTTCATTAGACCTGGGTTATTCCTAGCCTCCTTTGTAGGCATCACCGCGCTCCACTTAACCGAGTTGGGGCGGGAAATGGAGGGAAAAAATTGCGGCGAGATACCTGCCAAAACGAGAAGGTTTTGGACCAGTCATGTTACCTCCACCCCCACAGTACTTGTTGATAACTTTTGAAAATGGCGACAGGATAGACAACAACACCAATACGTAGTGTTGATTACAGAAGAGTTATCAACTCAGGTACATTAATGCCTGGCTCCCTAGTCATATATCGCCGAAAATAGACTAAATTCAATAAAAAATTTAGAATAGTAGGTACGAAGGAGGTAAAAGTTTATGTAGATGTGGTATTGCAGGACGCTGATCATTAACATGTATGTTGCCATGGAAACGTCCACGTGATCGGAAGATGCTTCGGAATGATTTGGCAGAATATATCGTCGTGGGAGTCCCGCATAAGCGCATTCAAATGTTTTCGTTTTAAGCAAGAAACTACTATAGCAATTGTAGTTTATGAAACAAATTAGACTGATGTACTAGCTGATTTGGTGGACAAGATATTAATGATAGAACACGAAGAACATAAATGTTGGGTTGATTTATTAATAATAACTTTCAAGTAAGGCTTGTGGCAACATGGTTCTAATTTGTTTCATAAAGGTGGATGCTTTTTCTACAACATTAATTCATTTAATGGGAGCATTAAACGAGAAATCCCGGTCTCCGAAGGGAACGTGTTTTCTACACGCAAGAGAGAAGCAAAGTGCGCCATTTTTGATGAGCCAGCAAGCAATAACACAGCGGGTTCAACATATAACGAAGTAAACATGATGTAACACTGCCTGCACTGCCCCATCCTATTCATACTGTCGATTTGCTCTCCTCCCAACTCATCAGCTGTCTGAACAGCACTAGCAGCCTGCGTCGCCAACAAACAAAACCCTGTATAAAATTAATGTTTGCGTAGCCTGCTCAAGATCAACTTCCTCGACCCGGCGGGTCTCATTTTCATACAGATTTGACAGTATCATATTCCGCATAACTCGAATCGTTCTACTCCAGTCTGCTTCAAGTGAAGTTACTTCAGTAAATTAGGGATTCTTTCAAATGCTAAATGTACAACATGTGGGTTTCCAATTGATTGCATCGTACATTCGGCATTACTAGCTACTGTACATGTAACTGCACAGACTACAAAACTTAGGCGATGTGACACGCATATTTAACATTTTTGAAACCTGAGAATTTGCGGGGCTATCGGCCAGACAATCACAGAGCCATACATAATAATGTGGATTTAGCGCGCTGTTTGCGCCAACAGAATCGTTACAGACGCGAAATCATTTAAAAGATTCTAACCAGTTGATACAGAGCATGGTTTCCACTTTCCAGCAATATATTAATCGATGTGAAATATCTATTGTTGTTGCAACGCGCGCGTCTCTCGCGCGACGTACGCTGACTGGAACGTGTAGGGAGCCAGGCATTAATATGCCTGAGAAGGATGTAAAGACAAAACGCGTGGAGATAGAAGAGAAGAAGAAAGAAGTTGAGGAGCTTAAAGTGCAACTGACCCCAAAAATGATAATGCTATGTTTGAAAGAGCACTTAAAATGATGAAGAATGGCTTTAAACAATTCTTCGATATCTATTTTCGTTCTCGATCTATTCAGTTATATGTGATATGTTAATGAGGCACAAGATGACGTCTAAGCAGGCAAACAACATTGTGGAATTCTAAAATTCATGGATATCTTCAAAGTGATTAACCGTTTTTGTAACCGTTTTTTTTAACCATTTTTTAGAGTTTTTTAGTGAGGGTATGTGAAATATCAGTCGACGCTGAAGAACAGCCTTGATAAATTGTGGTCAAGGAAGAAGGCCAACAAGTCTTTAGACATGTATTTCCCTACAGCAACAACAAACCGTGCAGAATTGCTTAGAGAAGTCAGCATAATTCTAAAAACGAAAGCTGAGCAAAAGGGGAAAGGAACAAAGGTGTAAGTATTGAAAATATAATCATAACTATCAATGGTTTTTGACAGGTTATAAATCGTTTGGTGTGCAGGTAAATAATAAACATTTGTTTTGTTTAGTGTTGTTATTCATTTATTGTATTTTTATATACTGTAGTTAGTTTCATTATTTCATAGAAGACTTGACTATAGTGCCATTAATGCACTAGTCGGTGGAAGCCCCACACCCCTCTACCCAGGGGAATAGTGGGGAATTATAGGTTGCTTAGACCATCTTTTACGCCATTGGATATTGGGCTTTAGACTATGACTGCCGACTATTATTGGGGGCATAATTGTTCTGAGGGATGCTTGCATGGTCCTAAGGGGGGGCATAAATTGTGTTTAGATGAGTAAGAATGCCACATAGTGGGGAATTAGAATGATAATTATTACATGGCCTTGGTCTAATGCCTTGTTTTTCCTGGGTAGGGGGAGCAAGGCTTTCCACAATGGTGCACAATGCTACCAAATTTCCTTGAAAAAGTTCCCTGGGCACTTATTCAAATTTCATTTGAAAGAAGGGGCACTTGTTGAAGGGAGGCTTAATTCATTGTTACAAACTGAGATTTTAAATAAATTTATAATTTTAAATTATTAAATATTAATGTCTTATTTTTTAGAATATTCATCAATTAGACAATGTAGGACAAGGCTGTTTACAGATGGCAAGTGTTAAAAATTAGGCATTCAACTTTAGAATAAACATCCATTGATTGAGAATCCAAGTGGCATCAAATTTACTTAAACTCACAAAATATAATTGTTTTGTTCTTATGGTTAGAGTTGTGTTTGAATACTTTATAGATTTTCTGGTCTTATTTGTGCCTGTATATGGTATTGAATTGGATGGGTAATCTAACATTTTCCCCTATAATATCCTTATTATAATTATAGTTTTTTAAGTCTGACATGTCCTAATAAATGTATCTTTGTAGTATTTTTAATTCTGGTATTTTTCCTTACAGAATCTATATCAACACCTTTTGACCAAGTTGGTTTGAACATTCAATTGGATGCCCTAACAATTAATGAAAATATAGGTACAGAACTCAATCTATGTTACCAGTATTACCTGTAGATAAATTTATGTTTGCTATTAACCATCGCACACCCAATTTGAGCAAAACTGGCTGTGCCTCTCCCCTCTACTGAATGAAATCATATGGCTTTATCCAGAATAAAATTCTAAACACTTGGCTTTAAGGGGTGAAAAGGTTAATTACATGTTTCATAATACAGTACCTGTATAATACAGTACCAAAATATGTAACTTTCTGCTCAAATCAAACCAACTTAAATTCAGTCAACAAGTATTGTACCTAGGTCTTGTACAACGACTTGTACTACGACAACATCCGAGGTAGTATCAAAAGGCAGTGTTACTAGAGCACAAGAAATTGCTGACCAAGTGTCGCAGTGGTCTTCAAAAAATAGAGTTCAACTAAACTCGGACAAATGCAAAGAACTCAGAATTTCATTTGCCAGAAGTACGCAGATCTTTGAGCCAAGTTGTCAATGACAAAGAGTAAGAATCAGCAATAACCTTACATGGAACGCCCATATAGGAGAAGTAGTTAAGAAAGCAGCTAAGCGTTTATATTATCTAGTGTAGTTGCGGCGAGCCAAGGTGCCTCCATGTGACCTAACGCTTTTTTATACATCATGTATAAGATCTGTAATGGATTATGTCGCTCCAGTCTTTCACCATTCCTTGCCTAAATATCTATTGAACGAGTTGGTACGTATAGAAAAAAGAGCGACGGCAATTATCGAACCAAACACAGACTATAAGTCAACTTTAGTAAGATTAAATATCGAGCCAATAATTCAACATCATAATAAATTGTGTAATAAGTTATTTGAAGCTGTAAAGTCCGATCCTTTACATAAGCTTAATTGCCTGCTGCCACCTAAGCACGAGTCAAATTATAACTTCAGGCAAAAACACCTCACATATTCGCACTGACAAAGCAAAGAAATATTTTATCAACGCAATGTGTATGTAGTTTTAATAGTTTTAATAGCTTATCATTGGTTATATATTGTAAATAGAAATTACGTAATTCAATGCTAAAGGTTGCGATGTGATTTTAATTAAACTATCTATCTATCTATATACATGTACAAGACAACTCCTATGATTTATTTCCTTCTAATTTATGTTTATTTTAGATCAATCAAGTGGTTTGTTAACATCTTCTCAATCCTCGGTAACAGAGCAATTCAAGGAATTGCAAGATGCCTTGGAAAGTACAAGGACTTTTGCTACCAGTTTATCTGAGAAAGTGGAGCAGCTAAATGATAGCAATACAAAACTAAAAAACTCCATACATTCCCTGCAAACATTGCTTGTTTATTATAAAGAAAAAGCTGCAACCATTATTGAGGAGCAAGACCAAACAATAAAGTTATATGAATACATTGTTGGATGTGGCAATCTTATTGGAGGACATCTCTCTATTTCAGAGAGACAAGCAATTGTTTCGGAGATCCGTATTGTGAGAGGCATATTCGATTTAGAGAAGAGATCCAAAGACCTGATGGATTTCCTTGATCCCTCCCTCTTCCAAAATGTATTTTCTAAGGTGAAAGCTCAATGTCCAATGCTTGTAAGCATTCTGGAACAGCTTGTCCTTTTAACCAATGCATCCCATTCTATCAAGAAGACTCCAGATATGAAGATGAAAGCATCAATTCATTTGCTAACATCTATACTAGACGTGCGTGACCAAAATGCAAGAAATGACATCCCTATTTTGTTTGGCTTGCTGTGTGTGAGCTTTGGTGCAGGACCAGCACTGATATGTGTACTGCATCATTTAGGATTGTCAGAATCACATTCTGTTTTGTAAGTAAACGTAGCTTTTTTATATTAATACTGTATGTTCAAATCAATGGTGTCTAAACAAAGTCTGAAAGGCTTTAAAGTGTCTATGAAGTGAAAAATTCGCAAGCTTTTTTTGCTTTAGCGGACAAAGTAGCATGGCAGGAGCGTACACTGAAAATTTCAAGTAAATCTGCTGCATAGTCTTTGAGCTATCAACTCTCAAAGTTTGGCATGGCTAAATGTTTTTGGTGAAATCTGAAACGCGCGGTTCATTGTCTACTTACTATGCATAAGAACAATGGATTTGGACATTAATGATCCACCTGCATACGTCATATACCACATATATTCAATCCCAGTATTTCCCTATTTTGTAATGTTAAACTATGCCAATGGGAAAACTGAATTGATAGCTGGAAGACTCTGCAGCAGATTCACTTGAAATTTTCAGTGAACGATCCTGCCGTGCTACTTTGTTTGTTAGAGCAAAAAAAATTATAGCGATTTTTTCGCTTCATGCACACTCTAATATCCGAATACAACATTAATATACAGCCATATTCTATTTTTATTTAAGAATATAATACATAAATAAAAATTATATTTGAAAATCTATAACTACATATTACTGTTACATTTATTACTAAATTTATTATAAAATGTATCATAATTAAACCAATAAAACCTGCTTTCCATGAATGCCATGTTTCTAACTAAATGAAATGCGAGTGCAATAATTGGCGAAAGTTATTCAGAGTTTCTGCTTGCCTTATATTACAGGACAGAGTGTTCCAGAGAACCGCACCACTATAGCTAAAGCTATTTTTTAAATAGTTGGTACGTGAACAACCAGTTTATTTGCGAAGTCCCTTAATGAACAAGCAATAATTTCGTCACGTTTAACGAATTTAGAGCATAAATAGTCTAATTCGTTTAATGGCTCCAATACCCAAGGCAATGTTCATTGATAGTTTTTGTATGACTGTTCCACGTAAGATTTTCATCAATGGTAACCCCTAGCGATTTAGTGAGACTTGTTTTAATGAGGCACCACCAATGAAGAGTTTAGGCATGTCAGTCAACATAGTTCTTTTTTGCCTCGAACTGATTAACATATATTCGGTTTAAGTCATATTCAGTGTAAGTTTATTCACACTCAACCATTTGCTAATATTATTTAAATCTTGATTTAAAATAGATTGCAGAGAATTTAAATCACTGTGCATGTGTAATGTGGGTGTCATCGGCATACATTCTAGGTACGCACGATGCGAGACAATTTGGTAAATCATTGATATACAGAATAAATAATAACGGGCCAAGTATTGTCCCCTGGGGCACCCCACACTTGAGCAATCGAGTATCAGAGAGAAAGAACCATTTGCAAGACATTTTTGCATGCGGTTATCTAAATGACTCAAACCAATTATATGTAACACCTCGGACTCCATAAGCAATGAAGGAAAACGACAGCATTTATAAAACCACGGTCAATATTGGCCCAACTAAGTGCATAGAGCGAAAACCAGATTGATATTTAGATATTATATCATTCTTTGTCAAATAGTCATAAAGTTTATCATATATTATTCGCTCAAACACCATAGTGGTCCTAATGGTTCTGGAGGACCTAATGGTCCAGGTGCCCCTGGAGGATCTACGCCACCAGGTGGTGAAGGTGAGCCTGGTGGTCCTAATGGACTTGGTGGGGGCTACAACAGAAATCACCGAAATTGGGCGGTAGTTGTTTACATCCTGTCATTCACCTTGTTTCAATAGTGGAGTTACTCTAGCATATTTTCAATCATTTGGAAGTACGCCAGTAATTAGAGACTTATTAAAAATATCGCATATAGAATTTGAAATGAGATGTGTATATTCCCTTATAATTCTGGTTGATATTTTATCTAGACCTGTTGCTTTAGATTTACACAATTTATTTAGGAGTGAAAGAACATCATTGTTATTAGTTTGACTGAAATGAAACCTTTTGTCTGTACCAATGACATATGGTCAAGGAAAGGTATTTCATCAGCTAGTTTCAGTCCAAATGATCATTAAACGCATCTGAAAGTTCGCTAGAATTGACAATAGAAGTATCATTCACCTTTAATTCTATCACAGAGATATTGTTGGATTTACGAGAAGTAAGTTCATTGATTGTTTGCCAAGTTTTTTGGAATTGCCATGGTATTGGCTAAACGTATTATTGTAGTAAGATGCTTTGGCAGCTTTGACTTTGCTATTTACTACATTACGTAACCTTCTAAATTCACACCAGTGAAGTGGGTTATTAGACCTAATCGCTTTTAGCTTCGCTATATCGCGTTCGGGCATATGTAACTTGAGATTAGACGTGATCCAAGGTGCTTTGCTCGAACGAATACGCTTTGTTTTGATTGGGGCATGTTTATCAGCTACCATCAGAAATTTAGTTTCCCAGCCCACATAGCATTAGGATCATCTAAGTTACGAATGCTATTCCAATCTTGCCATGCAATATCGTTGCGACAACTTTCTCGATTAAAGTTTTTAAAATTTCTATAAGTAGTAGTTGTATGCCCTTTGAATAGGTTGTCAATAGAAACCCTACGATAAATATATATAAGGCTATGATCGCTGATGCTGATGTGAGAGACTCCGGAACAGACTACCCTATCAGGGCAATTAGTATAAATTAAGTCGATTAATGTAGATGTCCTTTCGGTTATACGAGTAGGTTCTTTTATAAGTTGCTGAAGCCCATAGATATCAGCAATCTCACATAATAGTCGTGTATTATTGTCATGCTTGGCTGAGGCCACATTACAGTTTAGATCTCCAGCTAAATAATATTCAAGACCGAGAGAGTCTAGTTTTCCAATCAAGGTCTCATAGTGTGAAAACAATTCTACTGGAGAACTGGGTGGTGACTACAAAAAATGGTTTCGATCGCGGTTTTCGAATTTCGAGGCAGATATTTTCTATGTTATCTATTGATATTGTTATCTATTGATTTCTATGTTATCCATTTCTATTTCTGTCTCGGCGAATTATTTCATAACCAAAGATATGAACATCGGAATTTAAAATAGAATCATCAAGCTTAGTTTCATTAATTGAAATAATATCTACAGGGTTATGGGAAAGCAGAATTCTCAGCTCATAAATATGCTTAGTCAGATTAGTAATATTTAGAGCTTAAAAAGTTCCGGGTTGCTCTAAAATTTAATTCTGTACTAGACTGACACGAATCTCGCCACTCGTCATTCATGGATAACCCGGCACACATGGACTTATAGGAAGTCAGTCAGCAAGGCAGTCTACGAAATTGTTAAGCAATAACTCATTACCTTCTCTATTGAGATGAAGTTCTCCCCTATTAAGTCCTTTCTGAGTAATGTTCGTGTGATGGACAATTTTCCGCTGATTTTGCTTGCAGAATTTGTTGAGGTGCTTGTTAATAATCTTAACAGCTTCCCAATGATGATCTTTTCGAGTTGTTATGCACCTATCAATGTTAAGCCCCCAGGGGGGGAGGCCGGGCTATAGGTGGGGATTAGACTTGAGTAAATGCCCCAATATGGGGCTACTACTTGCAGTCAAATAATAGAAAATGCCCCACCATGGGGACATGAAGATTTGTCAAATCTCCACTATATTTAAACGAAACAGATTACAAAATTTGCTTCGCTTGAATGGCAAAGCTTTATTGGAAATAGATTTTAATAAAGTAATAGCTGACCTGTTGTAAAATATTTTCTAAAAATATATCAATACTTAAAAAACTATATGTTAGAATACCACAGTAAAAACAAGATGTTTATTACAAGAAATAATGATGTTCATGTCTGATTTCTTTACAGTGTATTAAAATGGAAACTTTAAAATCAACAAAAATTATTTCGATAGTCATGGAATTAATCGCTCATTAACATAACAAATAAGATCTACCACTGTTCGTTACAACTGTAACAAATCCACATATCAGATACATGTAGTACTGGAGACAATCCTAAACAAACCATGTGAAACCATGAGTCACAGCCATCGCACTGAACCCATGAAATCTCACTATTTTCGTTAACACATGCATCAGGGGGTTCGTACATCCCACAGTCCTTACAGGTACTTTCCTCATTACAGCTAGATGTACTTATAACCACAGGTTGTTCATTTCTGGGCTTATCTCTTTTTTTCTTTGACTTTTCTTTATCACCCTGGACCGTGCTGGTCTGCTTATTATGCTGGGCCCTTTCTTTTCTTGTTTCAGCTGCTTTTCTTGCTCCCCTTGCCCGATTTTCTGATGTCTGCTTAACATGCTGAAACCACATCTCTACTTCTTCCAAAGGTAGGAGTACCTTCTCTGCAGTCTGTTCTACAATATGTTTGGGAGGTATGCCCTTGTACAGCGCTGGTAGGTTAATAGGTAGTTTGGATTACATCAGACGGTGGTGTTGCCTTTGCCAGATTTCCTCCTTTGGAGATATGTTCCCATAGCTGACTTGGCTTCATATAATGCCCTGAACATTTTCCTTTGCATTCTGAACAATTTTCTTGACCACAGTGCTGAGTCATTACCTGCCAAAGAAACGACAATGCTCAATTGACCCATTTCTCCATCCTCTAATTTCATAGATTGAAGACATCTTTATCAATGGTATGACTACACTGACAAGTAATACAACAGAAAATTAACACATATCCTTGCCAGTGAAACTCAGATGGCAAATACAGATAGTAAAACCCGTATTCGCATCATGTAATACATTTCATTCCATCTCTAGAATTGATAAAGAAAAATAGGCTACTCATGTCATGTCATCTTGTAATAAAATAAAATGTAATGGCAGTGCTGGGATTCGAACCCAGCCATCGAAATGGCTGCAGCCACTATACCAATCGGTTAAATAGAATGCAGAATAGCTCATGTGACAATGCTATATGGTATGCTATGACTGAGTTCATTCTACGTTTACATAACATATAAACCCCGTATTCGCATCATATATGTCATACATTTCATTCCACATCTAGGATAATTAAGAAAGTGAAAATTTATGGTAATCGCGCAATAAAATAAAATGAGTAGTGAACGCCATCGAAATGTATGTTGCCTTAAACCAGCGCCTTAGACCAGTCGGCCACGCTACCAATTTGAAGAAAACTTATCAACTACAGTGTACTTCTCGTGACAATGCTATGGTTTAGCGTGAGTTATTTCTGCGTTTACACTTGATATTTCATTTCATTCAATCTCTAAAATTAACAAGACGCCAGCTGGGCGTTGACTCGGGATACCTGGGCTAGTGGGCAAATTCAGCTATTTGAAGGCAATACAGCCAATTCAATTAAGGTTGTCCTTTAAATTCAAAACTCAAAACCATAAAACGTCCAACTCTAAGCGCGAAAAGCATGATGGGCACTTGTGTGTGCAGGTTAGTTTGAATTATTGCAGGTTGTGTATGTGATACAAAATGCCACCAACATACAGCAACCCGTAATAATTCAAACTAACCTCCACATACAAGCTCCCATCATGCTTTTCCCGCTTAGAGTTTGAGGTTTTACGGTTTTGAGTTTTGACCTTAAAGGACATACCTTTTGTGAGAAATGGATCCCTGCCCCGGCGAGATTATCACCTTCGCTTGCGAGGAGTAAAATAACCCCTCGCCCGCCTTCTCTCCCAGGACCCACAGACCGCGTATGACTGGTAGTGGGTGATAATAACAATAATTCTAAAATAGACCCTACTCATAATCCGAACCCTAACCAAACCCTAAGCCTATAACTGTTAAAATCAAGACAAAAATGAAAGAATGATAAATTAAAAAAAGAAAACTCACAGGAAGGATGTCCGTTGTGGGATTTGAACTCGCCATATTCGGCATCGCAACCCTTGAAACTAACCACTACGCTAAGACAGTATGCTCGACAGAAAGCAAAATAATACGTATTTACAGTCGTTTGCTGATTAAATAACCGGCTGCCGATCATATCACTTTGTCTGCCATTAACATATATCGCACGTAGATTTTGAACGTTATCTCGGCCAATATGTACTCGATTTCAATCCTGAAATCAGATTCGGAATTACCTAGTCTTAATACATATAATACGTGTCTATTATATTACGAGAAGGTGCATATACCCTTCGTAAAAACGGTTTATCTACTTATATTATTTTTATATATTATTGTCGTATATTATTTTGAACGTTATCTCGATGAATATTTCACCGTTTTCAATTCTGAAAACAGATTTGGAATTAGCGAGTCTAAATACATAACACACGTACCTGTTATATTACGCAAAGGTGTATACTCTTCGTAAGAACCTCTTTATGTAGTTCGTCAAATTACCACTCGCGAATGGCCGCCGTTCGATTGTCTTCAAATTTTGTCCGATTCAAACGGACAAAATTTACTACCTTATAAGGAGTTACCCTACCATGTGCGGCTTAAATATATATATATATATACGAACTATTCGTGAGAAATCTATTCCTGCCACGCCGAGATTATCACCCTTGCTTGTGAGGGGATAAAAATAACCGCAAAATTATAATCAGCTGAAGAAACTTTAAAATAATATGTTAGCACTAATTTATACTTTTTGTACCAGTTTCTGTAGACTGTGCCGAAAAAAAAGGCCCGAAAAAAAAGGCCCGAACAAAATCCGAGATTATAATAAGAAGCAGGCATGCTTTTACTGTGGAGAATTATGCCAAAAAATATCCCGGCACTATTACAGAAAGCATGCTGGCGAGAAAGAAGTGGCCGCTGCCCTCTCGTTGAAGACTGGATCAGCCGAGAGGAAGAAGGAATTGGAAAAACTAAGACTGCGGGGTAACTACCACCACAACATGACCGTATTGGAAACTGGTGAAGGCGAGCTGATCGTTGTGCGCCGGCCTTCATCTGGAAAAACCTGCAGCGCAGCAGATGACTTTTTGCCATGCCCTTATTGTGTTGAATTTATTCGGCGACAGGAGTTATGGAAACATACTGCATCCTGCCCGTTTAAACCAAAAGATGATCAGGAAAAAAACCAAAAGAAAATACAGGCTAATTCAAAATTAATGATCATGGCAGCGATCACAAATGATAGCAACAGCATGCTCAACCAAGTCATGGCGACCATGAGGACCGATGAAACAAAAAAAAGTTGGAACGATGCTCGTAGAGAAACATGGGGTAAAAACGTGCAAGATAGCTCTCAAAAAAATTAGAGAACTTGCTCGTTTGGTGATTCAGCTAAGAAAATCAGATGCAAATCCAAATGCCCAACTTTCCGACTTCATCAAACCTAACAAATTTGATGTTGTCATTGAAGCTGTAAAAATTATTTGCAAATTTGAAATGAAGGACGGCCAGCAAGATGTGCAAACACCATCGCTTGCATTAAAGATTGGCCATTCACTAAAAAAATGTGTGAATGCGATTCGTGGACAAGCTTTGCGGTCAAATGACAAAGATTCCGAAGAAGATGCAGATAACTTCGAAAAGCTTTTAGATAATGAATGGAGTCCCCGTATTTCACACCAATCGCTTGCCACACTCAGCATGCAGAAGTACAACAAGGTCGACATGTTACCGCTCGCAGAGGATCTCGATAAACTTAGAAAGTACATTATCAGAAAGATTAGTGAGAGTGCGAAAGCCATGCATAACCAGCCTCAATTGGACGATTGGTGTCTGTTGGCCCAATCGACCTTGACGAGACTAGTTATGTTTAACAAACGAAGAGGAGGAGAGGCGTCAAAGCTAACCATCAAAGGTTATTCCGAGAGGCGAGATTGGAGTAAGGCCAGCAGCTCCGAAATAATAAAATCCCTCAACCAGTTTGAGAAAGAGCTGCCAAAACGGTAAGTAACAACGGACATTATAGTAAGGCCCCGTCCATACGTGTTAATTCGTTTTTGCCCGTTCACACGTAAATGCCGAGTCAGCGTATTCGACTAAGTCTCCGTTTTCACCGAAAACCGATACTTTCGAACACCGAAACGCGTTTCAGAGTGGAAACTTGAAAACGGTGCGTTGTGGTGCATGTGGACGGTCGAAAACGAAGACTTTTGAAAACGATGTTGTATCCAGTCCATAAGGAGGAGTGATTTCAAGCTTAACGGCTTGAAGAAGCTCTTTACATCTTGAAGAAGCATATTTTACAAAGACACTCAACTTTACAAATATGCTTCTTGTCATAATTCAGACTGCTCTGAAGAGTAGCGGTTTTGTTGGATAAAATAGTCATTTGTTATACGTTAATTAGCAGCAAATCATCTGTCCATACAGAGATCTCTTGTTTACACTCTTCTACTCAGCGGTTTTCTGTCTCCTCTTGCTAGATTTTGACATGGTTACATGGCAAGGTTTTCGTGTGGGCGGACCAAATCGTTCGAAAACGAAAACGCTCGTGTGGACGCAAAACGTTTGCTGCCTTTTCATAAAAATGAAAACGGATCGATTTAAAAACGCATATACTGTACGCGTGGACGGGGCATAAATTGCAAAGTTAATTGCTGAAATATCTACATTCTTTTGGAATTTTTCACTTTTCACTCAAGTAATTAATGCCAGCTGAGTCTAACATGTCAATCGAGGAAAATAGTTAAAGTGCTTTGGGTTTTTGGTGATTCGGATAGAGCATAAAAAGTTAGTTAACAAGTTCTGGATTAGTTTTTGCACTAAACGTTTAGTTTCGGAGATATAACGGCTCAAACATGCAAATTGTGCCATTTTTTTGAAAAAAAGTAGCGCCACCAAAATAACACACAGGGTTCTGGATCCGAGGAACCCATCTTCAACAACAACTAAGCTAGTATAGGAGAATTAAGAGTTTTTATTGAAAAATGCCCAAACGATGTGTCGTTTATGGGTGTTCTAACACTGCAGATACAAGCAATGGTCTCTTTGTATACGAGATACCTTTTTGTGATGAAAACTCGCCTGTAGCAGCTAAATGGCTCAACTTCGTTCGACGGAGAAGAGACAAATGGACGCCAACACGTTCGTCAGTTGTGTGCTCAAAACACTTTACCGAAGACTGCTTTCAGTTAGGTTCAGCTACTGTGGAGAAGTACAAGACTCCCAGACTGAAAAGGGATGAATATGGAATTTGTGTCTATCCTACGTTAATAGACACAAAATTAAGTAGTGCAGAAAGTGAGCGCACGAAACGCATAAAGCGAAGAAGGGTAAGCTGATATTAAAATGATATTTGATATTTTAATAGTATACTCGGCGCTATGAGCTATCTAGTATTTATTCAAGCGTAACTTTGAATAATTTAAGTTATATGCGCATTAGTTTGCATATATATTGGCTAGTATGAAGTGAAATGTTCCTACATAGCTTTGTGCAGTATAGTATATATACCGTATATATATACATATTATCGAACCAAATTTAACATTAATTTGATAGGCTATCAGTGAACCATTGATGAAAGACGACGAAGAAGCACCCACAACTTCATCAGATATTTTAGGCATAAATACTGATGAACCAGACAATACAACTACAGGCAGTCCTGCCATGTCCATGCTGCCATGGAACAAGAAACAATGCCAATGGTAAGGCTGTCATTTGTATCAGATTTCAGTAACCCTAGCACTGTGACAGGAAATTAATTACAGAAGTGTGTAAAATAAACGAAGGCCCTATTAGACTTATTAGTTTGTACGAATTGCTGTTAATCTACAGTTTATCATTTTAATAGATTTTGGAACCAGCTCATGAATTGGAAAATAACAAGAAATGTGACAACTGTGAACTGCTGAATAAGGATAACAAAATAATCCGCAGTTGGTGGCAAACATCCAAACAGAAAACTAAGTGCTGTTAGAGAAGAGTTGAGTGCACTTAGAGGTGTAATAGGTAAGCAGACTAATCACTGCTATGTATAATATATTCCCTTTTTCATGGTGATAGACTTCCCGAATTTGCTTGAGTGCACACAAAACAATAGCATGAAGTCGAGGCGGACAATGTAAACCATTGTTTACATTGTCCGCCTCGACTTCATGCTGTTGTTTTGTGTGCACTCAAGCAAATTCGGGAAGTGTCTATTGAAAGATTCTATAAAGGCCCATCTACACGATACGACTAGTTGTATACGATTCTTATCCTGGCGTATGTATTCAAATAAATACATGTGTTCGATAGGATTGACGGCCCCCCACGGTGACCGGGGGTGTGAACATAAACAAACAGTGAGTTGACATTCGTGTTCGTTGTATGCGTTGCTGTGCATATGAGCTTGTAAATACTTGTAAATAAATTGTGAAAATGGATTTCGACTTCGTGTTATCGGGTCAATAGAAACTTCGAAACAAATGGTCCTTCGTGACGGATTTTGAGTTAAAGAGTTTATTCGTGAGTTTTTTCGTGAGTTTATTCGATCGATCGTTGAACTTTACCGTGGGAATTTTTGGAGACGAAGCATTTTGACAAATATGTCGTCGATGCAAGATTTAAAGAAGGCTAAACGTCTTGCAAAAAGGGGAGTTTCACAGTCGTTAATGGAGTTAGCCACTGTTTTATCCGATGATCACACGGACAAATCGAAAGTGAAAGCGATGTTGGAAAATATCGAACAACAACGAAAAGAAGCGTTGGTTGTTATCGAACTTTTAGAAACATGTTGCGAGAAAGAGGAAGATCTAGACGCTGCGAAGAAATTCGGCGAAGAATACGAAGAATTCAACGAAAAAATCGATAGAGAAACAAGTCAAGCTCGGAAGTATTTGAGCAGTTTGGTGTTCAGTCAGCAAGGAGAAAAAACGGAGCCGTCGGAAGTCGTTCATGCGGGAAATAACGACTCAAATAATAGTTCACAACAAACGTCTCATGGCGCAAGCAGTAATTCGTACAGACAGCTTCAACGGATTCGAATTCCGACGTTTAAAGGAGATAAACTAAAATATCACCAGTGGTTTGCAGCATTCAAAAGTTGCGTCGACGAAACTTCGCAAACGTCTCAATTTAAGATGCTAAGATTAGAAGTTGTTTGGAAGGCGAAGCGGCGGAAACGATCAAAGGCCTCGGGTACTCGGAAGTGGCATACGAAGCAGCAAAGGCAAGGCTTAATCGAAAATACGGGGGGAAACGACGAAAGGTTCAAGCGCATTTGGAGGAATTGCGACAATTGAAAAATCTATCGGAAGGAAGTTCAAAAGAACTGGAGAAATTCGCGGATATTTTGGAACGAACAGTTGTCACTCTTAAAGAGAACAATCAGAAGTCAGATTTAGAGGCGGGAACATTGTACAACATTGTTTTAGAGAAAATATCTGAATCTCTTCTCGCACGATATTATCGATGGATTAAAGATAATAAACAAGAAGAGTCGCTCGAAGCATTGAATCGTTGGGTGGCCGAGGAAGCTGAATATCAAATGCAAGCTTCAGAGATTAAACGTGGGTTTACACACGATGAGAAAGATGACCGAAAGCATGATGAGAAATTTGGGTCTTGGAGGGACAAGCGTCGAAAGTCATTTGGTATCAATCGAGAGGAAGATGCCAGTAAGAGGGATAAGCCATGTATCGCATGTGGAGAAAATCACCCAATCTGGAAATGTGTGGTTTTTAAAGAATGGCCTACCGAAAAGAGATGGGAAACAGCAAAGCGGTTCGGACTTTGCTATCGTTGCCTCGGGGATGACCATCTGGGAAAGAACTGTCACAGAAGTAGAACCTGTACAGCAACAGGTTGCAATAGAAGTCATCGTCGGCTACTACACGAGAAACCGAATGAAAAAGACCGTCCGAAGACAACACCTTCAGGCATGGAGGGGGATTCCAATAAGAGAACAACTACGATGGAGAGCATCCAACAAGATGATGATACAGTTATTGCACTTCGAACAGTACCAGTCATATTAAATGGAAAAAAAAGATTGCTAGTCAACTGTTTCCTAGATGAGGGAAGTGACACAACGTATGTGAATGAAGATGTGGTGGAAGAGTTGGGGTTACAAAGAGAAAAAGAGAAAGTGATGGTTCAAGTTGCAAATAATGAGAAAGTAAGCTTCATGTCTGTCAACAGTCAAGATTGGGATAGAGAGTGTAGATGGAAATGTGGACGGTGTCATTGTGGCAAAAACAGCACAACAAATTTGTGGGCGTATGAAACCAACAAGTTGGGTTCAAAAGAAGAACCAATGGGATCACTTGAAGGATATTTCCCTTCCCAAAATTGCCACAAAAGAAGGTCGTCGACGTACTTCTTGGATCTGACCATTACCACCTCATGTTCCCAATGAAAGAAGTTCGAGGAAATGGAGAGGAACCTAGCGCACGACTGTGTCCACTGGGATGGACAGCGATCGGACGGATGGGCCAAAAAAGTGAAATGAAAGATAGCAATACTGGGTATTTGCACACATTTCGTACACGTATCTCTTTAGATGAAAGTAATCACGCGAACAATCACATGGTCAACGAAGATCTCAACAGTATGGTAAAACGTTTCTGGGAGCTTGAAACCGCCGCCATCACTGGACCGACTAGCGAAATGACGCCGTTAGAGAGAGTGGCATGGGAGAAAGCAACGAACTCGTTAAAGTTCAATGGCGAGCGATATGAAGTAGCTGTACCCTGGAGAAATGATCGACCTAGCTTACCGAATAATCGTCCAATGGCCGAAAGACGACTTCAATCAGTAGAACGAAAGTTGGCGAGAGATGATAACTTGGCCAAAGCATATCAAGGAGTGCTGGAAGATTATCTTGAAAAAGGGTACATTCGTAAAGTGTTAGAGGATGAAACCAAGCCAGAAAGTGAATGGTTTCTGCTGCATTTTCCAGTAATAAGACCAGACAAAGCTACAACGAAGGTTCGTATTGTCTTTGATGGTTCCGCAACCTACGAAGGGAAGAGTTTAAACACAGAATCCTTACCCGGTCCGAAACTACAAAGCCAGGTATTCGACATCCTCGTGGGATTTCGGAAAGAGAATGTGGTCGTCGTGGGCGATATTAGTCAGATGTATCACCAGCTTGTGTTGACCCCGGAGGATAGAGCCTTTCACAGATTCTTGTGGCGTGATTGTGACCAGACGAGACCAGCAGAAGTGTATGAATTCTCGAGGTTTATATTCGGAGGCTGCTATTGTCCATTTTGCGCTCAATTTGCCTGGCAGATGCACGCAGAAACTCACAAGACCGAATATCCGATGGCAGCGGAAGCAGTCCATAAGCATTGTTACATGGATGACCTAATGCCATCAGTGTCAACGATAAAGGAAGCAAAGGAGACACGAGATCAATTGTCAAAGCTTGGAGACAAAGCAGGATTCCATATTCGAAAATGGATATCCAACCGGAAAGAAGTTTTGGAAGACGTCCCAATGGCTGATCGAGCAGTAGAAGTCGATTTTGATAAGAGTGCCTTTCCAGAAACCAAAGCGTTGGGAGTATTGTGGACGGCTGATGAAGATACATTTTCCTTTCGATGTACACAGCCTTCTCACGAGTTCGAATTTACTAAGCGTAATGTGTTAAAAAGAACCGCGACTATTTACGATCCTCTCGGGTTTCTTTCACCGTATATCGTCCGAGCGAAGATATTAATTCGGCAAGCATGGTTAGAGGCAGTGGACTGGGACACCTGTCTTCCTACGCACCAACAGCTGCAGTGGAAGGAGTGGTTCAAAGAATCTAGTCAAGTAGAACAGATTCAAATTCCAAGATGTCTTAAGATGGATCATACCACAACCGCATTAACCATTCATGTATTTACAGATGCTTCCGAGAAAGCGTATGCTGCGACTGTTTATAGTCGATATGAATATCAAGGAGGATTGGTTACAACCAGGCTAATCGCAGCGAAAACCCGTTTAGCGCCCCTCAAAGCACTCAGTATTCCGAGACTCGAAACTCATGGGAGCAATTATTGGACTGAGATTGGCCAAACAAGTGTGTTCAGCATTAAACGAACCGTTGAACAAAGTCACGTATTGGGTGGATAGTCTTAACGTTGGGTACTGGATCCAAGGTCAAAGTCGAGAATACAAGCCATTCGTCGCCCATAGAGTTGGTGAGATTCACGAGCACTCAAGTCCTAATCAATGGCGTTACGTACCGACCAAATTGAATCCCGCTGATCATGGGACAAGAGGCCTGGCCGTTTCGGAACTAGCTGAATCCGAACTTTGGTGGAATGGTCCAAAATTCTTGCTCATCGCAGAGGAAAATTGGCCACCTCGTAAATTCTCGAACCCAGTAGAGGCTAGTAAAGAGCTCCGAACGAAAACATGGGAAGCAACAACACATGTATCGCATTCGATCCCATGTAACAGTGCCGAAATAGTATATGATAATCGCAACCATGAATCACCTTCAAATACCATAGAAGAGTGGCGATTGGAACCAAAGAGGTATTCGAAATGGTACCGTGTAAATCAACGACATCGTCTGGAATTAGGACTATCTCTTGTGCGGGTCAGAAGTTGGGTGAACCGATTTGTTCAAAATTGTCGAGTTCCTCCAGAGCAACGAACAAATGGAGAACTGATGCCGATCGAGCTGAGAAATAGTGAAGAACAAATCATCAGGGAAATGCAGCGCAAGGTCTTCGGAGAAGAAGTCGTGGCACTAAAGAAAGGAAAGTTTATACCGAAAAGAAGTTCACTACTACCATTCAATCCAATGTTGGACAACGGAATTTTGCGTTCAAATACGAGACTTAGAAATGCTACCGAGTTATCCAAAGACGTGAAATTTCCGATTATTTTGCCAAAGAAGAATCACGTGACGAAGCTTATCGTAAAGTATCATCATGAAAAGGAGTGCCACGAAATGGGTGTTAACTACACCATTAACCATTTGCGAGAGAATTATTTGGTTATCCATGTTCGACAAGAGGTGAAGCGATGTATCAGTGACTGCACAGAATGTTCAAGGCGTTTCCGAGTACGACCCTCGACACAACAGATGGCACCACTTCCACAACTACGTCTCGAAATGACTGGTCGACCGTTCACAAACTGTGCAACAGATTTTGGAGGACCTTACCTTACTATTCAAGGACGAGGAAAAGCCAGGGCGAAACGATACCTTTGTCTGTTCCTGTGTTTACAAACGCATTGCTGCCATTTGGAAATGGCTACCTCCTTGGACGTCAGTGGATTTATGAACGCGTTTGTCAGAATGACCGCCAGAAGGGGATGGCCCAAACAAATGCTAAGTGATAACGGAACAAATTTCGTAGCCGCAGAAAGAGAAATTCGAGAATTGGTGCAACAACTTGACCACAGCCAGATACAGAGAACGACGGCGAACAATGGAATAACCTGGCATTGAAACCCGCCATCAGCTCCACACTTTGGTGGTGTGTTTGAAAGTATGATAAAGTCAGCGAAAAGAGCAATCGCCGCAGTGTTGGGGAACGCTGAAGTAACAGATGAAGAACTCCAAACGATAATTATAGGAGTCGAGAGCCTATTAAATTCGAGACCATTGACTGAGTTGAGTACCGATTCGAATGATGAGCCGGTGCTCACTCCAAACCACTTTCTTATCGGACAAATGGGTGGAGACATCGTCCCTGACAGTGTGGATACAACATCATTCAATGCAAAGAATCGCTGGAGGCGAATACAAGAGTTGATACGTCATGTGTGGAAAAGATGGATGAAGGAGTACCTTCCACACATTGGATCCCGTAAGAAATGGTTTTCACCTAAGAAAAATCTAAAGATAGGAGATGTTGTTGTTGTTATAGAACCAAATGTCGCAAGACGCGATTGGAATATCGGACGTGTCGAACAGATATATCCAGGGCATGACGGACTTGTCCGTGTTGTTGATGTTAGAATAAGAGGAAAAAATTCTTAAAAGACCCATTACAAGAATATCTCCGATGGAAATTACGCACTAACTAGTGAGACAATAGAGTTAGACGAATTTGAGTTTTACTCCTAATTCGGGAGGGGGAAATGTTCGATAGGATTGACGGCCCCCCACGGTGACCGGGGGTGTGAACATAAACAAACAGTGAGTTGACATTCGTGTTCGTTGTATGCGTTGCTGTGCATATGAGCTTGTAAATACTTGTAAATAAATTGTGAAAATGGATTTCGACTTCGTGTTATCGGGTCAATAGAAACTTCGAAACAACATGTAAAGATGTCATATTTCAAATTTCGCTATAAGCTGATGAACAGGAATAGTGGCGTCAGCAGTCGTTTTCATACGCCAGAATGACAATTGTATATGACTAGTCGTATCGTGTAAATGGGCCTTAAAACATTTTAATGCTACTACAGAAAGTCTAGAGACGAGTGTTGGATTTGAATGAAGCATTTAAATAAATTTACAACAGGTGAAAGTAGCCATGCTCAGGCACTTGATGATGATATTGAAAGTGATAATGAGGAATGTGATGTGTCTGAGAATGAAGCAGAGGAACGTTCAGACATTTATCTGATATGGAAACAGAGACAGAGACAACCGATACAGAGACCGATGAAGACACAAGTGTGCCCCCACAAAGGTAAAGACAAAATACTTTTACTTTTAGTATCCAGGGTTAAAAATGTTCATAATTTTTTACCTGTCCAAGGTGATAGGTTGTGTATTTTTTTACCTGTATTTGTGTCATTTGCACTATTACTAGAGACTATGTAGCATTATACATGCATAGCCTTGTCTTCATTCATCAATGAACGAACATGAAAATCTGGACAATCCAGTGTTCAACAAATGTGGGCATAAAGATATAATTCAGCCACGCAAATGGTTAGACAAAGGTACTGCACACATCAGTTAGGGCTGGTACTAAAGTAAAGTATATTGCTTACAACAGACTATGCAAACTTCTCCAATAGAGAAACTAGAAAGTATCAGATGTAGTATGAGAATTAATATCAGTGAAATTGTCCACTTATTCACCACCTTACATGTATTAGCTGTGACAATCAATACAATCTACTATTTGGATAATAATAGTTCTCAATTTTTTTATCGATTCCATTGCATATGAGAAAATGTGCTCAACCCTCACAAATAAAAGGTTAAAGAAAGGAATAATGAAAGCTTCCCCTATTGAACAAACTAGTTGCCTAGAAGGATTCCATTCTGTGCTGAATCAATTCTCCCCCAAGATGATTGGTTACACTTACAGAGGAATGTTTTGCAGGTATGTATTGTACAGATACACACACACATACCGTAAACTCTCTATTAAGGGAGCTTATTTTTTCCAGGCACTTTTGAGGGGGGCTTATTGGAGAGGGAGGTGGCTTAAAAGAGACAGGGGCTTATTTATTTATCCGTAAATAAATAATTTTGTTTAAAAACTAAGTGGTGTAAAGAAAATCAACAAATCTAATCAAAAGACATGCATTTTTGTGTGAACAGGGGGGGGGGCTTATTTGAGAGGGGGCTTAATAGAGAGTTTACAGTATGTAGATTTCATATCTTATTCTTATTGCTTCCAATTTGGCATATCATAGCTACATGTCATATATGGTAGAAATCTCTAATTCACTAATATGCTTTTGGAACTGTTGACAGAATGTGGTGTTATTTTTTGCAGACATGTGATTGCAATCATCCATTTTAACAAAAATCTTTCCCGGGAAAAAAGAACAAAGGATGGTATTGAACAGTATAATGTTGTTTATCCAAAGTTCATGAATGGAGAAGCAGTGGTCCGAAAGGTTTCAGTGAAGCAAAACTTTGGTAAGTTATAGATTACAATTTAGTGCCAATGTGCCTTCCCCACCCCCTTACACAGTTTGAATCCAACTACAATCATCGAGCATGGTAACTAATTTCTACTTTTTGAATTAATAATAGATTATGTAGATGATATATATCAGACCATGGTAGAGGCAATTGGAACAAAAAAAACTCGAGGATGCAATTGATGAATTGATTGAAAAAACACCAGCTCCCATGAATACAATGCTTACCAAACAGTCGCGGGAAGAGGCAATTGAAAAGAGGAAGAGAAGAGATACCATGCAACTTGTGGACATTCCTCCAACAAACCCAGGTGTGTGAAACAGTTCATATAAAGCAATATGCTTATGAAACATTTATACTTGAAACCAGTAATACAATGATGGGTTAATGTTGACAAACCTAAATATTTTTTATTATCATTTTAGTTCCTACCATTACAACTAGCAACAGTGGACCTTCACAGCCAAGAAATGCACCAAAGTGCAGAATGTATCTAACTGTCCACGAAACAAAAAAGATTAACTGACAATAGGCCATTTTCGCAATCATGCACACGCATGGTTTTGAGCAATCTTTGGCGGGCCCTTTAAAACAACTATGATGGAAGGGCCTGCCAAAGATTGCTCAAAACCATGTGTGTGCATGATTGCGAGAATGGTCTATAAACATACATGTATGATATGAAGTCCTAATTTTTACAAGTTTAGTGACTATGATTTATGCCCATGTGTTAGTATAGACCTTAGAAGTGCTTACGTCATGCAATTTTCATTCCATATAAACATTAGGTATACACAATGCAATGTGGGATACATGTAGGTAAAATATTCATTGTTTGACAGTGACGTGATATAAGCACTTCTAAGGTTTATTATTATATAAACCATAGAGTTATTTTTCAAAGGAAGACCACTTGAGCATTGATTAGATGAAATAAGATAATGGTGGCTATCATCTTGGTGTCTACCATTTTGTGGTGTCTACCATTTTGTGATAATTACCATTATATAGTAAAAATATAATTTCCTTTAGGTAAATATCATCTTAAACTGGTCTGCCTAGCAGACTACTCAATATTTTCCATCAACAGTAATGAATCACAACGTTCTCTGGCGACTGGCTAGATATCAACAGGTGAAAGAGTATAAACAAAAATATCTAGCCAGAGAACGTTGCGATTCATTATGTAATAATAGTATAATCCTGGCCGCACATCTTCCATATTATCAACAGTATATATATGTTTATTGACTTTCGTCATCCGTTTCCAGTTCATATGCATCATCATATTTGGGTTTATGTGTTGAGCGGATTATATTATATGCACAAGAAGGCAATGGGATCCTTCTATCCTTTAACCAGCCATGCACCATCAGGGGTGGATCTAGAGATTTTCGTGACTAGTTTCCGAACGCCGAAGGCGTGAGAATCGAGTGCCAGCGGCACGAGTTATCTAGGGGGGTACGTGGGCATGCCCCCCCGGAAAATTTTGAAACCTAGAGTCTCTGAAATGCCATTTCCTGCATTTTGGGGGAAGATTTTACAGAACTCTGGAAGGTCAGAAAACGTAATATATGTAATATATATAACGTAATATATGTCTAAATTCACAGTTTGCATAAAAATTAGTAGGGTTTTACAGTAATTTATACTTATGGAAGAGTGACATTTATGTTTATTATATGAATTTTTTGATTTTCTAAGACTCTGAAATGCTACTTCCTGCATTTTGGGGCAGTTTTAATAGTAAATATACAATATTAAGGCCATAAACACCCTAACTATAGTCTACCTCATCATTGTACACTTCAATGGCAAACAGATTTTCAATTATTGCATCCCTCTCCCCAATCAATTTGTAATTAACACCGCAATTTTGTACTACTTCTACTGTAGGATGGTGACAGGTAAAAATGTGTTATACAATGAATAATAGTTAGTAACCCAGACCTGATTTTTCAAAATTAACCAAACTCACCTTACCTGCATAATTTCAATAGATGGCAAGGATGAAGGTCAAATAGTTGAAAATCATGCGAGTTCAGCATCTGGATGGCAAGTAGGAAGATCAAATAGTTGAAAATCATGTTAGTTCAGCAACTGGATGGCAGATAGGAAGGTCAAATAGTTGAAAATCATGTGAGTTCAGCAACTGGATGGCAGATAGGAAGGTCAAATAGTTGAAAATAATGTGAGTTCAGCAACTGGATGGCAGATAGGAAGGTCAAATAGTTGAAAATCATGTTAGTTCAGCAACTGGATGGCAGATAGGAAGGTCAAATAGTTGAAAATCATGTGAGTTCAGCAACTGGATGGCAGATAGGAAGGTCAAATAGTTGAAAATCATGTTAGTTCAGCAACTGGATGGCAGATAGGAAGGTCAAATAGTTGAAAATCATGTGAGTTCAGCAACTGGATGGCAGATAGGAAGGTCAAATAGTTGAAAATCATGTGAGTTCAGCAACTGGATGGCAGATAGGAAGGTCAAATAGTTGAAAATCATGTTAGTTCAGCAACTGGATGGCAGATAGGAAGGTCAAATAGTTGAAAATCATGTGAGTTCAGCAACTGGATGGCAGATAGGAAGGTCAAATAGTTGAAAATCATGTTAGTTCAGCAACTGGATGGCAGATAGGAAGGTCAAATAGTTGAAAATCATGTGAGTTCAGCAACTGGATGGCAGATAGGAAGGTCAAATAGTTGAAAATCATGTTAGTTCAGCAACTGGATGGCAGATAGGAAGGTCAAATAGTTGAAAATCATGTGAGTTCAGCAACTGGATGGCAGATAGGAAGGTCAAATAGTTGAAAATCATGTGAGTTCAGCAACTGGATGGCAGATAGGAAGGTCAAATAGTTGAAAATCATGTTAGTTCAGCAACTGGATGGCAGATAGGAAGGTCAAATAGTTGAAAATCATGTGAGTTCAGCAACTGGATGGCAGATAGGAAGGTCAAATAGTTGAAAATCATGTTAGTTCAGCAACTGGATGGCAGATAGGAAGGTCAAATAGTTGAAAATCATGTGAGTTCAGCAACTGGATGGCAGATAGGAAGGTCAAATAGTTGAAAATCATGTTAGTTCAGCAACTGGATGGCAGATAGGAAGGTCAAATAGTTGAAAATCATGTTAGTTCAGCAACTGGATGGCAGATAGGAAGGTCAAATAGTTGAAAATCATGTGAGTTCAGCAACTGGATAGCAGATAGGAAGGTCAAATAGTTGAAAATCCATGTTAGTTCAGCAACTGGATGGCAGATAGGAAGGTCAAATAGTTGAAAATCATGTGAGTTCAGCAACTGGATGGCAGATAGGAAGGTCAAATAGTTGAAAATCATGTTAGTTCAGCAACTGGATGGCAGATAGGAAGGTCAAATAGTTGAAAATCATGTGAGTTCAGCAACTGGATGGCAGATAGGAAGGTCAAATAGTTGAAAATCATGTTAGTTCAGCAACTGGATGGCAGATAGGAAGGTCAAATAGTTGAAAATCATGTGAGTTCAGCAACTGGATAGCAGATAGGAAGGTCAAATAGTTGAAAATCATGTGAGTTCAGCAACTGGATAGCAGATAGGAAGGTCAAATAGTTGAAAATCATGTTAGTTCAGCACCTACTTGCCATCGAGGAGCTGAACTAACATGATTTTCAATTATTTAACCTTCCTACTTGCTATCCAAATGCTGAACTTATATTATTTTCAACTATTTGACCTTCCTATCTGCCATCTAGTTCCTGAACTCATATGATTTTCAATTATTTAACATTCATACCTGCCATCCAGTGATTTTCAACTATTCAACCTTCCTATTTGCCTTCTGGGTGCTTAACTAGCATGATTTTTAACTAGGTCAAATAGTTGAAAATCATGTGAGTTCAGCACCTGGATTCCTGGATTCCAGGTGCTGAACTCACATGATTTTCAACTATTTGACCTAGTTGATAGCAGGTATGAAGGTCAAATAGTTGAAAATCATGTGAATTTAGCACCTGGATGGCAAATAGGAAAGTCAAATAGTTGAAAATCATGTTTATAGTTCAGCTTTTTTTCATGTTTATATTTTGCTTTTTTAACTTTTCTAAACCTTTTGTATAAAAATCAAGCTTAAATAATCAAATGTAATAACTTATCATACAGAGTCATCAGTCATCATTGCAAAGGATGTTGGCCATTCTCATTCTTCTGGGATGTTTTGAGGCAAATAGATCAATAATTTCATCCAAATCTAAAGGAATTTCACGATGTGCATGCATGAGTGCAAGTCCATTCAATCTTTCTTGACCCATTGTGCCACGCAAGTAATTTTTCAAATGACGAAGACAGGATATGGATCTTTCACAAGAACAGGATGTCACAGGGATTGTTGCAAGGATTTGCAAACGGCAAATACATTAGGGAATGATGGTGGGTCTACAACTTTTAAAGTCGCTGATATTTTTTGACGAACATCTTCTTTCTTCTGAATATAGAATTCTTCCCTTTTTCGCACCCACATCCTTTGCCACAGTTCCAATTCAGCGTAGAGACCAACAGCATTGGGAATATCATCAGCATATTCATCACAAAATTCGTAAACATTAGCTTTCCATGTTGGCAGGTTATTAAGCAGTACTGCTGGGACAATTGACATTCCTTTGTAACAGGTGTAAGCTTCTGGAGGAAATCTTGAGTGGAGCTGCTGTAGTGCATGATCGAGAAAAACTCTGGTCAGGTTAATCTTGTAATATTCATTGGGGGATGTAGATGGAGCATTGTTTCGATGAACTTGCCGTTGCACTGTTCTTGGTTGGCTTGGTTCAATTTCAATCTCACTTGCCAGTTGCACAGCTTCTTGATAAAGCCTACTGTGTTCTTCATCAATGTTGGCTTGAAAATCCTCCAGAGTTTCTTTTAAGTTAGAAATTTCCTGTTCTGCTTTCAGAATGTCCATCTCTTCCCGTTGTAATTTAACAGTGGCCGGTCTAGTTAAATCAAGTATGTACCTGACTATAACCAAGGAAACAATAAACTGAAAATTAATCGCATTGCTCAATGCCTGAGCATCATCTCTGCTGTTGGAATTCCAGTTACCAGTACCAGCCGCATCATCCTCGCCATTCTTATTTAACCGGATATCTTCTAAGGTGGCTAAAATTGCAACAAATAGTTCAACAATTCTATCCAAACCATCAATACGAGAAATCCATCTTGTACGGCAAACATCAATTAAAACTCTGTGCTTACTAGCTGGGAGTAAAGACTTGATCTTGTTCACCAGGTGATGTTGGCGTTTAGGTGAATTGGAAAAGAAAGCAGAGAGTTTTCTGACAGTTCCCATCATGTTCCTTACCATTTGCAGTGAACAAGTATCAGCAACACATAAATTTAATCGATGATTCATGCAGTGCACATATAAAGCTTTTTTAAAAGCATTCTGAATAAGTGTAGATGCACCAACATACCTGCCAGCCATGTTTCCAGCACCATCATAACATTGACCTCTACAATCATCCATCGACAAACCAAGGTCAGAAATTGCATTTAAAATTAGTTGCTTGATTGCTTCGCCCGAGGTACCTTCGTCGCAGAGGTGAAAACCAACAAATTCCTCTCGGATGTTTCTCGAGGCGTCGACAAATCTTACGACCAGTGACAAATTTTCTTTGTTGGACACATCAGCTGCTTCGTCGGCCAAGATTGAAAACAATCTACTACACTTTATTTCATCTGATAATTTGGAGATGATGTGAGCGCCTACAGTAGAGATGATCTCGTTCTGAATCGTCTTGGAACGGTACGTTGCATTTCTTGGAGCATTCTCTAGATGTTCCTTCAGCTTCGTATCACCACTGTCGATTCGAAATTGAAGTAAGGCTTGGAAAATTCCCTGTAGGCTGGCATCATCTGGGTTGTCATCTCTCCTTCCTCTGAGTGGTATATTACTCTGGCCACAGAAAATCACGGTCTTAATGATGGACTTCATCTTCTCACGGTTTTCGTTAATACGTTCTTGCATCAACTGATCGATCTGCTGGTCAATCGGAACCGCTCGCCTTGTCATATTGGCCATAAAATCCGCCATTGCAATGACAGAATTACCATGCGTTGTGTCCGTGTTTCCTACAGAATGACTTTGAAACCTCGAACTAGCAGTGGTCCAGAACGTAAGGGGAGATTTGAATAATTTATTCAACTTGTTGCCATTCTTCCCACACTCCATTCCAAAACAAAGGCATGATAAACAAAAAGCGCCATCCAGGTACTTCGAATAAACAAGCCAAGGGAAGCGCACGAGCCATTCAAACCTGAACTTTCGTAGCTTTGCCCCAGCTTCGCACGTTTGAGGAAAAACAGACAACTGATCAGGTTTCCAGATATTTTGAATATAGCGTAATTTTTCGGGAGCTGAAAACCGGCCAATCGTTTGGTAAACAAGTCCAATATCGAAAGGAGAACAGTCTTCCTTACGACAAACAGGCTGTCCACGAGAGGCCATTTCGTATTTATATGATCTGACTAGTTCATGACTAGTTCACTCTAATTGGGTTGAAGGCGATTAACCAATAGGAGACAGTTTTGACTAGTTCACTCTGATTATTAACCAATAGGAGACAGTTTTGACTAGTTCACTCTGATTGAGTTGTAGTTCACTCTTGTTCACTCACACGATTATTCCACGCGCGGCGCTCAATCGCCCCATTCTACCCTCCCTAGGGGCCCCCTCCCCCAAAAGCCTATAATGCAGACTATCATTTAGCAAAATAGACGTGCAAGAAACTGCGGACGCGGTGAAAGTAAAAATATCAGTAAAAATAACACTTGCAAACATGGGGAATAAAAATAGAAAGGCATTACTAATTTTATTTTTTTATCAAAATGTGACTAGTTTCTGGAAACTAGTTGAACTAGTCTGGATCCACCCCTGACCATGCGAGTAAATTGCCTGTATGCAACAACTCGAAGAAATCTAAATAGCAAGTATATACTGTATTATATTTTATGATGATGATTTAATATTATATGAAATATGTTATACCACAACCATATGGTTGTCTATTCCCATCATTAATAACCATATTATGCATGAAATCCTTGTTATTTACGAGGTTATTATAAAAGGCAGTTACTATTTATAACGAAAAGTATGTGATTTTACCTTTCCTTTGAACCACTTTGGCCATAACGATGACCACCACGGGTTTTATAATTGCCAGCAGCAAGCTCCAACGACCATCTGTTCAGGAAAGATGCTTGAAAACCCTGACGCATTTTAGTGGCCCTTTGTCAGTGACAGTTTGCTCCGAGTCCTCAGAAAATTTTGCAAGGAATTGCACGCAATTTTCTATCTTTTTGCAACAACAGCATTCTTTAGCATTTTGTAGCAGTTCAATGCTACAGTTACCACAACTGCACCTAAAAAAAATCACAAACAAATAAACAACTATAGTCTACTATAAAACAGACAAACATGTAGTCAACAAATAGAAGGCGAAAAATTACCATGATGTTACAGGTTTATTTCGATTCCAACGAAGTTGCAATTCTCTCATTCTTTCGTTGTCTTCCTCCCGCCTTCGATTGTACTCTTCTAGCCAAACTTCGTCGGCAATTGGTTCGTCAAAGTAAGCCTCCATGTCTGAATCGTCATTGATAATATGATCGCGATCAGCTTCAAAGTCGCTTTTTTCGCTTTCTAGTAGTTCATCTTCTATTTCGTACGGCATACTAGCAGAAGGATTGCTATGCACACTCTAAAATGAATTTGAGCTGGACATTACAGTTTTTTCTTGAAAAAATAGCCGTTTTTTTACCTTGTCTACTCGAATTGTAATATATTTTTATAGTTATTGAAACATAACACGTTCCTCGGATCCAGTCTCCCGGCATGCGCTACTTTTTTTCACAAATTGTGAGTTTGAGCCGTTATATCTCCAAAACTAAAAGTTTAACGCAAAAACTAATCTAGAACTTATTAACTAACTTTTTATGCTCTATCCGAATCACCAAAAACCCATTTTGGGTTTATAAGCACTTTAAATATATTAAATTGAATGCAATTTTTGACAGCTGCTATACTGTATATGAGTGCATTATGGATATTAATTATCTTGGAGTAATCGGGCTTGTTTCTGCTAAATTGCAGTGAATAAGTGGAGTGGGCCAATGGTACTGCCAGAGGTTAGCCTCCTTGAGCAGACGATGTGATGTGTTTCTGTTTTACTCCATTCCCTCACTAATGTCGAAAATGGAGTAGTGGAGTACAACGGAAGCGCCTGACAACAGATCTGCCTTCTTGTATAAATTAGGCGCATTTTCCATTTTGCATACACAAACAATTTAAGAAGATAAACAAGGGAATTTTCACATCCATGCTTTCTTTCACGTATGCTTTCTTATGACAACATTAAATATACATTGCTTTGTCAGTTAGTGCGCGCATTTTAATAAACCAAACAAAATACATAATAGCGCCAAGCCAAGCACGTCGACAACGCGAAATCACATTTCTCGATTTTCAGTATTTAGCGAAGGAGCGTATCCCACGGAAAGCTACAAGTGACCTTTCAGACAACTTATCTAGAACCCTAACTCAAAACGAATTGACATTAAAGTTCATTTTAATAGCACCAGAGCTTGATGGCCGGGATCACTTCGAACGCGAAGCATAACACGCCGTGATTTTCCAACGCTAACAAAACATGGCTTACTGTAAAGGAATTGGTGAAAGCCGTGCATCACAAGCGATAAGGCGTGTTTGTTGCAGTGTTCTCTTTAAAAACTTTACATCAGGGTGGATTTAATTTGCTTCAAAACATCACCTTGACTTCGGACAATGTATCGTCGGTAATCAACAAGATGTTTACATAAGAAACGCGCGTGTTGTATACGTATTACCGCGCATTTTGTTTGATAAATGTATATTCTTAGTCTTACCTTACCAGTTAAACTTGGAGCTTGAGATGATAGGATAAATAGTCAAACGCTGATGGGAGAAACTCCTTGTCAAACGACCAACTGATCGACAAAACAGAGACACATGAGATGAAAGCCGCGTCTCTGATGCATTTTGAAATATCCCGCCATGCACGCGGATAACCAGTTTGCCCCAGTTCTTTTCGACCGCGTCACTAGACGCGCGATCGCCGCGATAGTCTATTTTATCTGTATTTTAAAAATATGCTTTCCTCTTCAAATGTAAAATAGGAATTAAATATCCTATTTTATTCTATTTTGCATTTTCTGCTGCAATTTATTGTGAAAAATAGCCTTAAAATATGCTATTTTATTTATGTCTGTGTGAAAATAGTTATAAAATAAAGTAAAACAGGGATAAAATATAGTTCACTAATTTTTAGAAATATCGTGATATATGATAAAAATAGGTGTGATAGCAATAAAATATAGTTGTTTTCGTAAGGGTACCATTAACGAGTCGCACACAAAAATAAAATCGTGTTGTCTTCATTGTATTGTATATTGGAGTGAACACACTTGCGCCTATAACGGCAGACCTATAACTTTCTCCCTTTGCAAACTGACAATGAATAGTTTTGTCAGTCTACAAATATATTTGAAACTTCGCATCATACGTTGTTGTGTTTGATATTTAGAAATCCTCTGAATAACATCTTTTGGAAAGTATCTACATTGTGACTATCGATCACAAAATCGAATTTACTGGTCCAGCATGTGTGGTAGATCATGGGTGAGTTACGAGCGTTTTGTGACTGGCTTTATAGTGGTGTTGGCAGGATCAACATGAATCTAGTGCGTGAAAAGCCTGGGTACTAGATCGAGTGCGCACCTGCCGGATGAGATTCGTTTGGGCATGGACAAATGGGCAATACTTTTGGTTGTTGAGGAGTTTTCTAAGACATCAATGACATGCAACACTGTCAGAACACCAACTAATGACATGGAGCTACTTGCAGTTTTATATATAAACATACGTGGATTGTATTTGACTATTGTGTGATAATAATCGTGTGATAATTATGGCGCGCCGGAAGGGACAAAAATACTTTGTGTAAAATACAAGACTTGTTTGAGAAAATCAAACTTGTCATTGCGCACACACACACGACTTTATCGGAAAAATAAAACTTATTTTACAAAACTTAAACATTGTTAGAGAAAATATAATACTTAACTACTTTAAAAGTATGACTTCTACCTTCGCGCGCCACCCGTTCCGCACGTTGTAACCAATAAACTATTGGCATTATCAGAGCGTTGTATGCAATAAGTTATTGGATTATAGTATAAGATGGCGAGGTAAAGGGCATACTGGGGGACTGGTAAGCAAAGAGAACAACGAAGCGCTGTCGTTTTTGCTCGTTTTTCTGTTGTTTACTAACCTGGTGGTTTACTGGTTTTCCTACTTTTCCATATTCCTGCGATATTGCCATCTTTTCAGGAATTTCTCTTGGATTCATTGAAGCGTTCAGACACTCTGAGTTGCATATTTTAACCGGTAAGAACCACACACCTTTACCTATTTCGTATTCATTTTATGTGCATATTAAAATAAGCTATTTTTTGGTGTATCAAATTGGCTAGGCTGCAAAGCCTGCCGTCTTGGGCATGTTGCAAGTCGGGCTATGCCTTTTAATAGCAATTTATTATCAAATTATAAATATCTGAATCAGTAAATAGTCGGCCTTTTGGATTTATTCCTTTGTACCGGCATTTATATATTGCATGTATAATCATTTATATTTGAGCGATACAATTTGTCAGTTCTATGTTCTATGTTCTGTCGACGGGGCTGTACGAGATATACATCCCAATACATCCCTATACTTTCAAAATAAACGAAACCACTTTATACTTAGCTATTCTTTTCAAATCAGCAAGTGATTTGAAAAGTATATAATTATTTTTAGGTGGTTACACACTGCATATCACATGTACATACTGTATATTATACGATAGTGTATATATCTGTATATAACACTGAATGTATATTATACGGTAGTGTATATATCTGTATATAACACCGAAATGACAGAAAAAGATTGGGGAGACAAAATGAATGAGGTAATTGATAAGGTCTCGAAAATGCAAGTATGTGCACATATATATG